>CM042137.1:98997873-99055373 GCA_023376005.1 Doryteuthis pealeii | reverse complement strand
TAAAAAAATAACAAAAGAAAAACAAATGCCGATTCATGAAACTATTTGTCTGCGTCTGAGTGCCATTTAACAAAAAACATTTTGACTCTCTATTGCAGAGTTCTTAAACCTTTTTCATCCCCCGGCACAGTGAGCTGGGCAATAAATTTATCGAGGTACACCATCAGTATATAAATATATAATTATTTTATCATTTAATTTTTTTATAAAAGAATAGTGAACATTTTCTACAAATACGTAATAAAAAAAATATCAAATTAAAACAAAAAAAAAAAATAAATTAAAACAAATATATTAAAGAAATAGAATAAATATATATATATATATATATATATATATATAATATATATTTACCAACCCCTCCGCACAAGCAGGATGTGACACAAGGTCAATTTATTAAGCGGAGTTCAACAGGTTTGAATTCAGAGTTTTCCTTCTTCTAGACCGGTTGCCTAACCAAGGTTAAAGAGCCCGGTCTGCCCTGCTATTTATTCATAGCTGGAGGGAGAATTGGATTCATACGTTTCCCAAGGGTATTAGCGCTAAGTGAAAATGCAGTTACCGCGTCCAGGATTTGAACTCGTGGCGACGAGTCCATTTCCCATGACTTTAACCATTACACTACGCGCTTCTTTTTATAGAATAAATATATAAGAGGATGATCAACCTTCCTTAACACTCACGGCACACCCAAGGAATTTCACGGTGCACTAGTGGACCGCGGCACACCGGTTGACAAACTCTGCTCTATAGCAACTTCAGTACTTCTCTAATTGCATTAGACACGACGCAAACAGATTTACTATCACTATTTAAGACCATAAAACATCCATAATTTCAAGTCCTTTATTTGTTTTACAGACTAATGGTAATATAACATTATTTGTTTTTCACACTCATTAATCCTCGACAGGCTAAATTAATTCGGACATTTTAGTGAGAGTTCTGTCACGATTTTGAAAAAGGAAATACGACTGATCAATAATCTATGGCAAACACCGTGAGGTGAATTTAGATATCCTGAAAATAAATACGGTGTCATTACTCATAATCATTACATTTACAAGAATAAACACAGGTTTATGCACTGTAGAATATGCACTTACAATTGACGGCGTGAGAAAAAAGGTTGATAATGCTAATTTTCGGGCTAACCATATAACTTTCTCAGGTGAAGAAAATGTTATTAGAAGTTTATACCGAAATATAGAAATATCAGCAAAGGTTCTCATGTTTCATTCTCTTTGTCATAAAATTGTGTTATCATTTTTTAAAGAAATTGTATCTTATTTAAATTAGTTGAATTTATAGGCCATCCGATTTTCATATCTTGACATAAAAAGCATACACACTCCAATATATATACAAGGTGTGGCAAAAGAGTATCGTGATTTTTTTACTTTTTGACACACCTTGTATTATGAAAAAATGACGTTCCATTCATTATCAATTTCTATCTTGGTAAATACAGCTTCAATGTGAATACTTTTATGACACACCGTGTACACACACACACACACACAACACACACACACACACAATATATATATATATATATATATATATATATATATATATATATATATATATATATATATAAGTACATATATTTATATATGTATTGCGTGGGACTTCAGTTAAGCAGGTATCCGCCAAGAATTGCCGGCTTAAAGCCATATAAAAATAAACACATTTGTTTGTTTACTTAACCTCATACTGTCGTTTAGCAAGTCAATTAAAAGTGGAGCATAAATAAGTTTCAAAACAAACGAAGAATGTGGGAATGGCAAGCTAGTGTAACTGTTAGAGACTTCGCCTGTCAGCTTGACAGTCGAGGTTTCGAGTCACACACGGAGCAGTCTCCCATGTCTATAACCTTGCTGATGAGACCTAATAGGTAGAAATGTACATTCAGGGATTGACATTCTATCGATTTGTTTAGCCTTTCATGTATGTATATGCATGTATGTATGCATATATATCTGTCTCTCTCTCTCTCTCTCTATATATATATATATATGTATATATATATATATATATATAGGGAAAGAGAGAATGAAAGAGAGAGAAAGACATATATATAATTTATATTTATGGCAAAAATGATGAAATATCAAATGAAATGTATTTTACCTTTTTTTAACCCAAAAGAGCATAATTATTATAATTCTTTTAAAAGAATTTTGCATTGACCTAATAACTCCAAAACATAAGATAAACTGGCTCTACCGATAAAATTGAAATCATTAAACTAGAAAATTGTGACACATAAATATGAGTCTTTTGCCTCCAAATGAACGTTTACTGTCACCTTGAACGTTGTTTTAACACTTTCTTAATTTATCTTCCCGTTAAAGAGAACATCAGTTTGGGTGGGAATTGTGAACTTAATTATTTTCTGAACTATTTCAAATTTACTTAAAGTTGGTGCATCATAATAAATTTAGGGCCGGGTTAGCTCAGTCGGTAGAGCGTTCGGCTACAAACCACAAGGTTCGTAGTTCGATTACCAGCCCTCGCCAACTCACCGTATGAGTAACACAGGGATCTGTGCGGTAAAGTAAGGAGATGATGATAGGTGTGGCGCTCTACCTCAGACGCAAAAAACAATCTCCTTAGTCTAGCGCGAGTGAAAAGGGGATAGACTCTCTCGCTCTATGGCTCATACCGACATTAGGCCGCCCCGACGACTTACTTACTTAATAAATTGGTAATGGGCCCGGATGAAATTCGATGACGTGAAAAAAATAAATAATTGAACAATTTTAATGGTGGCGAACATGACACTCTTTCCAGAATTTGCTGAAAAGCTTGAAATGAAGGACATTAGGTCTACAGAAATTACTTACCTACAATGTGTGTCAAAAAATTACCAAGATTGAAGCTATTTACCAAGATAGAAATGAAAATTGAATGGAGCGTTAATTTTTTTTCGGAATACAAGGTGTGTCAAAAAGTTCCAAGTTTAAAGCTGTATTTACCAAGATAGAAATGAAGAATGAATGGAACGTTATTTTCTCAGGTGTGTCAAAAAGTACAAAAAATCTCGATACATTTTGACATACCTTGTATATTTTCAACTCTGTCAAAATACATATAGATATTGATTAGGTGTTCTTTCGTCGACATAGTAATATACCCAATTGAGATCGGTTACAATTTGTTTGTCTAAAATAGAACACTGAAATATAAATTGTTTTTTAAGAAAAAAAGTCTCAGCTAACATGATGACGCAGAAAATGTGATTAGTGTTTATTCTGCAAAAAATATATTGTTTCGAAATTACCATATTCATTTTCCATGTTAAAAGTGTTGTATAAAAGTTCTCCGACCAAACAAAAAACATTGCATTTTCTATGGCAAACATCCACACCGACATCCTGGTGGATAAGCAATCCATCACATGCCTCGTAACGTCCATAAACTAAACATTGTACTCTTGCAGTATTGCTATGTGAATCCTAGAAAACCTGTGAAGTAATATATATATTATATATCTTATTATAATGGAGATTGTGTGGTATTCTGTCTGTAACCGAAACTATATAACTACACAAATCACAATTCCTATAGTTATTTACGTCACATTTTCCACGATTTAATTTATTTTTAAAACTCAGTTATTAATAATATTGTTTTACATTATCAATACGGTTGACCATATCTACAAACTAACAACATGCAATTGTATTTATATATACAACAAAATAGCGGTTTACTTTGTGAACGGGAGGGCTAATTTGCATATTAATATTAAAAAATCGAATTTAATAAATATGTGCTTAGTATTATTGATTTCTAATTGTTTGGTTTTATTTTAATGAATATAAGCAAAAATCTCTTCAATGAATCTTAAATGAAATCCATTAACAAGAAAAAATAACTGTAATTTTATTCTTTACTTACTCTTTTAACTAAATACTTAAATTAGAAAAAATAACCATGAAAGACGAGAGTGATGGAAGAGTAAGTTTCAGTTGTTCCATTTTTTATTATACTCCCCTCTGTTTCAAATCTTTTATTATACTCCCTCTGTTTCAAATCTTTTTATCTGTATTCTTATTTAGTTTCATTAGCCTTTCTAATTTAATACAATATTTTATTACATTAAAAGTTAAATACTTGCACCCGGAGGGTGCATATATTTGCTAGTATAGGTAAGTGAAATAAAAGGAACTTAATCCGACAGTGTGGATTTGATATATTTAAAAAAACAAATGATGTTTACAAATGCATGGGATCATCAGGAGAGAATGTGCAACCGTTTCGGGGCCTTCCTCTCAACGATTTTAAAAAGCAACATCGCCCCCCCCTCACTGATGTGAGGTCCCTCGGAATATCTGTATCGACCGGATGTAGATCGGTCTTCAACAAAAATAAGACGGGATGAAATGAACGTTAGAAGAAAGAATGCGCCAACAGAACGCTGCTAGTCAAAAGTTGGGAATTTTCAAAAAATGCGCAGTCTGTATTAAAAATAAAATGAATTTTATTTAAAAATAAAATGAATTTTATTTTTAATTTAAAAAAATCAGAAGCATTATAGTTTATAATCAGACTCAAAAGAGCCTGATCTAAAATTATTTAAAAAAGTGTATAATTATATAAAAAGTGTATATCAAATTCATATATATATATATATATATATAATATATATGTTGTGTGTGTGTGTGTGTGTGTATATATATATATATATATATATATATATATATATATACTAGCAAATATATGCACCCTCCGGGTGCAAGTATTTAAGTTTTAATGTAATAAAATATTATATTAAATTAGAAAGCTAATGAAACTATATAAGAATGCAGATAAAAAGATTTGAAACAGAGGGAGTATAATCGAAAAATAGAACAACTGAAACTTACTCTTCCACCACACTCGTCTTTCATTGTTATTTTTTCTAATTTTAAGTTTTAGTTAAAATAGGAAGTAAAGAATAAAATGACAGTTATTTTTTCTTGTTAATGGATTTCATTTAAGATTCATTGAAGAGTTTTTGCTTATATTCATTAAGATAAACCAAACAATTAGGAATCAATAATACTAAGCACATATTTATTAAGTCACATTTTTAATATCAATATGCAAATTAGCCTTCCCGTTCACTCTGTTAACAACTATTTTGTTGTATATATAAATATAATTGCATGTTGTTAGTATGTAGATATGGTTAACAGTATTAATAATGTAAATCAATTTTATTGATAATTGAGGTTTAAATAAAAATAAAATCATTGGGAATGTCATGTCAATAATTAAGGGAATTGTGACTTGAGTAGTAATATAGTTTCGGCTACAGACAGACAAACACACAATCTCCATTATAATAAGATATATATATATATATATATATATATATATATGTCTTAATTTTAACTTTTATGCAGTTCACTTATTCTAACCAAACATGAAAGTCTTGTTGGGATTAAGTATGTCAATTTGTACAAATGTTTACTGATTTTTTAAAACCTTTAATTCTGATGATTTAGTTGGAATTTTTAATCTCGTACATTAATAATCGTCTTCGCCACTTATTTCGACGTAAAGAAATTAATGATTAAATTAATTAAAAAGGTGAATATTGGATGGGGGATTTCAAGTTTCCTATACTTAGACTTGCATCATCTTTGCAATAAGATACCTGTCCGATATTTTCGACAGTAATTACATTGTAAACAAACACTTCTAAAATCTAAAATCTCCAATTTAGACCTTACTTTGGCTTGACGGATTTTCGATCAATCGACTGGTCACGTCAAGCTCTAGTGCGCTTATGATCTTCCCGACCCTATTGCCCTTATGGCATACTCCCAACCCAATTTATCATATATGTTCTTGAAAGCTATGTCTGAGGGTCCTGAATATGACGTTAAACTGTAGCTAATGATGATATTCCAATTTTGGAACCCTATGAATTTTAAATTACCCCTTCATTGCTATTACTCCCAGGTCCACTCTGACCCGGAGTGGTAGTAACTGTTAATGTCCCATCTATTAGTTAAATAGATGAAAATGAATTTCAAAATTCGTTTTTGAAAAATTAAGTTTAAAAATGTTGAATACCCATCAAGAACGAATAAAACAAAACGTTTTTGGCATGAAATAACCCAACAAGTGTTGACATGCCGTAAAATTCAACTACCCAATCCTATCTTTTTATTTGTGCGTATACATACAGTTCGCGTATAAACACCCATGGATACGTGCGAACAAGGATACGTGCGTAAGTACACGGCAGAGAATAATTGAAACATTTTTTTCTGTAAATGGGGCACATACTTTCGTATAATTGCTAGGATTCTGATATATCAAATTATATTATGAAATTCTGAATCATTTATCAAGAAATAAAAAAAAGAATATTAAAATAAGAAACAAAGACAGACGTTAAGAAAGAATGAAAAAGAATGAAACATGGTGTTTGAGAGAAAGAAAGAAAGAAAGAAAGAAATAGCAATACAGAGGTAACAAAAGAAAAAAAAGGAAAGAAAAAGATGAAAAGAAAGAATGAAAGAGCTATATAAATATAGATAAATATAAATATAAAGATAGATAGAAAGAAAGAAAAGAGAGAAAGAAAGAGAGGAAGAAAGAAAGAAAGAAAGAAAGAAAGTAAAAGAGAGATAATAATGGAGAAGCAAAGAAAGAGAAAAAAGAAGACAGAGCAATACACAAGCAAAACGAATGAAAGAATGTAAGAAGGAGGGAAAGAATGAAAGAGCTAAAGAAGGAAAGAAGAAAGGAAGAAGAATTAAGGGATAAAGAAAGAAGGAATAATACTAGGGCAAATAAATAAATAAAGAAAGAAAGGAAGGAAGAAGGAAATAAAGTAAGAAAGAGAGTGAAAACGGAAAAGTATAGAAATATGGACGTACGGACACAAAGAAAGAAAGAAAGAAATAAAAAAGAATAAAAGTAAGAATGAAAGAAAGAAAGACAGAAAGAAAAATATGGAAATGCAAGCGTATTGAGAGAAAAACACAGAAAGAAAGAAAAAGAAAATAAAGAAAGAATGAAATAAATAAATAAATGAATAAAGAAAGAAAGAAAGAAAGAAAGAAAGAAAGAAAAAGTTCAAATCACTGTAAAATTATTAATACAAAATCTGGGAAAGAAAGAAAAAATAGAGGAATAAATGAAGAAATAAATACATATAACCACAACAAAAGATAAAAATATGAAAAAAATACACATAAAGAAATAAATGAAAGAAGGAATGAAAGAAACAAAAAAAAAGAAAACAGAGAAGAAAGGAATGAAATACAAAATCCCATTAGGAAAAAAATAAATTGATATAGAATTACAGAAGGAATATATAAACGCAGAAAAAGTAACAAACAAATAACGGAAGACAGGAAGAAAAAAGTGAAAAATAAAATCCTACAAAGAACATAAAATATAAAACACATAAAAAAAGAAAAAGAAGGAACAGAAGAAAGTGAATGGAAAAATAAAATAAAAGAAGAAATATTGATAAGAGAACTCTAAAACGACATTAGGAAAACAATATAGAATCAATTATGAATTGTCTAAATTCATTTAGAGTGTTTTGGTCAGCTTTTCGTGATTAATACACCAAAAAGGTTTTTATGTCAAGACTACCGAAAGTACCAATCGGTCTACTTGGTTTTAAAGACGAGTGGCTGACTGATCGGACAAAACAGACTGTGAATAAGGAAAAACCTAATCTAGTAATTTCATGAATGTTGAGGATATACTGTATTTTTTTATTTTAAGATATGCAAGGTGTGTAAAAAAGTGTACTTTTTGACACACCTTGTATTATATAAAAAAATTCCATTCAGTGTTTTTTCAGAATACAAGGTGTCTCAAAAAAGACCAAGTTTGAAGCTGTATTTAACAAGATAGAAATGAAAAATGGATGAAACGTTATTTTCTTTCAGAATACAAGGTGTGTCAAAAAGTACGAAAAATCTTGATACGTTTTGACACACCTTTTATAAACTATTATCCTCTATTCAGGCATTACGGATCTCCACTTTCGGTAAGCAGGTCATCCAACTGAGTGGGTCATATTCTCAGAGGTGCAGTCAGCGTATTCTACAGCCCAGCCGACAGGACGAATATGGAAACTATTTACAGCATACATACAAAAACAAAGTTGTTTTTATGATTAAGAACTTTTTAAAGTACCTTCAGTAGGGGTAACTTGAGTATTTAAAAAAAAATTATTTTGACCACAAATTTTAATATAAGCTTTCAATTCAATACAATCACATTGCCATTTTCCATCAAGGAGACACTTTGACATTAGAATTGCAAGGTAGATCTTCTGTTTTTTTAATTGATTTACGCAAGTTAATGTTGCTTTTGTCTGTCTGTCCGTCCGTCTCTCTCTCCCCCCCTCTCTCTCTCTCTCTCTCTCTCTCTCTATATATATATATATATATATATATATATATATGGGAGTACGATGAGTAAATTAATCCGACAGTATGTGGATAAACTTTTTTAAAGAAAACAAACACAGGATGTCATGAACAATGGAAACACTTTATGTCGCAACATAAGTATTTCGGGTTTAAAAAAAAAATGAAAACCTTCTTCAGGACATTGAATATTTAAATAATTGAAATTAAATAACGGATAATAACCTTTTTGTCACACATTCAACATACACTGAACATCTTTCATCCTTTACTCCTACAAATATTCAATGTCCTGAAGAAGGTTTTAATTAAAAATTAAAAAAATAAAAAAACCGAAATACTTAAGCATCGACATAAAGAGTTTCCATTGTTCCTGACGTCCTGTGTTTGTTTTCTTTAAAAAATTTCTCCACACACACACACACACACACACACACACACACACATATATATATATATATATATATATATATATATATATATTATATGTGTGTGTGTGTGTGTGCGTGTGTGTGTGTGTGTGTGTGTGTGTTAAGAAAATAACAGATTCAGAAAAATTGGACAAAATGTGAAACAATATGTAAGGAAAGGGAATAACAACACACACAATTCAATTGGTTCAATTACTATTTCGTCATCGGTAGATCAGAAACTTCTTCAGAATGAATGAAGCTCTTGAATACACGTACTGCATCTATGATAATAAGACCCAATCTTGAAGAAGTTTCTGAACTAAAAGAGAGAAAATATTAATTGAATCGATTGTTTGTTTTGTTACTCACTCTCCAAACAAATTGTTTCACACACACACACAGAGAGAGAGAGAGAGAGAGAGAGAGAGAGAGAGAGAGAGAGAGAGAGAGAGAGAGACGCACATACACATATATATATCTTATTATAATGGAGATTGTGTGTTTTTCTGTCTGTAACCGAAACTATATTACTACTCAAGTCACAATTCCCTTAGTTATTGACATCATATTCTCCATGATTTTATTTTAACCTTTTTAATAATTAATAAAATTGTTTTACATTATTAATACTGTTAACCATATCTACATACGAATAACATGCAATTATATTTATATATACAACAAAATAGCGGTTTACAGTGTGAACGGGAAGGCTAATTTGCATATTGATATTAAAAAATCGAATTTAATATATATGTGCTCAGTGTTATTGATTTCTAACTGTTTGGTTTTATTTTAATGAATATAAGCAAAAATCTCTTCAATAAATCTTAAATGAAATCCATTAATAAGAAAAAATAACTGTAAGTTATTCTTACTTCCTATTTTAACTAAATACTTACATTAGAAAAAATAGCAATGAAAGACGAGAGTGATGGAAGAGTAAGTTTCAGTTGTCCTATGTTTCAAATCTTTTGATATGCATTCTTATTTAGTTTCATTAGCCTTTCTAATTTTATATAATATCTTATTACATTCAAACTTAAATACTTGCACCCGGAGGGTGCATATATTTGCTAGTATATATAATTTTAGGATAATAACTTGGACTAGAATCTTCCCATCTATATATCGCGACATTTCGCTGCGTCTTTATGTTGTTTTTATTTAATTATTAAGAAAGCTTTAACTAAATTATTTTTTATTATTTTTTTATTCAGACTGAATAAAATATTTGTCTTGAATAAAATGATTATACAATGTTTGTCGACAATATTCGGAAATATCTGGGTTAGAGTTTACCTATAAAACGGCTTAGCTAAAATAACGTTAGATGAGGCTGGGAGAAGTCTTCTGTAGTATTTCATTTAATTATATTTCTTTATCTCATCTTCTTTTACGTAGAGACGAGACACAAGGAAATAAACACGAAAGACTTTCATACAAAACCTTTTTTTATTCAACGGTAAAGAAAGAGACTATTTTATTATGCAAATTAAGATTGTTCTCTCTTCACTTTGCGAGCTAATTATGTCGTTATATCCCTCGGTATCTTGTGGTATATATATATATATATATATATATATATATATATATATATATCCGTTCTGCCTGCGCGACATGATGATGATGATGATGATGATGATGATATATATATATATATATAATCTATATATATATATCTCAGTAAAATAAGGTCGTCAATTCAACTCAGTTTCTACGTAATATACACACAGACACACACATATATATGCACATAATACACACACACACACACACACACACACATATATATATATATATATATATATATATATATATATATATATATATATATATATATAAAAGTCCTCGGGCGGCCTAATGTCGGTATCAGCCATGCAGCGAGGGAGTCTATCCCCTTTTCACTACCGCTAGACCAAGGAGATTATTTTAGCGTCTGAGATGGAGCGCCACACCTGTGCTACTCATACGCTGAGTAGGCGGGTATCGAACTAGGAACCTTGTGGTTTCTAGCCGAACGCTCTAACGACTATAAAATGGTGTTATAACATGGTGTTAATAACCAAATTTATTAAACCTTATTATAAACATTCTACAATCGAAACAGATCGAAAAGTATGTATCAATATGACTGGTGTACTTATATGGACTGCTCTATATCCTTTTTCATAACAGAGTTTCAATGAAATGCATTTTTTATGCTGAATACTTTTTATATTTATTCATACTTTTTAGCTATCTAATTTTATTTAAACATATTTAACTTATTCTTAAATCTACTTAACCCATATATGGGACTCTAACAGGAACAACTCCTGCGCCAGCGAGTAATGATAAGGAAGTAGTACTCCATACTCCCCAGAGCTTCAGAATTGGAAGCACACCACAAGTTTAATGTCATACCCCTGGGCATGTGGCAATTTACACGTTTTTGGTCATGAATAATACCTGATGATAAGTATATAATATTCCACTTGATATAATAAAACCCTGATATCTTTGAAAAGTTGATATATGGGTAATTCCATGTCAAATCAGCCAGGCCATATATACATATATATAAATATTTATAAACCAATTTTCAGGATTAGGGAAGCTCTAGCACTCATTTCCAGACAAAATAGATTACAATAGTCACCCTTTTTTGCGACCTCGACCCAAATTTGGAGAGCTATAAATCAAAATCACCCGCCAAATTTTTGGAATTGGAAGCTCACATTTTTGTCTAACTTTAACATAATCCATACGGGGACAAGATTTTAGAAAAATTGAAGGTGGTAGGTAAAAATTTTACTTTTTTCTGGGTGATTTTACATAGCATTACTCGTATACTTATTTTGGGTGATAATGTATTTCAGGTCATTTTTTTTAATAAATCGTCTGGCTGGGTAAAAAAAAAAAAATTGATCAACTTCATTAAAGATCTTAACAAAATCTTCAACTGAAAGTATTTGTCAATTGATTCGCCCCACCCGGTTGCGTGTTCTAAACAATTACGAAATGACCACTAGGGAGCTGAGTATTTATTTGGGCTTATCAGAAATAGTATGACAGACTCAAATCAGAAACTCATTTAGAGAAAATAATTATAGAATGTAATGAGACTTCTTTCCTTTATTTTAGATTGGTAATCTACTTCTAAATTTTCATTGAAGATAACCATTGCACAACCAAAGCCTCCATAAAGTAAACTTGGAGGAGTGGCCTATTGTTGGTAACCGCCTGACAGCGAGGGATTCGATCCCGTTTTCGCTAGCGCTTGACCAGCGTAATTTTTGCTCCCCACATTTCCGCACAGATCAGATTATCCAATCTGTGCACCTCAAGCGCTGAGTTGGCGTGGGCTGGTATCGAACAAGGAACCTTGCGATTCCTAGGCGTAAACACACACAAATACACACACATGCATACAAGTACACACACACACACACACACACACACACACACACACACACACACACACACACACACAGACAAAGACACATAAACAAAGACAGAAATGCATATCATATCATATCATATCATATCATATATATATATATATATATATATATATATGAATATGATATAATGAAAAAAAAAGATGTTTACAACTGAAATAGGCTCATCAGGAGAGAAGTGTGCAAAACTGTTTCGGGGCCAAATCTCTTGACGGTTTTAAAAAGCAACACCGGCTCATCCTCAACTAATATGATGACCGACCCACGTGCGGTCGATGCATTATAATGCGAAATGATATTAGTTGAGGATGGGCCGGTGTGGCTTTTTAAAACCGTCGAGAAATTTGGCCCCGAAACGGTTTTACACACTTCTCTCCTGATGAGCCTATTTCAGTTGTAAACATCTTTTGTTTTTTCATTATATCATATTCATACTGTCGGATTAATTTCAATTTTATTTTCACACACATATATATATATATATATATATATATATATATATATATATATATATATATATATATATATATATATATATATATATATATATATAATGAAGGACAACAACAAAGTAAAATGTATAGATATAAATAGTGCTTAATGCTATAATACCAGGCGAGGTTTAAAAGCTAAGATATAAGATTATGGCTACTATGCTACCATTACTCCTATTTAATGTGTACAATACAATCCTCACCCGGTAGAATTGTTAAATGTGGGTTAGCCGAGCGTGTATTCACGTGGTCAGGTATTTTTTACTGTATAGATAGATAGATAACGTGCTTAAGTATTAGCACAGGTGACATTTTGATGTGATAAAAAAACAATTAAGTAAAATAAAATTCTAAAAAATATATAAATCAAAATGTTTATATATATATATATATATATATATATATATATATATATATATATATATATATATATATATAAGATGTGCCAAAAAGTATCGAGATTTTTTGTACTTTTTTGACACATCTTACATTCTAAAAAAATAAGGTTGCATTCATTCTTCATTTCTATCTTGGTAAATACAGCGTTAACCTTGGTCTGTTAAAAAGAACAAAAAATTCTCGATATATTTTACACACCTCCCCTCTCTCTCTCTCTCTCTCTCTCTCTCTCTCTCTCTCTATATATATATATATATATATATATATATATATATATATATATATATATATATATACACAAAGCCAACATTGGGGTAGCCATGTTTAAGAATCTATCAGAGACCGTCGCTTATATGTTTGCCTATATCTACCCGACAGTATCCAGAATTCCTCACTTGTTTATAGTATGTAAGCTGTCGTATAGCTGATTTGTTGGCGATACATATATCTTTTTCTCCGGACATTTTTTTAGTTTAAGTGGTGCCACCACACCGTAGTAAAATTAATGTTTTATCTGATCGGAAAGAATAGATTACCATATTTCGGTAAATTGACTATAGCTGCCCATACATTAGCAATGTATGTTGATATCACATTCACTAGATGAGATATTGCTACCACGCTATAGGACACTAGTGACACGGCAAGTCGAGTTCAAATCCTGGACTCGGGACTGTTTGCATTTCACTTTACGCTAATATCCTTCTGAAAGGTGTGAATCCAAAAATTATTCCTCCAGCTATGCCTAGATAGTAGGTCAGACTAGAATATTTAACATTCATTAGGCAACCAGTCTAGTAGTAGGAAAAATCTGAATTCAAACCTGTTAAACTAGTCTGATTCTTGCCATATAATGAGATGATGTCTCCATCTAGATTAAAACACATGAATATTTTTATTTGAGTTCAGGAGCTGACAAAATACAAACTAGTATGAAATACGTAAACAACTTTCTCTCGTGTGGTTTATACATAATTTATAGTATTTGTCTCGCAATATATTCCTTTACGTCTGACTGTGTGTGTGTGTGTCATTTTCTGCACCTATGTTTGTGCCTGTGGAATGCGGATTCATGTATGTGGTGTGTATCTTAGTGTAAAAATGGCAAACGTCAATTATTAAATCATAGAGGAGGGTATTAAGGGGTTAGCAGACAGGTTAGCTTTGGGCTAAGAAGATCTGTTTCACTAAACGGCGCAGATTGTCTAAAAAATGATTTTGCAAGATTTGGTCGCATATTCGCCTCGGCATCTGAAGAACACAGAAATTTATATTCACCAGCCTGTTCATTCAAGAAGCGTACTAGGTCAAAGAAGTTTTTTGTCAGAAACGATTCCACTAATTCTTCAGACGACCATTTCTGCGGGCGATGAAAACGACAGACTGTAGCCGTCTATGCGTTGCGTCTTCAGGACACAAACGCAATTATATCGCTGCTGATCACAATCTGCTTTGACAACGTTTTTGCTTCATAAAACTGGAAGACTGTCGAATGTCTTTACGTTATTTTTTTCTTTCTTTTACTGCTTTCTTTTTTTTATTTTTATTTTTTCTTCTTTTGGTTCTCGCGTATATCTTATGACAGTTAGGACAACGGCTATGCGATTGTATGATAGTTATTTGATGCGATTTTCTTTTGACATTCTGCCTGAATTATTTATTTATTTCAGGAAGAGCTGTAGCTATTGTAGCTGATGTGGCGGTTGCACAAGTCATGCTAGTACGGATTTTAACACCAGCTATGTACAATACAGCCGTTTCAGAATGTAATAAATTAAAGAATACAATTTTGGGCTGGGTCTGGCACTTATTTCTGACTATTTCTGACCTCTGAACCCAAAAATGACCCAGTTTTTCTATATCCCATCAACATTTTGAGGTACAGGATACCCTTGATTTTTCTCAAAAACCATTAAAATACCGCAAGTAAAAAAATATCATTATTTTAGAATAATTCTATTATAGAATATTTTTTAAATTTATAATTAAAAATAATTTAAAAATGCTTGTTAGAAATATTTATACAAATTCATCTTGTTCATACAAAGGATATTGTTACTGTGTCAAATTGTGTGCAATAGTTAAGGTAAAAAGATTTAACTGTATATTTTTGTAGAGTGTTCAATCTGTGAAGAATTTCGCTTCATGCTTCAAAAATAGTCATCCATGATATTTACATCCCATATACATTGATACCAAGAGAAGAAGAAAATGAAATTTCACCATGCTACTAAACGTTATATGCACAAACCAGAATCTACCCAAAAGTATGAGACGCATGAAATTTTCTGGTACTTTGAGATACAGACGGATCCCCGAATCTCAGCTAGGAAACCAGGCTTAGTGTTAATTAATAAGTAAAAGAGAATTTGTCATCTCGTTGATTTTGCCGTCCCGGTGGATCACAGAGTGAAAATGAAAGAAAACAAAAAGATAGAGAAAATGATTAAACCTGCCAAAAAACAGAAGAACTGTGGAACTTGAAGGTAAAGGTCGTACCGATTATAATTAGTGTCCTTGGAACGAACCCCTATCAGAAATCAGAGGAACAATCGATGCCATCCAAACAACAGCATTGTTGAGATTGGCCAGAATACTCAGAAGAGTCCTGGGGACTCTTGCTGAGATTCAATCTTTAGTAAACCAACAGCTATAACGGTTGTAAAAAAAACGTTCATGGAGTAAAACAATAATAATAATGTCGGCAACGGAGAGGGATCATACTCCGTATTTTTTTTCTTTTGTGACGTATCTTATGTCAGTTGTATTGCTCACACATATTCATCATCAACCCACGTTCTCCGGAATGACATAACACCAATTGGCTCTTTTAAACACCTGCGCTGCCTGTCATGTGTATTTTATTTCCTAATTTGCGGCTTCGGGTTCAAAAGAGGTGAATTTTCATCGTCAGCGGTGTTAATATTCTAAGTGCCAATGAGTGCTAACTTATTTTCTCCGCAATCCAAAATATAACATAATTAGTTATATCACATTAAATGTTAATACTTATTTTGATAAGAAAAAATAATTTATTTAATTATTTTTTCTTTTGAAGTTGGGAAATATAAATTCTGTTTAATTAATTACGCCTTGTAACAACACGGCTTCCATTTATCGCTGTTTATTTTTGAGAAACTTATTCTAGATGCGAGACCTCCTTTTCCAATAAGAAAGACGTTTCTTTCCGTTATAATATTCTCATGTGTCCAATAGATACGCATAGTAAATTTTTCGTATTCTCCATCAAATCCGAGAGTAGGTCAAAATTGGGTTCTTTGGCCTTGGTAGTGAGGTGCTATAATTTGTTCAGTCGTTATGTGCACATATTTACCACCCTGTCCACTAAAGACAGAAGAATACAATGACGGACCTCTTCAGAGGGGTAAAATTACCCCAAATCTATTGGCTGTGGGTGGCGAACTGGGATTCTTAAGGATGGATTCTTGGTAGCTGAGCAACCCATGACATGCAACTTTGGCCCTTACTTAGGCTAGACGGTGGTCGGAGAAGGCCTCCCCCGATCAATAGAATGGTCACGTCATGTCATAGCACTTACGTGATTGTACCAATGCGTTTGTTAACTATGGCAAACCTTCAACTTTTTAATCATTTATGTGCTAGAAGGCAGTGACTGAGGTTCTTAGTGTTCTGGGTATGATGTTCAACTACATCTAATGGTGAAGTTCCAATTTTGGAGCTCTGGGGGAGTGTGGAATACCCCTTCATCACCATTACTCACAGGTACATTTTGACCCTATGTTTAAAAGATTGAGTTAAAAAGAGTTATTAAAAGATTGAACACCCATCAAAATTAAGGAAATGAAATCTTTTCAGCATAAGATAACCCAACAAGGTTTGACTTACCGTAGAATCCACCCAACGCACATATTTAGGGACATATTTAGGGACATTAATACATATGTGTGTAGTAGCAAACGTGTCTGTGAAAGTATGTATGCGTATAGGCCTAGCGTATATGTATGTATATGCTTGCGGCTGCGAGTATCACTCAATGGGTCTGATGGGTATTAGTTACCCCTGATAAGGCAAGTTCAAATCCCGGACGAAGCTCTTTGCGTTTTACTTTATCTTCATGTATTCCTCTTCCCTTCGCCAACAATGAGTAAATAGTAGGCCAGACTGGGCTCTCTGGCCTTATTGGTAGGCACTCTTTTCTATTAGAGGAAAATAAAACTCTGAATTAAATTCCATTGCTCTACAGTAGGCGTATAATATCATCTAAACTCAACCTCTTTTGCCACTGGTGTAGAGATCCGCGTTTGTCAGTGCTACAGAATGCTGTAGTTGCTTTCGGTGAACAGACAAGAGAACCTGGCTGTGGGCCACCTACATGCAAATTTAAAACTGTGACTTCCTGTTATATCCTAAAGCACAATCACCAACGGACGTGCCAATGCAATGGAGAACGTTCTGTTCCTTCCTTATCTTCACAAGCGAAGAAAAATCATCATCATCATCATCACCATCGCCCTTTAACAAAAAGTTAAAGTAACGGGGTAGCCAGTTGAGAACTAACTTTTTACATGGTATGTCTCATTGTAGAAAAGTAATGGATTACGAAATGGGAACACAAATTGCTCATCATCATCATCATCATCATCATCATCATCTGTGCACTTGAAGTAATGAGGCACCCAGTGCGGAAAAAAACTCTCTACAGTGTCATCAACGTCCCATTGTGCACAAAAAGGAATGATAATGGACTATACACGGGGAACTAAAAGTGCTACACTTCCCCAACACAATCATCATCATCATCATCATTAGTTATACCCACAAATACGCTAAAAAAGAGAACTGGCTTGAATTGACCAACACTACGATATACGTGATTCATTTTAGGGGCGAACAAACGGAATGTAATTGTTTGCAAGTTAGTCTCCTAGATCCATTACCACTGCTTGTGAGTTCGATCCTTACTTTATGTCTTATTCTTACGACCTTTTATCCCATCTTACCTGAGCTGGAGGGGACCGGTATCGAACCCGGAACCATGTCGTTCCTAGTCGAACGCTCTACCGACTGAGCTAAACCGGCCCTTTGAGCTAAACCTGGGGCAATGTAAGCCAAATATGGCTAGTGTGTTAGACTAAGTAAAGCTTCATACATTAGAACGCTACCATAGAAGCCTAAATTGGCTTAGTTTTTTTACTTCATCATTTATTGGATATTTGGATTATATAACGACTTTGAATTTTCAGCTGTTGGCGGATTTGCCATTAACTAAACAATATTCGTGTGATAATGTTGTTTTATGCGTCAACTGAGGTTTTATTTCAGCATCCTTGGTGGTTTTATCTTGTTTGTTCATCGATCTTATTAGTAATTTTTTTTATTTCACGTGCAATAAATCAATTAAGAAATCCCATATTGTGCTCACAGCGTCTTCAGAAGGCATCATTATGTCTTATCAAATCAAACTGATTCAACTTAGGTTAACCAGAGAGCATAGACATTAACATCTGTAAATGATCCAGAAAAAAAAACAGACTGTAAAATTGTTTATTACTAATTAAATTACGCAATAAAATTACTCAGAAATTCTGGCAACAAACGACACGAAATGAGACCGGATTGGTTGCAGATGTTTATACTAAAAAGGCAAAGCAACATATCATGTTATTTAATGCAAATATTTGTTTTATCTAACAGTGGATAGTCATAAATATTTTTTACATGCTCATGTGGCGTGGCAAGTAAATGACTGTCGGTAGTGTGGTCACTGGCTCCAAATGCGTATTTCACCATGTTCAGTCTCAAAATGAGTGTCTGTGACATGTTCATCGGCTCCAAATGAACGTCTGTAGCTTGATCATCAGCTCCAAATGAATGTCTGTGTAGCGAAATTATTATTGTCTACGGAGAATTTGGGATTGAAAAAAAAAACGGTAACCAGATTTCTTGAGAAAGACAAGAAAAAGAAATAAGAACAGAGAGAAAATAAAGTTTAGAGTTCTACACACTCAACGTGTGTCAGCCAATGATCGGTCAATGACGCCTGAACTAGATTTAAAAATAAAAACGGAAGTCCCAGGCTTTATGCGGAGTAGCGGAAGGGATATGCCTATCCCCCTCCCATAAACGGAAGAAAAAGAAAGAAAAACGGAATCACAAACGGAGGAAAAGGAAATTCAGTCTCTTTTTTTGACTGGGCCTTCATTAGGGGCAGATGTGGCTTTTCGGGTCCCCCCGTGATGTTTCACATCGTAGTAGCGGACATGATTTACGATAGAACAGCTTGACGTTATTCTCATTATCTCTCTGAAAAAAGGACCCAGGAGCATAGAAAAAAATAAACACCCCCTTTTTGACTCTACGACTTTCATGTTATTTCTTCGAGTTAATGACTACTACTACTGTTGTTGCTGCTGTTGCTACTACTACACGACTTGAGCCGCTACGCTAACATCTGCTACTGTTCGGTTTTCTAAACCACTTTTACGTATGTCCTGATCACTTTTATTCATTCATTATTATTCCGACTCATTCGATTTCAGAAGCATGAAAATGCTGATGGTAATCCAAAATCAGCAGCTAAACGAAAAGTCCAAGAAAGAACCGAAAAAGAAAACACTGGAAAGCCAATCAGTGCTATTGAAAAGGACCTCAGGGTTTCATAATTCACCCGCAGAAGTGATATGCATGAGGGTATTTTATGTGATGCGGAAGGGTGTGTTTATGACCGATGTGACTAGAAAGAATCGTTTGAACCATGAAAAGCACTTGCTAAACAAGTTAAAACATCATAAGTCAGGAAAGTTTTGTGTTTTCTACTCTGAAGAATTTTCAATAAGAACCAAAATATAAACAGAAGAAACGAAAAATGGTTATGCCGAAAAGCAGAATGAGGTTACGAATAAATAAATAACCAATTTTCTTTAATATTTTTTCACAGCACTAGCCTACCTTATACCAAAATAGGGGGCATCCTGGAACATTTTGGGTAGAAGGTGTGCAAAAGATCACAACTTATAATTATACACAGTTCTAAAACAGCAGTAGCTGAATTAACCAATCAAAAACGCCCAAACATGTATTTAATTTACTATTTTAAACTAATTGATAAATTGTCCTAAAATTACTTGCTGGAAAAACTGCCGAAAGGAAAAATCAACTGGCAAGGATTATATCCGATACAATCTTTCTACTCTGAGCACAGATTATCTGACAAGGATTAAAACTGATACTAAATATTTCTACTTTATCTAAACTAAAAAAAGTATCGATCAATCTTCATGTCCCAAAGAATCTCAATTGTAAAACTGCATTCAACTACCACCCTAAAATGGCTACGGGAATCGTAGCATTGTGCATATTAAGTTCCCAACAATTATGATGGTACCGAGAGTCTTTAGCCACATCGGAGTTGTCATGTGTCATCACTTTCTTTTCAAGGTGATTAAGAATCAATACAACTGTCTGCACAATAGTTTTAGAGAGAGTTGTAGGGTCCTAGATATAAATAGTACACAGCGGAAAACCGACTTCAAAAGGTCTCTGCGCCGCCCCCATAGGCTAGAATAATTTAAGCTTGGATGCAGGCCAATCTTCATGATCTTGTTCTCCCAGACACATGGCTTCCTAGCTCACCACTTATCCACCGAACCCGAGTGAGAGAGTTCAATCAACAGCTCATAATCATACAATCACTCAAGACCGTCATAAGCATTTATAAGTCTAATATTTATTAAGATCATCTAATTCGGACATGGCGAAACTTCCGACTCCTTAGAAACACGGCCAATGATGCTAAAGGTGGAGTTGTCCAATAGGAGTTATGAAAGAAACTTTATGATTATTTGTACTAATTTGTTTTCAAGGGGAGCTTTGGCTATGCCTTTTTTCTAAATTCATACAAATGACAAAACTTATAAACTATAACTATAACTATATATATATATATATATATATATATATGGGAGTAAATATGGAAATAAAGCAGACAATGTT
Source organism: Doryteuthis pealeii (assembly GCA_023376005.1). Lineage (NCBI taxonomy): Eukaryota > Metazoa > Mollusca > Cephalopoda > Myopsida > Loliginidae > Doryteuthis > Doryteuthis pealeii. The sequence continues at coordinate 99,034,251 of CM042137.1, read as the reverse complement.
AAGCAATTTGAAAAAACAAGTGTTCCAAAAACAAAATGAATTTATTTATCGACGTTTAAACGTTTCGGTTTCTTTAAACCTTCATCAGGATGTATTATGGGGTGAAGAAATTGATGGAGGGTTTATAGATGACAGGAGATTAAAAAAATGTTTATAATTTTTTTTTTTGTTTTTACACAACAAAAAAAATTATAAAGATTTTTTTGTTATACAACAAAAAAAAATTATAAAGCTTTTTTTATCTCCTGTCATCTATAAAACATCCATCAATCTCTTCACCCCATAATACATCCTGATGAAGGTTTAAAGAAACCGAAACGTTTAAGCGTCGATAAATAAATTCATCTCATTTTTGAACACTTGTTTTTCAAATGTCTATATATATATATATATATATATATATATATATATATATATATCCTGACAGTATAAAAAAAAATCTCCCAGCTTTATAGTCTGTAATTACACAAGAAAAGACCAAATCCTATGTACCTCCTGAAAATAATCAGATGGTACTATTAAAATGGCCAAAAGAAAAAAATACTGTCAGAGTTGCCTAAGTTAAATATACTAAAGTGCTCAATCAAAGAAGTAGAGCTAATAAATAATGATAAAATAAACCTAATGATTCAGAGAATATCTACCAAGGTTTCTCCAAACGGATCGTCAGGATAATTATATATATGAGGGTGATAGGGTTGTTTAATGGTTATCGTCGTTGAAAAATGAACCTGACATGAAAAGTTCAAATTTTGTCCAAAGCTGTCGGTGTTTCCCTTTGCAGTAATGACGTTCAGAAAAGCAGGAATATATCTATTCCCAACCCGAGATATAGGAAGATAATATGTCAGACTGATCTCTTTTTGCTGTTGGTGACGAAGTTGTCTAGTAGAAGAAAACAACTCTGAATTAAAATCCAACCGACCACAAAACTCTAGAACATAAAAATCTACTTGTTACTGAAAGCAGATCACTACCAGTGAAGTGCTTTGACTACAAATCTATGCTCCAAGCAGTCTAAAGAAATCTATCAATATATCGTCACTACCACAGTTAAATATGTGCGTATGTAAGTGACACTCTTGAGTCTGTGGATATATATATATATATATATATATATATATATATATATATATATATATATATATATATATATAGAGAGAGAGAGAGAGTGTGTGTGTGTGTGTGTGTGTGTGAGAGAGAGAGAGAGAGAGAGAGAGAGAGAGAGAGAGAGAGAGACTAATTTAAACTTGTTTTTGCATTTAATAGATCAGGTGCGTACGTTATGTGGATGTAATTAAGAAACGGTTTTTCTCGTTTTGAATCATACGAAAAATAGAAAAGGAAGAAAAATAAAGAAAAAGTATTGAAGATCAAAGAAATACCAAAATAATGTTCGAAAACAAGAAGCAAAAATAAGATATTTTTTCGCTTAAATGGCCAGGTTATAAAAAGTTTAGTGTAGGAGGAAAACGATTTTAAAAAATGATGGAAAAATCTAAGATTCTGAATTTGAAACGGTTCCAATATAAGAGTGTATGTTTGCTTAGTAACACGGAAGCTTCGAGAAATAAGAGACAGCTACAGAAGAGAAAAATAGCCTCGATATCTAGACATCTGTAGGTTACCTCATATTGGTTGTTATAATCATAACCTTTTGGTTGCTACAGCCTTCTACGGTTACCTGTTGTTTTTAATAACAACATAAGCATTTCAAACCGAAACTTCTATTCAATGCATGAGTGTAGACTCTTATCTTTTCCACTATTCAAAACGTATCGCGACTGAATTCTGGCCAAAGCACACCTGAAAGTTCACTGGTGATATGGTGTGAAATTGCATCATTGTATTTCCTTAAATATTCTAGACGTCCTTAAATCTTATAATTGAGAAAAATGTCCAGTTAAAAAAAAATGTAGCACGAACCTAAGTCTACTGAATATGGAGGAGACTGCACTTGCACAATTATATATTCAAATTTCGTTAAAACAATTTAAAAGAATGGCTTCAAGATTTGTTTAATTGACACGGACTCATCTGGACTTATTATAGATACCCATAAAGCAAATAAAGGTTAGTCATCATCATATTTATATAACTAGCTATAATACCTGATAATACTCTGGAAAGTTGGGTTTATTTGCAGTTACTAGAGTGCGCTGTAAATGTTATCGAATATAGGTACCTATTACTGGATTTTCAATAGTAAACGTAGTAGTAGTAAATTAGACATTAAAAAATTTAAACTCTGAGAGAGATAAAGAGGATTTACTACTACTACTACTACTACTACTACTAGTAGTAGAAGTAGTAGTACTTTTCCACTAAAACGTCTCTTTCGTCATCCATTGTAAAGATATCCCTAGGGCTTTCATTATTGATTTTAATTGAAATCTAATTCGCCGGTTACTATTCTTGAATACTAGATTAATACATATCTAAAGATTTACTGGGATCGGATAATTCATGTAGGCGCCAACTAGTTACTCACAGAGAGACTGTAATTGCCGTTTATGTAGTAGCTATTCTGATCACACGGTTCTATTTACAATTCTTCTTGTCTTTTCCCTCTACTCACCAGTTAAGTCCGTAAAGATTTTGAAATAAGATTTTTCATTCTCATAGTCATCGTCGGGGTGACCTGAAGTCCGTATCAGCTAGACAGCGAAGCTAGACCAAGGAGATTGTTTTTGGCGTCTGGGGCAGGGTGTCATACCTACCATCAGTCCCTCACTTAAGCACACAGGTCCCTGCGCTACTCATACGCCAAGTTGGCGATGACCAGTATCGAACCCGGAACCTTAATGTTCCTAGTCCGACGCACAATCGATTGAACTAAGCCGGCCATGTTTTTTCATTCTCTTAACCCTACTAAAACATGCTAATCTGTAGAATTTCGCAAAGCTGTCACAACTGGTTCTCAAATAGCTTACGGGTTGTCTAATTTAATATAAAGAAGATTTTTTGTTCTTTTAAATCAATGGTGGAAGATGAAAAGAATTACACAATAGTATTATGTTTTAATGCAGATGGTGTCATCTCCTCATTAAGTGAAAACATCAGAAAACCAGTTCACATACCCGGTAGCAATATCCTGTCTACTGAAAGTGATGTCAGCATACACATAGTTAAAGTATGAACTGCTATTGACAGGTAAATTACCATATAGGAATCCGATCTCTCTGATAAAATGGGAATGCTTCTACCGGACAGATGTTAGTGGAATATGACATGAAGTCTAATGTATACATTTTTAATTTCTCAACTGTGATTAATACTTTTAATAAAAATCAAACTCTAAGGAAAAACATAACTTACGTTAATTCATTTATAAGTTTAAAACAATAAATAAATAAACGACAGCATTCCATTAATTGATGGCGTATAGATTTAAAGTTGTTGCGTAGTGATTCAGTTATACACTTTTTCACCCCAACGTAGTTATTTTAAGGGAATTGATATTATAAACTTATCAAGTCATATACTGAAATAAACTGAAAATTACTATTCACTAGTAATTTTACTGAGTATTTAACGATATTTCTGTTGAATTAAGGTATTAAGTTGTTTCCCCTAGTTTCATTTTTATTAAAAGTATTAATCCCAGTTGAGAAAATAAAAATATATACACTGGACTTTATTTCATATTTCAACTAATACCTGTCCGGTAGACTATGCTAGAAATTTACGCTGCTGAATTCGCAGTCTACCTTTAGGTTAATTTCGAAAACACAACGATATGTATATATAATAGAACAGTGTTACTGTTCTAAGAAACAGTGTTTCTCCGAACAAACCGTAATAATTAGTGTTAGTACTATAATATTGCTGCACAACTTGGAAAGTAACATAAGTTCTGAGCAAATCCTAGGCGGGAACGAGACAAAGATAATGGGTGTTGTTTTGAACAAATTCTAGAAGCAGCACTCTATAAAAGAACAATTGTACAGCCATTTAACTCCCATCTCACAAACCATCTAAGTAAGACATGCAAGACGAGTTTGTCACTGCTGGAGAAAACGTAAGTGATTTTGTCCTACGGATCTTCTAAAAATCACATTCATCAGCTCTGTTGTGGATACTAGGTGTCATCTAGAAGACTAACCAAGAGCGATGGCCGGTAGGGACGGATGGATATATATATATATATATATATATATATATATATATATATATATATATATATAGAGAGAGAGAGAGAGAGAGAGAGAGAGGCGTATATGTGTTGTCAGCACGTCTTGATTATGATGCAACCGAAGACGAAAGAATGCTATTGTTTGTATTTATGCATTTATAAGTATTTGTTTTGATTTGTTTTGGTTTCTTTGTTTAATGGTATATCAACCATTCTTTGGGTATTTAATAGCAAAGCCATTCTTGCGGGAAAAAAAACAGTTGTAATACTATTCCACTCATAGCTAATGGGAAGAATAGTTCATACCATTCTCAAGGGTATTAGTTCAAAGGTAAACGTAATAACGTGACTGGATTTCGAACTAGCTTACTAAGATGTCACAGTCAAGCATGCTACCCATTACTACACAAGACTTTCTCCTGATAAGTTCCGCGTTTGCAGCCAATAACCCGTTATCTTATCATTATATTTGTAATTATATCTCAACAGGATTTCAGCTCGAGTTTTTTTCAACTTATTCTGTCTGCTGTGGATTAGAAATAAACTTGGCAAGTTTGCTTTAAATTATGTTTTTGATTAAAACCTTTGGAAAAAGGCATGAATCCAGTTCTTCCTCCCTCAACCAGTTATGGTATATAGTACATCAGATTGGGCTCCCTTTCCGAGTAGGTAGAATTACCGGTGTATCGGGAAAGAAAGCACTGAACTGCGAAACTACACCTCATAAAAACAAACCCATACTTGTTGCTATCGCTGACGGGGTGTGTCTGAGATTCTCTGCTTCACAAGGTGTCGACAGGAGTCTGCTGCCGCCAACTCACCCGCCACACTACAGTTCCGCTAGACGAGCTTCAATTCACAGCAATGTTGGAAAGGTACGTTTATAAATGTAAAGGATATGTATATACAAAGCCGTAGAATAGATTAAAATATTATCGTATCATAGCGATTAGAAGACCACGTCTTACTGTAGAGCCTTGACAGAGATTAGATGAGAGACTTAGTGATTTTATTGTAGATTAATTTTATTTATCGGATCTAGTCATATACTAGGTAATACGATCGTACACGAACACAAACGTTATATATATATAATATATATATATATATATATATATATATATATATATATATATATATATATATATTATATATATATATATATATATATATATTATATATATATATATATATCATCCAAAGACACAATGTTTCGATATTTACTCCTCATCAGTGTGGCTAGGCTTAACAACTACTTCTAGCCGGGAGCAAAACCCGACTGAATTTTCATCAGTCCAGCTCCTTACCGTCTCGGCCTCAGTAACTGTCAGTAAGAGGCGAACATTTAATTGATACATACCTCCATAGATGTATGTTTACAATCACCAGAGAACTCAAGTCTGTAAACAACAGACGAGTAATGCCTTACGCTAAGCTGTGATAGTTCGATTAAAGTTTCCCATTGAGAGCTCTACCAGGTCTTGGGAGCATACATATAGTCATTTACAGACACTGTGCTTCGATGTTAACGTCTCATCAGTGTGGCAAGACATAACAGCTACTTCTATATATATATATATATATCTTTGTTTCATTTCAACTATATATATGGTTAACTCCAACAGCGCCTCCGAATCGCAAAAGCTTAACATTATTGAATACATAAAAATGCCGAGCAATGTCACAATATACTTAAATTTATTTTCAAAAAAATCTAAGACAAGACAACAAATAACGACGCCGAGTTTCGTGTCTTCGATCGGCAGGTGAGCTGGGTATTCAGTCGCCATTCGTATTCAATTCTGTATACTTTTATACACTTTTTGAATCGAGTACAATGGGCATGACATAATAAGTCACGTGGGTGAAAAGCAAACGCTTCCTGTCGTGGTGGTATCTTGCCAACAACACAAACGCGCGTGCAAAACCAAACAAAACATACGCATACACACATTGTCTATAAATGCACTTCTAACTTTTCTTGAAAAATATAATTTTCTTCTAAACCAAAAATAGGTGAATATCATTATTCTCGTAAAATATTATGCTGGGTGGCCAATAAAAAAAAACTGACGCATAAAAAGTTTTAATCATTTAGTCTTTTGAGTCGTAGAAATATTGTAAGTAAAAGTTAAGTAAAGTCGTCGGGTGGCCTAAAGTCGGTATCAGCCAATCAGCGAGGGAGTCTATCCCCTTTTCACTAGTGCTAGACCAAGGAGATTGTTTTTGTGTCTGAGGTGGAGCACCATACCTACAATCAGCTTCTTATTTTACCGTACAGATCCCTGTGCTACTCATACGCTGAGTTTGCGAGGGCCGGTATCGAGCTAAGAACGCTTTATCGACTGAGCTAACCCGGCTCTGTACAAGGAAATATATTCTTAGGTATTCGCGAAAAAATATCATGTAGATTGCCTCCTTGTTCAGAGATACAAATTTACACCTTAATTCGAGCACTTTCATGACTTTACTCAAGATTTCTGGGATCAATCCTCTTGTTACATAATTATTAGATTCTTAATATTTATGTACAGTAGTGTAGAAATCAAAATGGCTGCTATATGTTGCAGCCCACGGCCTTGAAGGATGAGTGACAAGGCTTGACCTCATCCTGATCCTTCCGGTGAGAATCTGTGGAGGTGACCCTCTTCCGGTTTAGATTAGAAATAGATTTTAGTCAGTCGGCGCGAAACCACGACGGTGGTGAGTCGTGTTATACACGCTCCGACTCGATCTGCGCAGGTAGTCTGGTGGGGATTTCAGTAATAAAATATTATCTAAGTTAAATCGAAGTCTTGTGTTATTATCTAAAAACTACCAATGACACAGGGCTTCTGATAAAGAGAAATCCCCAATGAAAGACCAGACACGAAGTCCCCAAGGGAAGTCCAGACGAAGAAGAGTTGTTAGAAGAGACCTAGAAGTAGACGTAAGATATCAGAGACGCCAGAAGAACAATAGAAGTAAGAAGTAAAGAGGTATACAACACTCTTATCTCTGCACTTGAGGTGTTGCAATGTGCTAAGCTCATTCAAATATATACGTTCCTTTAAATAACCCTACAAAAAACGCTAGCGGACAAATGGGAGGCCATTTAAAATCTGAAGTCCATGAAATTATTTTGCCATCAAAAATATATTTTTGTTGAAATTCTAACACGCTTATGAATAATAGAATTATACTATTTGAATTTGGTCTTTCTCATTTATTAACTTAGGTTATCTACAAAATAATATAAGAATTAAACTCAAAAAAAAGTAAGGCATGACATTTTTAAATGGTTCAGTATTTTCTCGGCCACTCTATACCATCAAAGATATATTATTAGTTATTATTTATTTGCTAACTCTGTCAGCATTGAAACTCTATAAAGACTAATATATATCAAATATATTAAACATATATGCGATATATCAAATAATATATTCGGAATAACTGACAATGATGTAGAGTTTGGTAAAAAGAACCAACAAATATCGCTCTTGTTTGTATAACGTACCACTAGAAATCATAAAATCCTGGTCTATTTGATTCAGACGAAAATTAACTTTTTATTAAAAAAAACTGGCAAGTGTTTTCTTGTTTATAGTCGATAATAATATACGTGTGTAATCAAAAAGGTAGGATCTTCTAAATATATAGAAAACACACATTAAATGTTTGAATATGTATCGATTTTTCTACATAATCCTCATTTCGGCGATGCATTTTTTGAAGGCGCTGTGTCAATTTCTGCAATCCCATTTCATACCTGTTCACTGACATTAATGATAAAGCGTTGAATCTTGTCGACATTGTACACTCCCAAAACCACTTGGATACGTGTTTAACATCAATACACGACTCCTCTAGTATTTTGTTAATTGGCGATGAATTTCAATCAGTTTAATACTTTTATGTACAAAAACTGAATAAATGCACGAACTTCACACTTGGCGGTAGCGTCAATCGGGAATTTCACCAGAAACAACTGCCAACACTCAATCTGAGAGTGACAGTGAGGCACGCACAATAACAGGCGCAAGCGTACACACACCAAACATTGTATTATTGCCAAAAAAAAAGCACGAACAGTTTTCCTGGATACCCAACAATTTGGAGACTTTACTTCTGGGACTAACCTCGTATACATTCACTAACAATTATGTATCTATCTATCTATCTTCAGCTAAGACTCACTTTGTTTACAAAGTTTGAGACCTCTTGGTGAGTTCATTTCCGCTAAAAAATGTAGCGATTAAATAGCCTGCTATACTTGGCAGCTGACTGTGGCCGTATGGGTAAGAGTTTGGCGAGCGTAAGTTCGTGCGGGTCTCGAACCCGGCCAGAGGTAGCAGCTAAAATGGTATAACTTCACTGATGAGAGGTGATACCTCGAAACACGTGTCTGTAGTTTACTCTATCTATCTATCTATCTATATATATATATATATATATATATATATATATATATGTACAGGGTGTCAAATCAGTGAAATTAGTGTCATATTAGCTGAAGAGAAATTGACATATCTTAAATATTAAAAATGTATGTACATTTTCTCGTTTCTTTTTATTCACTTCAGGTAAATTGGCAATTAAATTGATGCGATAAAGACCTTTGTTCTAGAGTGTGCATTTGTGTCTGTTCTCGATTAGAAGAGTGTGTTAACTCTGAAGGCAAACAATTTGAGTTCTTGAGGGATTAGAGCGTATTACATTTATATGTAATATTTGTTTGTTTGTATAATAAATACAATGAAATAATATTTGTTTTCTATCTTTTCCTATAACTGTATACCTATATTTGCACTCTCTCTCTCTCTCTCTCTCTCTCTCTCTCTCTCTATATATATATATATATATATATATATATATATATATTGGAATATTCATCAATAGAGAGTGATCAATATCATTTCTAGAGCATATGTATCTAACTTTACCGCAGAATAACAGATGGCTTGCATACAGTCCATAGGACACACCTCGTATCATAGTTCAAAGGACACTCCTCGTGTCATGCCAAATAAATGTCCCCAAACTGTGATGGTTTTCGGATCTGAGGCTGAAGTGATGCCTCCACATATTTTAGAGAGGGTATCAGGTTGAATTCAGATACCTACTTGGAGTTGCTAAACACTGTAGTCTAGCCCTTGATAAGAAGGGTAGCCAATGGTAGATCATATGTATGGCAGCAGGATTCGGCCCCCTGCTACACCTTTGGGAAAAGTCAAAATTGGTCGTCGGCGAATTTTTACGACTACATCATTCCCAATGTTTGACCTCCAAACTCCCCAGATCTTAACTCCATGGATTATTATGTATGAGGCGTTGTTTAGATAGACGCCACTCGCCGTGCCAGTACTATAAAAGTCCAGTTAATCGACAGAATTATGGTAGTTATTGAGACCTTTTCAGGAAAACGGTAACATCAGCTTGCTCCAGGTTCCGGAGCAGGATTGAGGCTTTGATCAACGTTAATGATGCTTATTGTGAGTGAAACTTGTTGACAATAGTGTAATTTCCGTGCCTGTTGAATATCTTTACAATCCATTAAATTTTGTATATACTAAGCACTTTTTCTTTTTCCTTATGAAACTGTCAAATTTATCCCGAAAAACCTGTATATATATATATATATATATATATATATATATATATATGTGTGTGTGTGTGTGTGTGTGTGTGTGTGTGTGTGCATGTGCGCGCGGGTATTGCATGTGCGCGCGGGTATTGCATGTGTTAATGACCAAATAAGTTCGTGTTGGGAATCGTTCTCTACAAGACCTTTTGTATATAGCTGTATAAAAACTTGTCAGTGTTACATAATTCATGGATAGCCTAAGAATGGTGTTTGTAAGTGTAGCTAGATTTTGAATTGAAGTTCGTTGAAGATTCAGAATCGGAGGGGGTTATATTATTGACAGGTTATGACCTTTACTTGACCCTCGCGACTTATCCCAATTAGAAGTCGTGAGAACAGAAATTAAATTAGTTAGTCCGTTGCTGGCCGTTAGCTGAGGGACGCAGTCGTAAGGGTCCTTCGCTCCCAAAATTGCGGCTTCTCACCGAAGTAGAAAATCGTTTGGGCTTGGAGGTTTTGTAATAAAGAATAAACATCTAAAAACAACAAAGTCTTGTTCATCTATTACAAACAAGAAATGTGCACAGTCGATCCAGCTGAGAAGAAGGAAGCATCTCAGAAAAAGGAATACGACCACCGACGGAATATGAACAATCAGACAAGTAAGAACCCATCCACTCTCCTCTACTCTCTCCCAGTTATATGCCCGATAGGAAAAGGGGTATATAACGGTAGTTCGCGTGGAGAGCTCAATGTATGATAATTTGATAATCATATACAAATCAATATTCATAGGGTTGATATATAAAAAATGAAAGGTTTAACCCAGTTAGGCAAAACATTTCATTTATTATTCTAAATTATGGTCTAAGAATACCAGGATTCTATGAGATGAGACTCTGATTTAAATAGATTTACAAGTTTACATGATCGATATATATATATATTATATATATATATATATATATATATATTGAAAAAACAAATGATGTTTACAAATGCATAGATCATCAGGAGAGAATGTGCACCGTTGCGGGGCCTTCCTCTCAACGGTTTTAACTGCACAACGTACCGTTGAGAGGAAGGCCCCGAAACGGTGCACATTCTCTCCTGATGATCCCATGCATTTATAAACATCATTTGTTTTTCAATATATCAAATTCACACTGTCGGATTAATTTCCTTTATTTCACACACACACACACACACACACACACACACACATATATATATATATATATATACACACACACACACATATATATATATACACACACACACAACACACACACACACACACACACACACATATATATATATATATATATATATATATATATAATATATATTATAACAGTCACGGAGTTTTATCTGCGTATTCAGTTTGTTTTTGCTGTCACGTAGTCATTCTAATATAACTTGCTCTAAAATATCAAAGAAAGTTTTTTGTTATTTAACATGATGTTCTTTAACCTTTTCAGTGACGTTTATTTCGTCAAAAGTTTTATATCTACTCATATCATCCGCTTTAGCTTACTCTGATTTGATATCAATTGGTGCAAGTTGGTCCTTAACTGCAACCCTGAAAAGAATACATAAAACTAAGTGTGACAGGAAACAATTATTAAAAAAACAAAACAAAACAAAACAACAAAAACACGACATTTTTCTTCAAAGACATTTTGTTATCTTTATCTTTAATCTACTTAATTTGAAAAGAAAACTTGCTAAAGCCATTTTCATCTTCTTGATCTTGATAATTTTAGTGAACGATTTACACTGAAGGTTTTCATAATACTCGTTGGCTGTCAAAACCGATTCACATCTGTCAACCTAGTTAAAGAATAAATATTGTACGTGTCAGTTGAGGGAAGTTGAGCTTGTCAAAATCGTTTAAATTTTTAAACGCTAAAAGACATTGAAAATATAATTTTTCTCCAACCTTAAGAATCTATGTTCAAATAACTGTTCAAAATAAAATATCTTTGCTAAAATCTCTGTTAATATACATACTCAAAAAGTATGGAAACCAAATTTTTATTTTTTTTAAATCCTCCACGTTTTATTTTAACATTTTAACATTCTTTATATTATCCATGTACATAAGGTTGTTCATTTGTTGTTTTGTAAATTTATTGTTCCCTGTGAATTTCCTAATTTTGTAATTAAGTGGCTTCCTTGTTAAATAAAATTATATATAAAAAGTATGAATAAAAATATTATATAAAATTGAATAAAAAATGTATAATTAAATAAATAGCTCTAGCAAATGTAGTGACGAACGATAGCCTCCCTGGAAGATGCCACTTTGGAGTTTTATCGGTGCAAGGGGATTCCCTGCTGTGGTCCATTCCATTTCCAGTTTTCTATGGGTCTTGTGATGAAATTTATCACTTTGTCAGATCTCTTTCGATATTTTTATACATTTAATTATCCAAGTTTCCGGGACCATATCATAAGCCTTTCTGTACTTTATCCATGACATAGCTAGATTTTTCTGTGTTGTTTAAATTCCTTGATAATACGCATAGAATGTTCTTTTGTTCCTCTTGTTCTCTTGTAGCAATCTTTTTGTCCTTCCGGAAAAAGTAAATTTCAAATGTGTGGAAACGGAATTTTTTTTTGTTGTCTTTAATTTTTCAATAATGGCTGGTTCTAGTGTTCGTTGCCTGAGGCGCTCCTTGAGAATAAGGTTGACGCAATCTTAGCAATTCCTAAACCCGCCCCTACGGGAGGTGTGCTTCCTGGCATATTGTCTATTGTCTATATTTGCTCGATGAAAATTCCGTAAAATATCTTTGTATTAGCTCTCCTGATCAGTCATACCTTGTTGGCGTGGTTTAGAATAGCCTGAATGCAATCCGTCCCGAGAAGTAAGATTCCCCCCAAAAGGTTTTCAGCATATGACACTAAACTACTTTCAGTGGTGAGGCTCTTGTTCCGGAGATATGGGGCTGTAAAATCGTTGTCCTTATATCTAGGGACACACCTGTTAGATTCATCCAATGCCTCAATAAATATGTTTGCAAATGTTTAGTAACAGATAAAAATACTCGAAACCATACAACTGGGTACGAATTAATTTTAGCAATTATAGTTACTTGAAGTTTTAAGTGTTTATAACGGATTATTAATTATTTGAAACCATATATTTGGTTGATATTCAGGAAGCCATATATTTAAGTGCAAATTATTAACATTATATAGGTATACTTTTAACACATAGAACTAGATAAATTAATCGAATACTCGAAATTAGATAATGGGGAATAAATAGTTATTCTTAAATAAGAATTGATACTTGAAATCATCTAAATATCAATAAAGTATGTACGTATAAGAGTAGTTACTTGAAGCTCAATTTTCTACAAATTATTACAATATATACCACAATTTTGTATAGTATGATATTTCTTTATTGTTGATGCTGTAAAAGTATTATAAACACTTTTAACCTAATCATCTTTCCTGAGATACTATTGTTTTATTTCATAGTGGTCTAGATAGTGAATTAATTAATCTGATTAAATAATATTTGCTCACACATAAATTATATCACATAATTTTAGAGTTTTGTTTGATTTGTTGCTTAAGAATTATTTACATCTATTTACTCATAAAACACTACGATCCCCTTATTAAAATGGTTATATGTTTATGGATATTAGATGTCATAATCTTCTTCTTGATGTACACCTAAATAATTGTAGTTATATTACATAATTGTTGACTTTTCGTTTGATTTCTAGCATTAGAAGATGTATACGTACTCACTCTTAAAAACACGATCATCTCACTAAAATGCGATGTATGATTATGGGTATTAGATGTCATAATCTTGTTCTTGGTGTAAATCAAAACAGTTGTAATTATATCACATAATAGTAGAGTTTTGTTTAATTAGTAGCATTGAAATGATTTATATGTATTTGCTCTAAAAAAACACGATTACGTCCTCAAAATTAGATATATAATTATGGATATTAGATGCACTGATCTTGTTGTTGGTGTAAACCATAAATAATTGAACTTATATCCCATAATAGTTGAGTTTTCATGTAGGCTATGGATAAAACCGATTCGTTTCTCAATGATTGCACCACGTAGGTTTGGGCTATTTTGTTAGCCAAAAATCAGTGGAATTGGCAGATATATATTATTTAGCGTTTAAATGATAACATATATGAACATATAAATCGTGTTTATGCCTTACACTAAATGCCGGAGAGTCGTGGTGAATAGAATGGATATTTCAGGAACATATTTAACAATTTGCGGTAGGAATGAGATAGATACTATGTGAACAGACCATCACAAAAATAGAGGATATATCACTCGTACTAAAAGAACTAACTGTTCCTACAACTCTGTCACAAAATAAGAACGGAGGAAGACTAAAATGAAAATTCACCAGATTAATGTGAGGGGTAATTGCAATATTTACCCATACCTCGTGTATAGGTCGATCTGTTGTATAGTTCAACTATTCTTTAATGACCAAGGAATTTATATGAATAAGGTCTGAACCAAGAGTTGCTCTAAGTTCTTTCTCTCTCTCTATATATATATATGTATATATATATATGTGTGTGTGTGTGTGTGTGTGTATGCGTGTATAATTTTTAAGACGCTGGCGTTTGTTAACAATTTTAAATAGGTTTTTTCTTCCTCAAATTTGAAGATCAACAAAAAATTTGTAGCATTAGAATATAAAATAATGATAATAAAAAAAGCATAACTTAAATGTATTGACTCGTAAATCCTAACTATTACTTCATCTGCATTGCGTTGGTGTTCTATATAACACTGTGTAAGTGCTAGCACGTTGTGTAATGTTTACCATCGTAGGAAAATGACATTAATACATTTGGTAAAGGTATGTAATCAAGTATTCTCCCTCTTGCTATGGGTAAATAGTAGGTCATAGCGAGATCATTAAGCTTGGTTAGGTAATCAGCATAGTAGAAGAAAACCTCTGAATTCAAATCCGCTTAAGAAACTGATTGTGTGTCACATCCAACTTGTACAGAGAGGTTGGTATATATATATATATATATATATATATATATATATGTGTGTGTGTGTGTGTGTGTGTGGGTGTATGTGTGTACATGTATATATATATATATGTATATATATGATATTAGTAGAGGAAAATGAATAATGAATTAGGCGGGAATAACTTATCATATCGTCGTGTAATAAAAGTCACTAGAAGAGGAATAATAACCTACTCTAAACAAATCATAAAATCTAAGAAGTCCGTTTAGTGTAGGGGTTATGGGATCGGCCTGTCCGGTTTCAAATCACGCACAGGGCGGTCTTCCGATCTATAGCTCTGCTGATGAGGCCTAATAGGCCGAAATGTACATACAGAGATTGATTTTTCTCGATTTGTTTAGCCATACATTTAATAGGTATTCCCGCCTAATTCATTATCAATTAATTAATTTTCAAATTAGGTACGACTTCAATTAAGCACTTATTCTCCCAAAAATTATCGGCAAAAAGCCATTCTAAACAAACCGTGTTTACAACTTATCATATCGTCGTGTAATAAAAGTCACTAGAAGAGGAATATTAACCTACTCTAAAAAAATCGTAAAATCTAAGAAGTCCGTTTGGTGTAGAGGTTATGGGATCGGCCTGTCAGCTTGGCAGTCCGGTTTCAAATCACGCACAGGGCGGTCTTCCGATCTATAGCTCTGCTGATGAGGCCTAATAGGCCGAAATGTACATACAGAGATTGATTTTTCTCGATTTGTTTAGCCATACATTTAATAGGTATTCCCGCCTAATTCATTATTAATTAATTAATTTTCAAAATTAGGTACGACTTCAATTAAGCCTATATATACATATATGTATAGATATGATATTAGTAGAGGAAAAGAGTTAGGGGTCTACCATGGTTTCAGTCAAAATGATTGCACCAGGACACAATTCTACGCTTAATTAAGTTGATCTAATTCCTTAGTCAAACTGAGATACATTTAAAAGAAATTAACTAAGGAATTACATCGACTTAGTTAATCGTAAGGTTGGGTCCTTGGATTGACACCATGGTAGACTCCTAACTCTTTTCCTCTTATTATTATTATTGCTCTATGTTTTAATATATTAGTACCTTTGGATTATTCAATGATGCCACTGCAACGGAATGGTTAGAGCGACAATTGGAAACTATATACACACACACACACACACACACATATATATATATAATATATTTATATATATATATATTTATATATATATGTGTGTGTGTGTGTGTATAACACTATATATATATATATATATATATATATATATATATATGTGTGTGTGTGTGTGTGAACGTAAACAAATATGGCTATTTTCAGCCGACAATATTTGGGAGAATATGTGCTTAATTGAAGTCAAACCTAATTTTTTTGAAAGTTAATTCATTGTAAATACAGAGATTGATTTTTCTCGATTTGTTTAGCCTTACATTTAAGTAGTTAAATCCCGCCTAATTAATCATTAATGAATTAACTTTCAAAAAAATTAGGTTTGACTTCAATTAAGCACATATTCTCCCATATATATATATATATATATATATATATATATATATATATATATGTGTGTGTGTGTGTGTGTGTGTGTGTGTGTGTATCTAACACATTTTAGCACACGATTAATTCCTGTTACTTTTTTATCACATCCCATAGACTGTCCTAACATGAAGTGGAACCCTCTCAACCTTATCGGCTTTCAGAAGACATAATCACTGTCTAGTTAGTAAATTATTATTAAAGGGATTAGAGAATTATTGCTTACTCAGACATAGCAACAAATGATCGTGGGTAGTGAGAATCTTGGCAATATCGTAATTATAAACATAGACAGGTTTACCGTCTTCAGTAGATGCATCCAGACATAGTAATTTCTATTATGATTATAGAAATTATAGGGATGTGGCGACTGCAAATTTTGCAATGTCGTCTGTAGAAGTTTCGAACATTGAACTCTCGAGAACAAGGTCTTTGTTATCACTAACGTTGAAAGGAAGAGAAAATTGCAAAGCTCTCTTTAATAATTAAAGAACAATATTTAGATGTGGGCTTCAACGCGTGCAGTAGCGGCGGCGAGCTATGGTTTTTGATGTTGTTATCGAAAGTATTTCGGTTTGTAAAATATTTTGAGCACTAATTGAAATAACATTTTTTGTTTAAGGATGTGAGTGGTGCGAAATATCCTCATATATATATATATATATATATATATATATATATGAGGATATTTTTGGGAGATATGTGCTTAATTAAAGTCATACCTAATTTGTTAATTAATTAATTATAATTAAATGAATTAGGCGTGCATATCGGTTAAAAAAATTGTCGGCCTTTGCCATTTTAAACACATTGTTTGTTCACTTCATACTGTCGTGCTATAAGTCACCCAAAAAGTGCGAAATACATATCGGTTTAAAATAAACGAGAAATTCTGGGGAAGCCTCCTAGTTTAATGGTTGGAGTGTCCGCCTGTCAGCCTGACAGGTAGGGTTAGAATCAAGCACTGTCTTTAGCTCTGCTGATGAGGCCTAATAGGCTGAAATGTACATACAGAGATCGACTATTTCTCGATTTGTTTGCGCTTTACATTTGAACCGATATGCACGCCTAATTCATTTAATTATAATTAATTAATTAACAAATTAGGTATGACTTTAATTAAGCACATATCTCCCAAAAAATTGTTTGTTCACTTCATATGAGGATATATATATATATATATATATGTGTGTGTGTGTGTGTGTGAGTGAAAAGTAAGGAAATTGATTCAATATATATATATATATATATATATATATATATATATATATTGGTAAGATAATATGAAAAGTACAAAGATGTTGTTCAATTCTTCATTATGCTGATATTGCAATATTTCGATTTGTTACAAATCAAAATATTGCAATATCAGCATAATAGATTATTTGAACAACATCTCTGTGCTTTTCATATTTTCTTACTCTCTCTCTCTCTCTCTCTCTCTCTCTCTCTCTCTCTCTCTCATCTATCTATCTATATATATATATATATATATATATATATTGTTACTTTATTGCATACAAATAATGAGGAAAACTAAATAAATAAATGGGTCTGCGTGTTGAAAAAACACATTTTTTATTTAGTGCAGAGTTGAAAAATGCTTCTACCTGTAAACATTTACTTAAAGGCTAAACTTGTGTACGGACAAAATATATCATGTCGTGTTAGGAGTCTGTGTGTTCCTCCGATTCTGTCAATATACAAAATCTCATGTTCCAGTCCCTGTCCACTTACATTTACTCTGCCGATGGAAGCTGCCGTCTAGATATATCGAGATAGGTACCGATACGGATATTATATATATATATATATATATATATATATATATATATAATTCTTGACAATTTACCAAGACAATTTTATTTTGTTGACAAACCTAATTGAAGAGATACAGAAATTACAGAAAATACAATATTATACATAGGAATGTCCTAATATGTAGATATTGTTTTATATGCATAAATTATTGAGACTGTTGTTTAAAGAAAGAATCAAAACTTACCTGTCAGGCATGTGGTTCTCTGTGTTGTGCGACATCAGGTTACTGGGGGCAAAAAACTCCCCCGACGTATAGAACGGAGATAAGCTCTTAATTTGTCGAGGCTAGAAGTTGAAAAGTGTTAAAATTTTTTTATTTTTTTACTTTGGTGCGTCTGGTTTCATAAACTGCTTTGCATGACACCTAGTGCCTAGTGAAGAAACAGAATAAGTAAGAAATATAATTCCTACTGTATCTAGACGAGTAAGGTGTTTGCTATTATCAGTGTTTAATTTAACATTAACTAATGCTTGCTTTGATATGGCAAACAAGCTTCAGATTTCTTACAGGACCTACTGTTACACATGTGGTCACCCAACTAACTATTTAACAGGCTTATCGCTCCTTAACTTCGATGAACAAGCGAAGACCGGTGCTTTCAGCTGCACTTGATGGTAATTTATCATTGTTTTTATTATTTCGCTGTGTTCACAAACCTTAATAAAATACACCAACAATTAAATATAAACTTACAATGAATGCAATTCCTAAACTGCTCATCATAAAATAACCATAGACATTAAATCATTTTTTACTGTTTTAATGTAGAAATGTATACAAAAAGTAAACTGCCTTCTCGACAAGGTGTATAATATTCTAAGTACATCCCCAGCAGGAGGCTAAGACCAAAAAGAAGTCTTGACAACAGCATCTGATTGAGATGCTCAAGTTCTGGAAATGTGAGAGTGTATAACCTCCTATTATATTACTTCAATGTACATACTGGTTGGTTGGTTGGTTGGTCGGTTTTTACGGCATATAAACCCTTTTTGGGTCATTTAATGCCGAAGTCATTTCGATATTCGGTTTACTTACAGCACCTGCTAGTGATTAAATAGTCACCCATCTAAGTATTGAACAGGCCATCGCTGCTTAACTTCGGTGATCTAGCGGGAACTGGTGATTTCAACATTATTAGACCGTAATCTGTACACGCTGGCATGCATTGGTAGTATGTAATAAGGTCCTATATATAAATAGATATGTTTAGAAATTATTCGTATTTATTGGACCGTTAAAAAAAATAAAAACTCCACAAAAATGCAATTCCCTGACCTCTAGGCATAAGATGACCCTAGAACGTGCTGTTAAAATCAATCAATCAATTACTCAATCAAGACATAACCTTTGACATAGGCTGTAAGTATGAACAGGGATTTCTGAATTTTCTTTCTTCGAAAACTTACAAATTAATGTGTCCGTCCGAACATTTACAAAATTTTATTTTAAACAGTCTATATTTTCCAATAGAATTATCATTTTAAAACATATCATATTATATTATATTTTATTTAATTAAAAAGGCAATTTAAGTAATTAAAGAGAATAATACACCAAAAAAATATAAAATCACGAGCCGGAAAGTGTTAAAGAAAAATGTTCGTCTTTTATTGCATAAGCAAAGTAAATGTTTTTAAGATCTGATAATTAGTTGATTTTCGTGAATTAAAAAAAAGCGATTTTTCACGCTGACGTAAAAAGATAAGAGCAGGTGCATAGTTAAATATTTAACATTACACGTGATATTCTACACTGACTTTACAGTTAAATACAGCGAGTCTTAAATATCTTATCGTTTGTGATAGATAAATGCAAGTAGACTGTAAATAATATTCTCAGCTTTAATTAAAAACTGAAAGTGATTTTAGAGTACAGAATTGTATCAGTCATTGCTGCAATTCTGTACTCGAATATCAGTTTCAATTCAACAAATAATTTGTATATTTATTCGACTCATAGACGGGATTCTAACTGGTACTAATAATGTAGGTTAGATTAATTTATTTGGGTTATATTGAATAGTCAATCAAATCATGAAAATATGCTGGTGGGTCTCTTTTATTGAGCAGTATCATCTGAAGTTTCTAGCAATTGTTTAATCTATCATTTGTTGCAGAAAATTGATAAAGAAAAGTGAAAGGCATTGCAAAACTAACGACGAATAATCATTAATCTACCTGTTGCTTTGAAATACACATTCCTTTTTATTTATTTTTTTATGGTTGGTTGGATTTTACGTCATTTCAATCCTTGTTGAGTTATTTTATAATGAAGACATTTGTTTTATTCATTCTTATTGGGGATTCAAATTCTTTACAAACTCATTTTTAAAACATTATTTAATATTCATTTTTTATGTATCAGACCCTAACAGGTACTACCACTCCGGGTCAGGTCGGACCCGGTAGTAATGTTGAGGCAGGTGTATTCCACATCCAGAGTTCTATCATTGTAACTTTGCCACTAGATGCGGCTTAACGTCATACTCGGACACTCAGACGCTGAAACACCGTCTTCTAGCAGATATATGATAACAAGTTTTGGATATTTGCCATAATGGCAATATGGTTGGACTATAAGAGATAGGATTTGATGTGACCAGCCGATTGATCGAATGGACCTTTTCGTCCGCCCGTCTAGTCAAAGTAAGGGTCAACGTGGAGTGTTGCATGTCATGGACCGCTCAGCCACCGTCCTTAGACCTCAAGGCCAACAAGTCCCTCTGTAGTGTCAGTATATTCTACAGGCCCAGCCGAGAGAACGGCTTCTTGTTTTTAATAAAGGCTGCATTTATTGTCATTGTGTTCATACGATTTCACCAAACTTCTATTTTAATAATAACCTTTTATCCACTTCCTGAATCAAACCTCCTGGTGGCAGTAATAGTTCACAGCCTACACATTTTTGCCGGGTAGATGAGTAGATCCACGTTGTGTTTGATGTTAAGACAAGATCCCATCGACTACTGGCTTTAAATGCCCACAGGTAATGCGATATCAAAATATGAAAAATATATATAAAATAATTGAGTTGAAACATAATCAATTTACATGTAAGATTTTTTTTCAAAATTCAAATTAGAAATGGGAACCTATTTTAAAACATACACATACACATACACACACATCACACACACACACACACACACACACACACACACACACACATATATATATATATATATATATATATTGTTAGCTTTCACTCCGTGAGGCTTCGCATCTCTGTAGTTCAAAATATTCATTTCTGCGTGTTCAGCGTGACATATTTGGATAAACATACATATTGAAGTAGAATATAAGTTTTTCAGTAATATCCATGAGTTTGCTCATACCTGAAGTTCACCGCATTACTACATGCGGTGAAAATAATTTTTTGTAATGAAGCAAATTTTAAGTTTTTTTTTAAATTCATTTATCATATATATATATATATATATATATATATATATATGTGTGTGTGTGTGTGTGTGTATGTGTGTGTGTGGCGCGTGTATGTGTGTGTGTGTGTGTGTGTGCACGCGTGTTTTGCCACACAAGCAGGATGTGACACTAGATCAATTTCTAAGTAACGCCTCACAAGGTTTGAACAGTTTTCTTTCACTTTGACTGGTTGTCAATATACCAATGTTAAAATGCTCAGTCTGCCGACTAATTTCCCATAGCTGTTGGGAGAATTGTTGCATTAGTACATTTAGCAAGAGTATTAGCCCAATGGGAAATGCAAACGCCTCGTTGAGAATTTGAACTCGGTTAGCCGTGTCCGATTCTTTCGACAATAACCATTACACCACAAGCCTCTCGAAAATAGATTTATATAGGTTTATCATTTAAACTTTGTATTATACTGCATGTTATTGATCATTCTGAAAATGATAAAAAAATTGCTGTAGTATTCAGTCTTCCGTCAATTCCAAACTCTAAGCCGCTTATTACGATTCATAGTTTTAAGAGATCAGACCATATTCTTATTCATTCTGAATTTCCTCTTTCTAAAACCTTCTGGTTTTAGTATTAAGTTGATCGATTTTTGTGGTCCGATTAGTAGTGCATGTAGTAGAACATGTAATAAGCTTACGTTGTCCGAATTTCTTAAACTAAATATTATTATTATTATTTTTAATTTTCAACTACCTTTACTTTAGTCTTATCTTCTTGTCCGAGTAGATATATACGGCTTATTTTGTCGAATGTTCTTAGATCAAACATTGTTATCTATCTATACATTACTAAAATTCTGACTATACATATATATATATATATATATATATATATATAATATATAGAGAGAGAGAGAGAGAGAGAGAGAGAGAGAGAGAGAGAGAGAGAGAGAGAGAGAGAGAGCGAGAGAGAGAGAGAGAGAGAGAGAGAGGGGGGAGGGAGAGAGAGGAGAGAGAGAGAGAGAGAGAGAGAGAGAGAGAGAATAAAGTACATGCATTCAGATTATGCAGAAAATATGTCACGAAATTATTTTATCAATTTTTAAGATGTGGTTCCAATTTTCAAAAGACGCTCTTTTAAAAACTAATTTAATTCATTTTTAACCCATTTAATTCATCAAATTTCTTTTATAAAATATTCATGATATATATATATATATATATATATATATATATATATATATATGTATGTGTGTGTCTGTGTGTGTCTGTGTGAGTGTGTGTGTGTGTGTGTGTGTGTGTGTGTGTGTGTGTGTGATTTCCACATACCTAAGTAGCAATATCTCATCTACAGAAAAAGATGTGAATATACGTATAGGGGAGTCAAGAACTGGTTATCGATAATATTGAATTCATCTCTCTCTCTTATAGAATAAAACGAAAATTCTTTCGAGCTGTAACCCTATCAGTACTAGTGCATTGCAGCACTACTAGGAATATAAGGAAACGCTTAGAGAAAAAGTGAAATGGGAACTATACAAGGATGCTTCGTGCCGTTTTAAACAAGGCTTGGAGCTTGCACCCAACAAAACTGCAGCCATACGGCTACCAACCTCATATCACATAAACCATCCAAATAGAACGAGCAAAACATGCTGGACTGCTGGAGAAGTAAGGAAGGTCAATATCTTTGTTTGTTTGTTTGATGGTTTGTTTTTTATATATACTAGCAAATATATGCACCCTCCGGGTGCAAGTATTTAAGTTTTGATATAATAAAATATCATATTAAATTAGAAAGGCTAATGAAACTGACTAAGAATGCAAATAAAAAGATCTGCAACAGAGGGGGTATAATCGAAAAATAGAACAACTTTGAAACTAACTATTCCATCATTTTACATTACTCCCCTCTTTCATTGGTAAATTTTCCTAATTTAACAATTTAGTTAAAATAGGAAGTAAAGGATAATATTACAGTTATTTCTTCTTGTAAATAAATTTCTTTTAAGATTTATCCACGAGATTTTTGTTTATATTTCTTAAGATAAAACCAGACAATTAGAAATCAATAATACCAAGCACATATTTATTAAAATAAAATTTTAAATATCAATATGCAAATTAGCCTTCTCATTCAAACTGTAAACTGCTATTTTGTTGTATATATAAATACAATTGCATGTTATTAGTACGTAGATATGGTCAACAGTATTAATAATGTAAAACAATTTTTATTAATAACTGAAGGTTTAAAAGAATGAAATCATGGAGAATTTGACGTAAATAATTAAGGGAATTGTGACTTGAGTAGTAATATAGTTTCGGTTACAGACAGAAAAACACACAATCTCCATTATAATAATATTTTGGATACTTACTAGTTCTTTCGTAGAAATCATGTTTACTTTTGAATCCCTACATTCTAATCCAATCTAATTCTTCTTTATATTTACTTTTATGGATATTAGCTTTACAGAATGGTACAAGGTCAAAATTCAGAGCTAAATAATGTTCTACTAATCTTTAAAGTAAGCAGGGCTTACGAAGAATACATGCTGGTTTTTATGTGGCTCAAAACACCGTTCAAAGTACTTAAATATGTAGTTCATGAGAAAAGCCTTAAGCTATTATCTTTCTTTCTTTCTTTCTTTCTTCTTTCTTTCTTTCTTTCTTTATCTTCTCTTCCTTTTACTATTTCTTTTTTTTTCATTTTTAACCATGTCTCTTTCTTTCTCTTTTTCTTCTTTTATTATTTTATCTTGGTCTTAGTTTTTTTTTTTTTTACTCTTTCTTTTTTTCCTTCTTTGTTCCTTACTGTCTTTTTAACGTTATTTCTTTATTTTGATTTTTCTTTCTTTTTAGTATTTCTTTTTTTCTCTTTACAATCTCTGTCCTTTTAAATTTTGATTTTCTCATTCTCTCTTTTTTTCTTTTTCTTTTCTTTTTTCTTTTCCTTTCATTCTCTTCCTTTTTCGCTTTCTTTTTTTCCTTAGATTCTTCTCTTGTTTCTTTTTTCTTTTTAATATTCCTTTCCGTTTTAATTTTGACTATTTCTCTTTTTCTTCTTGCCTTATATTTCTTTCTTCTTAGTTGGTTATTTTTCTCTTTCTTTTTCTTTTTCATTCTTTTTTCTTTCTTTCGTATACTTGTCTATTTTTCTCTTCTATCTCATTTAATCTTTCTTTAGCTTTTTTATTTTCTTTATTCTGATTTATTTATTTCCTGTATTCACGTCATTTTTTTTCTCTCGTTAATCTTTCTGACTTATATTTGAATATTTTTTCTTCTTTTCCTTCTTTCTGTATTTCTTCGCTTGTTTTCTACTTTTTCTTTTTCTTTTTTCGTTGCTTCCTCTTCCATTTCTTTTTCTCTTGATGTTAATTTTTCTGTCTTCAAATATTTTATATTGTCTTACTCTTACTTTCCCTCTTATTTTTTCTTTCATATTTTCTTATTATGTTCGTTTTTCTTTTTTTCTTCTTTTGAATATATATATCCTTCTTCTTCTCTTTACCCTCACTTTAATAATTTCGACCAAATATGTTCCCTTCTACTCTCTTTCTCTTTCTCTTTTCTTTCGTTGTCTATTTGTATGTGAATTTTTGTCTATCCTAATATGATTTCTCTCTTTCACCCTTTTCTTCTTTCTTTCTTTCTTTCTTTTTCTTTCTTTCTTTCTATATTATTCTATTTTATCTCTTTCTTTCTTTCTTTCTCTGTTTCTTTCTTTCTTACTTTCTTTCTTTCTTTCGGGCATTCTGTTTTCTTCCTTGTCTTATGTATTCTATCACTGTTTCTTCCTTCATTTATCCTTTCGTCCTTTCATTTTTTCTTTGATTTCTTTCTGTCCTTTTTTCATTATTTCCTTTTTTTTCTTTTTTCTTTCATTCGTTCATTTACTTTGCCTGTATATTTTATGTATTTTATCATTGCTTTTTCCTTCATTTGCTCTTTCTTGTTTTACTTCTTTCTTCCTTCAACTCCTTTTCGTTTTCTTTCTTTCCTTCTTTACCCTTTTAATTTATTTCCTTTTTCTTCTTCCTTACATCTGATTATCTTTCTTTGATGATCGTTTATGTGCCTTCTGTTTTTATCTTTATATTCTTGGCGAAATTTCTCTTTCGCTAATTCCATAAAGCAAATAAAACATCAGAAAAATAGATGAAGCCGATCACAAATACCATACTGGCCATTTTCTTCTTTCTGAAAATGAGGCTTAAAGTGACGTCACGTCGTTGTTTCTACTGATACGTCAGAGTAAGGACATCTTCTCTGTACTTGCAATCATCATAAAGTTTTCATTGACATATCTCAGTTATTCAATACAAAATAGAGGAAGCGAATCAAAATGGATTAATGAATAAAATACTCTTCCGCTCGCTGCACTCAGCCCGAAATCCTATCATTTCCTGGGCTCAGACAACTTATTAAGTTAGATTTTTTAAATCATGTTTGAATTCAACTATAGCACAAAAAAGGAGAAGAAACAAAAAAGAAAAAAAAGATAAAAAAGAAAGTTACTGCAAGCAAAAGAAATAATCAGACGAATATTAGAGAAAACGTTTGTTGTAAAATAACTGAATTATGAACAAGAGACTAAAATGAGGACAAGGAAGAGGAATAGGGGGAGCAGGAGGAAGATAAGAGAAGGAAAAGATGATATTATAAAAGAATATGAACGTTTTAAAATAGAGTAGAAAATAAAAGACGATACGCGCTTCTTCAAATACATATTTACCAAACCTTACTGACGAGTAGAATGGGACACATGGTTAATTCCTTAAGTGGGGTTTTAACAGGTTTTGAAATAACACTGCTTGTTTGGAACGAACAAAATTATATAATATTTAAATTATATTAGTAATTTTTCTGTTCATAGTATATTTCATTTTTTTGTTATTGATTTCTAAAAAATAATTTTTTAATTTTTTTTTAATTTATAAAAGCGTTATAAAAACGTTTGTTTTCAGTGCATCATAAATCTTCAATTACCCATTTTTTAGCAAAATGTAATTATTTACGATGTTTGAAAATAAATTACTTAGGTATTATTATTATTATTATTATTATTATTATTATTATTAGTAGTAGTAGTAGTAGTAGTAGTAGTAGTAGTAGTAGTATTTACTGATTATGTTACTACTTTTCGATTTAGACAAAAAATTGACCTTAAAAATCGATTTAATTCATTTGAATTCATTTTTAAATTAAAAACGAGCGAAGAAATTGGCAGATCCTAATATTCTCCTATCCCACACTCACACCGCCTCTCATTTCCGGTCTGCACTCTTATAAAAAAAGTCACTTTTAAGAAAGAAAAAAGAAACAAAGATTAGTGATGGACAGTTATTAGAAAGAAAGAAAGAAAGAAAGAAAGAAAGAAAGAAAGAAAGAAAAATGTTATAGATAAACAGGGGGGAAAAGGTGCAATAAATATACTGAAAATAAAGAAGGAAAGACAATTGTGTACGCTAATGCATTGACGAATTAAAAAAAAAAACAAATTAAACAAAAATCGATAAATTGAAAAGAAAGAAGGAAGAAAGTAAGAATCTGTATTGAAGAGTAGAAAAATGTAAAAAAGAAAAATAGGTATTAATTATTGTTTCGATTGGAAAGAAAATGCTGTCCTATCACATCCGGAATATTAGAGTAGACCCAATTTCTTTTAAACAAGATAAAAAAATAGCGCATTTATTTGGGCATTATTTATTTACGTCTCTCTTGTATAGGTATTCATTCCACCATTTTGTATTTGTTTACCTTCTTGTTTTAGTTCCTGTCATTCCTTGGGGCGAAGGAATAGCTTTCACGGCCCTTTATTACTTTAGAGCTTCTCGTGGAAATTACTGCTTAATTGTCGTTTCTCCCAGTGCATCTTTCTTTAGTTTGTTATCTTTATATATTTATAGTCTGAATATTAGTTTTTTTTTTCTTCTTTAATATAGTTATTTGGTCTCTTTCAACTGTTCGGCGCACCCAAAACATGAATCTTCCTTAAGCAAATTGTTTTATTTACTCTGCTTTTACTCCAATCAGCTGCAAAGTTTGCACTTCATGTCCGTCTCGAAGCGAAAAAAAAGGGGGTGCGGTAAGGCAAAAAGAATCCCCATAGTTCATAAAATTACCAAACTATTTTACTCATTAGTCTAAGGAATTTGGCACCGTTCTATATAAGTAGCTACGTGCAAAACACGCTCTTTTAATTCGCACGGAGATTGTTAAAAAATATTTTAAAACGTCAATAAAAAAATTGAAAATTAACTTTTTAGTGTTTTATTTTACGTTTAATATAAAGAACAATTTCAAGTTTATGCGTTATAAAAAAGAAAAAGAACAAATTTTCTTACATAAAATCTAAATTTTTGCATTTAAAAGTAAATTCCAGTAAAAACCTGCCATTTCTTAATCTTTGTTGACATAAATAACGAATCTTGACGTGAGCACTATTTTTTAGTATGGAGTCTCGTACATATAATGATTTTTCTGAAGCAAAAACAAATTACTAATTTAGCATTTCCTTGATGCCTCACGATTTAACTCTTAATATTATTGAAAAAGAGAGTTGGGAAAATAAAAAAATTAGAAATTCTATAATAATATTTTTTTCCCCGATACATCTATTAAATAAACGGGATAATTATTTGTTTCCAAATAAAATAATAGATTTATTCAAACACTGTTTGGGTTCTCTTTCACAGAGTATAAGTATACACGCGTCACGGATTCGAACCTATTTACCCATAATACCTCAGTGAAAATAACAACAAAGTTTCTTTCCCTTAGATCCATCCGTAATCATTCTGACGACAATTTTTAATTCAAACATTATTTTCAAAAATTCATAAAAATAAGAATGGACGTATATTATGCCAATATTTTTAGCGAGATATGTTTTATACAATATTTTCTTTGATTAAATAAATACGATTTTGCTTGACATTAAACAAAAGTAATTATTTTACATTTTATAAATTTTTAAGAATCTCTGAAAATCTCTGAAAAATAAAATAAAAATGTAGACAATACGAACTTTTAATATGAAATTCTTTTGAAAATAATCTAACAATTAAAAAAAAAGTTTTTTTTAAAAAGATGCATATTTTTTCTTATTTACGAGATTTTAAGTTTCAATGTTTAAGATGCCCTATTTCCAAAACTGTTTTATTAGCGAATTATTTTTTTTTATATATGTTCTATCATTACATTGTCTTTCCAAAAATGTAAAATTTATTTATATACTAAAAAAATAAAAACATATCTTTGTTGGGGGGATCAATGCGCGAAACAAAAACTAACGAAAAAAATTATTAGCCTTTTCAATTTAGTAAAAATTTATTTACAATAAAGTTCGTCTTTTATTACTACATAAACCGAAAGTTTTATTAAAATCGGATCATTAGTTTATTTTATATGATTTTAGAAGAATTTCCTATGATCACCCTTTTATATAGTAGGCGATAATTTGCACATAGCTATATATAAGCTATATTTCGGTACTTGAGACTTAGTTTCCGGATGTCCCAACTCTCAAGCAAGGTCCTGACATGTTAAATGTGATCGGTTATCCATTTATTAATCTGTAAATTGTGATCTATATATAAAAAGTGTAGGAGTGTAATGCAATTGTTACCAGGAAATGGATACGATGAAACGTTTTCAAATCCTGGATGAGGCTGTTTGCATTGTTGGAATATTTTAATATAAGGTGTGCTGAAGTCCACCACTTAAACTGATAGAGTCTGTGTGAGCGCGTGAATTAAAGTCAGCCAATCAACACGCTCGAATACGAGGTTAGTTACCTATCCAATCACCGATCTTGAAAGCCGTTCATTTGTACATATTCGACACGGACAACTGAATAAGCAACCAAGGACTTTGCTTAACCCAAGGATTCTGCCTAAAACAAAGGAACACAAGGATTCTACCTAACACTAAGGAACACCGGGAATAATCAAGGACTCGGCCTGACATTAAAGAACAACCAAGGATTCTTCACTAAGGAACTCAAGCGATCTCCACTGTAAAGTGATATCACCTGCAGCCTAAAAATGGCCACAAAAATTGTTAAATGCATTTCATATAGTCTTAATGCAATCAGAGGAAAGGAACTGCTTACATAATCATCAAAAATGAAGAACACAAATACACTTCACTCTGTATGTTATTCCAAAGTCGCCTGCTGTTTTAAAGCAAACGCAGTGAATAAAAAACACGTTGGACGAGTTAAATAAAAAAATGTATTAGCAGGTAATAAGTAGTAATAAATGTAGTTATTTTGTTATATATTGTACAAACGGAAATATGAATTTCCGGTTTTATTAAACAAAGAAATATAACAACTTCCCGTTATCAGATCAAGAGATAAAAATGTGTAGGAGTAGCTAGGAATATAAAAGAACCGAGGGCTCGAGACAGGAGTCGACAGTCAGCCCCGGAGGCAGTCAGCCGGAGAGAGAGTGAGGTGATCGGGGTCAGTAATCGGGAGAGTCGATGCGAGTTAGTTGGCCGAGCGGGACTCGTGTAGTTGGTGTTGGAAAAGCTAGCCTTAATATTTACCAACTGAAAAAGCTTATCACCCAGAAATTCAATCGAAGGACCGAAAGTCTAAAGACTGAATATATTAATTAAACTGACCCTCTATCTCGAAGTTAAGAAGCTTGAATTTATTTCAATAAACTTCTGGAGGACAACTTTGGTGTTATTGTCATCCCTTACAACGAAGATAAAACTATTGTAATTTAGTACCGTGACGACGCCGCTACGCAACAATTTTGGTAAGCTATAAAGAATATATAGCGCAAAGAATAGTTCAGTTTGACTTGGTGATTTAATGGCAAATCAACTCATTACGGGTTATTCAATGCCGAAATTGGATACCTATGTTGATTTGCTTTTGACTATTTGTTTAAGAGCATATTAACACCATATAGGTGGTTTAATGCCGAAATTTTATTCATCCATTTATTTCAATTGCTTTGAATTTATTTAACGTCATAACAACTCATTATGGGTTATTTAATGCCGAAATATGAATCCTACGTTTGGTCTTGATTATTTGCTTAATATTTGTGATATAATATTCAGTACTGAAATTTTATTAATTTGGTTTTGATTATTTTAATGGCATAGCAACCCGTTGTGGATTATTTAATGCTAACACTTGATTCATTTCGTTTTGATTATTACTTTACCGGTATATCAATTCTTTATGGTTAATTTAATCTAGCAATTTGATTAATTTGTTTTGTTTGCTTGTAAATGTTTTAATTATAATGATAACTATATTTTAAACATTACATTTCAAATATTAGGTTCATCGCACTTTTTTTTAATTATTTGTGTGCACACAAGAATATGGTATTAAATATTCCACTTCTTCAAATAATTTACACACAGTTTTGTTTTTTCAAGCTTGCGCATAATTTATAAACTATTATATAGTTTCAAATAACTATTTCCATTTAATAATGATTATAGTTGTTTGTCATACAACTATGTTTGGTTTGAAAATATTAGTATTAAATAAGAATACTTGATATATAAGTATTCTTATATAATACTAATATTTTCAAATCGATCGATTTGACCCATAAATAGGACCTTAAATGGACTTACAACTGCAGATTAGAGTGGACATGTGAATATTAATAATGGGAAGGGGGTACTCCACATTCCAAAGAGCGCCAGAAGTGGAGCCGCAATACTCATGTTTTGTTATTTTTTTTAATTATTTCGTATTTTCAAATACAGCCAACCTTTTCCCAGATGCTTCAGAAGAATTTCAAATGCTCCATTTATGATTGGTATTGCTGGCACGTTTATAATTCACAGATTTCTTAACATTCTGGAAGGTATTTATCTAATTCTTCGCTTTTCTTTAATTTTAGTCTGTGATCTTCTGAATCTGCAAATCTACTAATTGGAAAATTATTATATTTTTATGAACGAAAATTATTTCTAACCTAAACTGGATTATTTGTGTGCGTCTCATGTCCTAGGGTAGTTCGTGTTTCATGTATGTTTTATTTGTCTGTTTAGTCAAATTCTAATCGTTTGCACAATTCCCAGTCGAGGTTGAACTTGGACTTATACTGTGTCAATTTGTCGTATTCCCTTATTATGTCAATGACGATTCTATCTCTCTCTCTCTCTTCTTTCTTTCTTTCTTTCTTTCTCTCACTCTCACTTTCTCTGTCTCTGTCTCTGTCTCTCTCTGTCTCTGTCTCTCTGTCTCTGTCTCTTTCTCTCTCCGTAGCCTATACTTGCTATTCTCTTGTTTCTTATCTATTTCCGTTTTCACATAGTTACTTCTTATGGATTTATTTAATAGAATTCTCTTTCAGTTTCCCATATTACGATTTCCTACTTACATAACGTTGTTCATGTATTCTCAAACACAATGGCCTTTGTTACTATTCTAAAATGATGGTATAGGTGTTTTTTTCTTTACATTATTCTTTTCTTGATTTGATAATTCCTATTTCCTGTTTGTCCTCGTGTCCCCTTTGTTGCCGGATTGGCTGCAAGAATAAATCTTGTTTTGCTATTTGGTTTATTCTTCGAGTCCCTGATTCGCTGCGTTCACATATTCCTAATGCTGACGAGTCATTTTTAACTGACATCATCCCTTGGATGTAATATTCAGTGCTTCATCATCACTTTTCCTCCGTATGCGGTTCATGTTTTGGGCTCCTTTCTTGCCCAGTTTAGGATGGGTCCGGAGTATTTCACTAGAGACACTTCCTAAGTATTTATTAGTTTTAGCCTTTGGTTAGTTGGTTAATTGTTTTATATCAACATTTGTGTATTTAATGCCAAATCATTATATATGTATGTGTACGTGTTTGTATGTGATTAAGTTTTCCTTACCTTAATGATTATTGATGTATATTAGTGGTTGACCCTCAACTACTGCTTTCTAGTAGCTATATGATAAAAGGGTTGGGAGTTTGCCATAAGCGAAATTTGAAGGATACGACTGGGTACTTGGGCTTGATATCAGCAGCTGATTGATCGGGTAGGGTCTCCCCGGCGCCGGTTTAGCCCAAAGAAAGACCGAAGTGGTGTTTTGTATGTCACAGAATCACTTAGTCCCAAGGGCACAGCGGCTAAGCCAACACAATCCTGTCCTCAGTTACTATGGGTTACTACCCACAGCCGAAAGGACCCCTCTTTGATGCGGGGGGTCTTACCCCTTGGGAGAGGTGGAGTTAGCATATTCTACAGGCCTGCTGAAAGGGCGGTTTTAGTGTCTGGTTCCTAATACATTTCCGACTTTTTCTTTTATGTCCGCTAGCGAATATATGCACCCTCCGGGTGCAAGTATTTAAGTTCTAATGTAAAATAAATATTGTATTAAATTAGAAAGGCTAATGAAACTAAATGGGAAATGCAGATAAAAAAAGATTTGAAACAGAGGGAGTATAATCGAAAGATAGAACAACTGAAACTTACTCTTCCACCACTCTCGTCTTTCATTGTTATTTTTTCTAATTTAAGTATTTAGTTAAAAGAATAAGTAAAGAATAAAATTACAGTTATTTTTTTCTTGTTAATGGATTTAATTTAAGATTCATTGAAGAGATTTTTGCTTATATTCATTAAAATAAAACCAAACAATTAAAACCATTAATACTAAGCACATATTTATTAAAATCACATTTTTAATATCAATATGCAAATTAGCCTTCCCGTTCAAACTGTAAACCGCTATTTTGTTGTATATATAAATACAATTGCATGTTGTTAATATGTAGATATGGTTAACAGTATTAATAATGTAAAACAATTTTATTAATAATTGAGGTTTAAATAAAAAATAAAATCATTGAGAATGCGATGTCAATAACTAAGGGAATTGTAACTTGAGTAGTTTCGGTTACAGACAGAAAAACAGACAATCTCCATTATAATAAGATATAGTAACTGATTCTAATATTACAAGGTGTGTACTTTGTTTCTCTTCTTGTGTTCTGGTTAGACATGTAACGATACTTATACCTGATACACTGCTCATGATACAATACGTATCACGATACTCGTAATAGAAAATACACTAGGTTACTCTATAATTACAATACTTCTTTATCATCATAAAAAAATATCAAGAGAAATTCATAAAAAGAAACATCTCTATATGTTGACAAGAAAATATGAAAGAAAACGACGCATCATGATTTTTTACAATGTTTAGATGATACTTCGGTCAATATTAATGCATACATTCTATAATAAATAATTTTAAATGTAAGAACATTTCTCAAATGCTATTCTCAGAACATTAAATCTATTTCCAAGAAATTCTGGGTTATTTCAAAACCCGGCTTCTTGAACAATTGTGCCTGCTCCTGGGAACCCTAAATGTTTATTTTAAAACGTAGATTCGTTATAATCAATTAGAATTTGTTTATCTTTCAATTTATCACCCGTTTGTACTTTTTTTTTTAAGAACATGAAAAAAAGAAATAATGTGATTTTTTGAAAACTGAATTGCGTTAAAATTAAAAACGGAATGAGTGTCCAATTCTCGTTTCGTTATTTAGAAGGTTAATAATAATTCACGCATTTTAGTTTCGGCTATTTGCTTCTATATTTTGTTTCCAATGGTTTTATTTTTATCCTATTAATATCACTAGTAATATGATATCAAATTCAGCAACTGTATAAGTAGCAGTAGCATCAGCATTATCATCATCAGCAGTAGTAGTAGTAGTTGAGAGTGTAGTAGTAGTGTTAGTTCTTCCCAATAATGGCCAGTATTATTATCGCCATTTTTTCATCACCGTTGGCATAATTGTCATTATTATCAGATAGATTGAAAATTGGATATTACTTAAAGATGCAATGCCGAGTTTATTTGTAGCAAGTTCAGCAATCGATTTTTTTGTATCAATGGCCTTGTCGATAGATTACTGAAGTATTCTATCTTTGGGTTCTGTAATTCAGTTATCCTCTTTCTTTGTCCGTTTCTCCTTCGTCTCCCTACACCCATATATATATATATATATATATATATATATATATATATATATATATATATATATATATATATATATATATATAGAGAGAGAGAGAGAGAGAGAAACGACTGGGATTCATATATAGACAATAAAAAGGAATATATATATATATATATTGGCATCCTTCCATTTACGAGATACGATGGTGTAGTGTCAAATTTCTTTTAACTACGTAGCCTGGCGGTTCATATAGAGGATGAGCTGTTGCACAAGCAGTAAATAAACCTTACGCTGTGATCCATTGTGAAAATTCTTATTC
The DNA here is from genome assembly GCA_023376005.1 of Doryteuthis pealeii. NCBI lineage: Eukaryota > Metazoa > Mollusca > Cephalopoda > Myopsida > Loliginidae > Doryteuthis > Doryteuthis pealeii. Next base: position 98,999,487 of record CM042137.1, on the reverse strand, counting down.
TTGAAGTACACTTCTAAAATAAAATAAAATGAATCTTCACAAAATCAGTAACTCGGTAGGCTGATCTAGACAATTAACACACTTTAGTTTCATTTATATATATATATATATATATATATATATATGATCGAGAAATTTTTTTTTCTTTTTATAACATATACACTTGGAATTGTTCTTATATTAAACGTAAATAAAACATTGTAATAATAAAAGAGAGAGAGAGAGAGATAAAGAGAGAGGGGTAAAGTCAGTCAATATACAGAGTTATGTATAATCTAAGACAAGCGAAGAAGGCGTTGGGTGGGGTGCCGCTGACACCTGGCTGCTGGCTATATAGGTTACTCCCCTTCACTAGCGGAGTGAGATGCCCTATAGTGAGTAAAAAATGTATAATGTAAAGACAGAGAAGGTCAAGATTTGACTTAATTGCAAATTACGACTAATTAAACCAATTAAAGTGATTTTTTTTCAAACATTAAGTAGTCCTAAAACTTAAAGACAATTTTTTTCGTGATCAAGGTCAAACAAAAAGCCTTAAGATGAAGCTATTGATAATAATAATAATGATATATATATATATATATATATATATATATATATATATATATATATATATTGCGACTCGTCACTGTCATAATTAGCTAAAATACTTGTTACTCTGCTTGATATTCACACTGAACAGATATCCAAAAGTGGAGCCTCACCACCGAATGCAGTTTAGTGTCATATCCAGGATACGTAGACATTTAAAGAATTCTGAGTTATTGTAGGATATTGTTAAGCCGATTGTTCAACAGACTTCTTGGGTATTGTGTGATGTAAATCTGATCGGCTTTGTTACTTTCCATATACGACGCATAATGTCTCAGTATGTAATATTGTTTGATGATCGTCAAATGATAAAATTATTAAATACAAAACATGGTTTGAATGTCTGTGTTTCGGCTCTATCCCAGATATGAATCCCCCTCTCTGTAGATACTACAATTATGTATACGATGATTATTTAACGGTTATATATATATATATATATATATATATGTGTGTGTGTGTGTGTGTGTGTGTGTGTGTTGTCATCCACACACACCGTATTTCGACGTATCACGTTTCCTCAGTGTGGCAAGAAATAGCAAGCTTACTCCGACCGGGATAGAAATCGGATTGATTATCAGTCAGTCTGTTGTCTTAACCACTTGGCCATCAACAACCTTCAAAGAAGGGATTGATTTTAACTGTTAAATACATACATAGGTATGCATGTTAAAGCCGTTAGAGAATTCACCTTCTGTCTATAGGAGAGTCTTGCCATTTTATGCTCAGTTTACCACAAATTTTTACTCCAGAGAGCTCATCCAACAAGGAGTTGGGAGGTTATTCTCTCTACCACGGTGGTGTCGTATATATATATATATATATATATATATATATATATATATATATATATATATATATATATATATAGAGAGAGAGAGAGAGACAGAGAGAGAAAAAGACAGAGTAAACCCGAATCAGGAGCAGTTATCCAAATTAACTTACCGTTTGCATACCCCGGACCCGGCAAAATGTCTTACCCATACGACACAGGCTAGTTAAGGCTAATCGTCTTCTAGCGGA
>CM042137.1:98982873-98992873 GCA_023376005.1 Doryteuthis pealeii | reverse complement strand
ATATATATATATATGATTGGCATCCTTCCGTCTACTAAAGACGATGGCGTATTGTCCACTTTTTTCCTTTTAATCTGCAGCTGTGTGAATGACTGAACAGTCCACCTCTTGAATGGCAATCACTGCAAGCAAACAGTGATGCCTGCTGGAGTTTCCCTTTTCACTCCTTTGCGTTCCTTGTTTGACAAGTCACCAGGTCACACGGTCGTCTACACAAGCCTCCCATGTGTTGGTGCCAATGTGGCTTATCTTTATTTTCCTTTGGTGGCATCTGTAAAGTGCAAGCGAGGTCTCCCTGTTGGTCGGGTGCCGTCTGCCAATTCGCCGTACAGTGGGTTTTCGGGGATGCAGCCTATGTCCGTCCTCCTGATGTGCCCAAGCCAAAATAGGCGTCTCTCTCGCAGATGATGGTGGGCATGCTTTTCCTGTTTGCTCGTTCCAGCATATCTGTTTTTGGCTGATTACGTCTAGCCCGAGCACCTATATGATTGTCTCAACCCTATTGGCCTTATAGCAAATTCCCAACTTTAAAAAAATAATATATGTATCAAACGGCGGTGGCTGAGGGTTTTCGTGACCTGGGCATGACGTAAACCTCCATATAATGGTGAAGTTCCAATTTTGGAACTCTGGGGAGTGTGGATTAATTACAAATAAATAAGATAAAAACTTTATGAATATTTCTTAATTATCTCCCTTGAGAAAGTATAATGATATAAACATTATTGTTAATTCACAAATCAGATTGTATATTGTTTTATTCTTTATTTTTTTGCTGCATTAGTACAGTCGGTAGAGCACTTGCTTCAGAAGCAGAAGGGTTATCAATGAGTATTTAATTTATAGTCAAAATCATTAATACATAGAATAAATCTTATTTATCAATGATGTCTCACTGAAAATCTGAGTTAGATTTGCCTCAAAACAGCCCATGTTATTAATGCATTTAAAATCCTGCGATGTGTCTTATATATCACTAAGAAATAAAGATTTACATAATATATAGTGTGGTTAACTTGCTGTTTTTACAAAAACCAGGTTTAATAAATAATTACTTAGTGTTATTGATCTCTTATATTATTACTTTATGTTCCAATGTATTAAAATCAATCCTATGAATGATTTTATATAAAACAAATTAAAATATGATTAGAATAAGTGTAATCTTTTTGACCTGGTAAACGCTCATAAGGTCATTAATCATCTTAACAACAGCAACCTTGAACACCTTTTTGATCTTCATGATTCTAACACACGTGGGCATGCCTACAAAGTCAGAAAATAGCATTGCTCACATGACTTTCGGAAACATTTTTTCAGGCTCAGAGTTGCCGAGGCATGGAATAAACTGTCTGCATCTGTTGTGTATTAAATGTTATAAATTACATTTGTAATTAATCATTGCCAAAACTCCCAGGTCCACTTTGACCCTGAGTGGTATTACTTCTTATGATCCCATCTATAGGTTAACTTCAAAAAATGTGTTTGAAAGACCGTGCTTCAAAATTTTGAGTTAAAAACAATTTTGAATGCGCATCAAGAATGAATAAGACCATATGTCCTCGGCATGAAATAACCCAACAAGGGTTCACATGCCGTAACATCTAACCAACCAACCAAGCAACTCAGTTAATACACATTTCTTACTCTTTATACATCATTTTTTGACTCATGATATTTTTTTTTCTCTTTCAAATGTTGATACTTTTCTCATTCTTTTTATTTCCCCCTTCATTCCTTCTTTCATTTCCGATTCAAGATCTGTCGCCATTAATACTCTCTGGTTATCTCCTACTTTTTTCTCTCTCTTTCAACAACTTAAAAAAAACTCTTTTCACCACTTCCTTATTCAATTATTTTTCTTTCTTCTATAATTTCCAATAATTATAGCTCGCGCACCAACCGTTATTTCATCGGATCGTGTACATTTACTTCCAAAATTAATCAAATTAAATCTATTTTAAAGCAGCTGAAGTCTTGTTCTTCGACAACTACAGAATCATTATTATCAAAAAAGCAATGATGGCAACAGACATGAAAAAGCTGCTGTGAAATAGTTGTTAGCAAACTATTCTCGAAGACTATTTATTATCGTAGAATGGTGATTCCTCACTTGGTGTCACACTTGTGATCTTGTCAAAGACTAACTGCTATTTTTCATCTCACCCAGTCGGCTGGGGCTCTAAAATACGCCGACTGCACCTCTGTTAAGGAATAAAACCTCTAGCCAACCAATGAGCTCACCTGTTGGTCGTTGGTGGCAACCTGTACTGCCTGAGGGAAGGATTTTGGTGGCTGAACGGTCTGTGACCTGGTTAGTAAGATGTCTTGCGAACTTTAATACTCCACTTTGTTTCTTACTTTGGTTCTTCTATGATCCATATTAGTGGTTAGTATTAGAGGGTCCAAATTGTCTCTACGTTAACGTACATATTTACGTAGACTTATAATGGCTTGGCATTTTTCTTTCTTACTTTGGCTCGGCGGTTTGTAGAAGAGGTCCGATCCTCTCAATCGGCTGGCCATGCCAAGCCTTAGCCACTCGTTGATTGTCCGGTTCGTATACTTCAAAATGCTCTTATGGAAAACACCCTGCCCTTTTTAGCATATAGGTGCTAGAAGGCCATGGCTGAGGGTCAACCGCCAGTATTTATTAAAACACATGAAGTTAATGAAAAGTATCTCTAACAAATTGATGATATTAAGAACTTAAAGCATAGAAGCTTTTATCAAAATGGTTTGATTCGGAATTAAATAACCCAAAAACTCGTTCTATTCAAATAAAGTCCTATTATTATTGCTCGATCATAATGAATTAACCAGCATTAAGATGACAGTGGTGGGAAAATCGCTGTGAGCGACTTAATGTACGCAAATAGTTCAAGTCTTTTCCAAAATGGATTCTAGTATAGCTCTTTATAACAATGTGTCGACAGCATCGATTCACTTCACTATCTATCCTCATCCATCCCTATAAACATTAGCATTACTTTGTATGTCTCTTCTATGCTTCATATAAAAAAAAACATATTCAGTCATTTCTTCATTAATAGACTCACATGGTTGCTTGGAATTTTCCGGGTATAATCATAATCATAATTATCATCATTCTCCTCATCAAGGCATGTCGACAGCACAGAATATCTCTCACTACCTGTCCCTCTAACTTTTAGAAAGTCGTTTAGAGGACACCTCGTGTCCACACAGTGCTGAAGAATGTAAATCTTTGCTAGACCGCCAATATTTGCGTGACAGTATGTAGCACTCCATAGAAGAGGCTCGCTTATGTTTGTCCTTGCCTCTCCAGCAGTGCCCACCATGTCATGTGCATCTTTGATGGTTTGCGTTCCAAATAGAACGATAAATTACCAATGTGTGTCATTGAAAAATGCACTTTAACAACTACCCGTATGCACATTAGGCGGATGGTAGTTCTACATCATTTGGTGGTGATTAAGGAACTGTTTCCAGTTCCAAGTTGAAGCAAGCAATTTGCAGAATCCTTTGTTCTTCTTTGGTTTGAGATGGTCGATACTGCCTGACATTCAGTCGGAGATGAGAGCACTTAAGCAAGACATCGAGAACACTTGTCTGTTTTATACATGGAATAATTGGCATGATTTTCTTATCGTCTCTTCACCATAGAATGGTTTAACCATCGAAGATTCTGTATACGCTAGTATTAGTTTGTATCAATAATTTGAAAAATACAAGTAAAGATTAGTAGTCAAGCAGGTATTAGATTGTGTCAATAATTTCAAAAATACTGTTCAAAATTGGTATTCATGCTTGTATTAGATTGTATTCATAATTGCAAAAAATATTGTTCAAAATTAGTATCCAGGTCAGTTTTAGTTTGTAACTATAATTTTAAAAATACTATTCAAATTTAATACTCATGCCAATAGTAGTTTGTATCAATAATTTAAAAAATACTATTCAAATTTAATACTCATGACAATAGTAGTTTGTATCAATAATTAAAAAAATACTATTCAAATTTAATACTCATGCCAATAGTAGTTTGTATCAATAATTTAAAAAATGCTATTCAAATTTAATACTCATGCCAATAGTAATTTGTATCAATGATTTAAAAAATACTAGTCAAATTTGATACTCATGACAATAGTAGTTTGTATCAATAATTTAAAAAATACTAGTCAAATTTAATACTCATGCCAATAGTAGTTTGTATCAATAATTTTAAAAAAATACAAGTCAAATTTAGTATTCATGAATGAATGAAAAGTTCACATGTTTATATATGTATTGCATTTTTTACCAGAATATAATTTTTGTTTTTGTCATTTTCTTCTTTTGAGAAAATCGTTATAAAATTTAAAATCCCCAGCTTTGCTACCATATTTTGATTTTTTTCCGGGAAATGTGTGGTGGACAGCAAGACATTTTCTTCACTGACTCATTTGTCTTGTGTTAGCAAATGTGATTTAAGGCTACTTAAAATTAATAATTTTAACGGCTGTAAATACGCTGATAATACAGTGTTTCACACCTTTAAGATTCAGTGTCAACCAAGTTTTGAAGGTAGTGTTTATCAGGTTTGGAAGGTGGTACACAGATTTTTTGTTTTCTTACTCTGAACAGAGATCTTTCTGTTTTTCCTGTGAAGTTAATTATTTTGAAAGCAAGTTTTGTTTTTAATCAAGTTTTTTTGTATTTCTCATGAGAGAATCATTTTTAAATTGGTATGTTAAGATAAAGGTGTTAATACAGAATTGTTTCATAGTAATAATCTGAATAACATTCTCAGAGAGAAACCTTACAGTTTAAGATTTGGAAAATGTAGTTTCTGAGAATAAGTCTTTTAAAGTATTAGAGAAATGAGAAATTTTCTTCCAGAAAGAATCAGAAATTGTTCATGCTATTCAGAACGAAGACTTCCGTCTTTGAGCAAAAAGTATCTCCTAGCGCCACCTGCACAACATAACCGAAGAAAATAATTCTTTTCTCCAGCGGCTCCTCCCAAAGTAACGAGAAAGAACAGTAATTTTGAAGATCTAGCATGCCTTCTTATTGTATAAAAATGAAATCGAGGTTTGTATTTCGCAATTGTTGCTTTATTTACTTTTGTTGTTGTTTTTATTAAGATTTAAACAAGTTACTAAATAAGCAATATTATTACATATCATTTTTGTATCCGGTACATGAACATTTTTTTCAATTTTTTCTAATGTATCTAATAGATATTTTTATTACTTAGTAAGAATTTTCTCCTACTTCCTGCATTTTTGAATTGTATTTTCGATGCTTGATATTTTCATATAAATTCCAACAGTGAAGAGTACATTTTTAGGACGCTATATATATATATATATATATATATATATATATATATATATATATATATATATATATATATATATATATATTTTGCTTGGAGGCAATTACAATGCGTATATCACATACAATTCGATAATTATAGAAAATAATCATGACAAGTGAATCTCGGCAAAGGATCGCCCGGTGTGTAGAATATCGTACAGACTGTTTCGACTTTATTAAGCCTCATCAGCGATGTATACTAACGATTTCCTTCCGACAGAAATCGAAACCTGGACTTCAGCAGATATATTCATAGACCATACTGCTTCGGCCACGATACACAACGGACAATCCCTGCGAAATTAACCTGTTAAGGATACTGGTACGCCTCTACCATATGAGGTACGGGGACGTTGAGGGAACAATAACAAACCAGGGGCCTATGCTCTTCGGTGAAGGGAATAAGATTTTGGATGTTTTTTTTTAGAAGCATTGTTGCAAAAAGTGTATATTATTATTTATATTTTTGCTTGAAGGCAATTACAATGCATATATCGCATACAATTCGATTATAGAAAATAATCATGACAAGTGAATCTTGGCAAAGGATCGCCCGGTGTGTAGAATATCGTACAAACTGTTTCGACTTTATTAAGTCCCATCAGCGATGTATACTAACGATTTCCCTCCGACATGCGATATACGCATTGTAATTGCCTTCAAGCAAAAATATAAATAATAATATATACTTTAATGATGTTTTTGAAACACCAGTTCTGGAAATTTTCTGACATACACCGTATTTTCTCGATATCTCTAGGATGAACTGTATAGACGAGGACAAAAGTATTCTTCTAACCTTTGACTGACATATTTCTGTTTCATACATTGAATGTGTAGATGTTTTTACAGCACATTAAATTACATGAATGTTCATATTCTGACTTGTGCTAGTACCATGCAGTGGAATGTGGTGTTACATATTTCATTTTCAATACAAGAAAGATTATCAGCACCATATGTATGCTGCATCATAAATCTCTTCATGGGGTCGTGCAGTTTACTGCAATTCTAACAGCAATCTGTTATCGGCATCTTTTTGAATTTTATCTTCGCCTGTACCAATATGAAACATTCGGCTAGTACAAGCTTTTGAAACTCAGTAACTTTTACAACAAGCACATAGCATTCCATTGTATTCATTCAAATATGTATATTATCAGAGCTCATGCATATACATCTAACCCGGGGATAGCGTAGACTTTGTCAACAGTGATTGCTAACTGTCAGTCTCAATATGCTATCTTTAAATCATATATGTATATATTTCGCTCCTGGCTAGAGGTAGTTGATATGTCGAGGTACACTGAAGAGACGTGAAACGTCGAAACTCGGTGTGGATGACAGATATATATATATAATGCGTGTCATAAAAGTATCGAGATTGAAGCTGTAGTTACCAAGATAGAAATGAACAATGAATGAAGCATTATTTTTTCTGAATACAAGGGGGGTGAAAAAGTACAAAATATCTTGGTACTATTTTGACACACCTTATATATATATATATATAAATATATATATGAAATTTAACATTATGAAAAAACATATGATGTTTGTTATGTAATTGCTGACAGTACTGTTTCGACCAAATCGATAAGTTGGTCTTCATCAAAGAGCGACATAGATGGGAAGAGAAGATAAACAGTACTGTCAGCAATTACATAACAAACATCATATGTTTTTTCATAATGTTAAATTTCATACTGTCGGATTAATTTCCATGTATTTTTCATATATATATATATATATATATATATATATATTGTATATATTGGTAACAAGTTATTATTTAATCATGTTTTGCTGAATACCATGTGTTAGTTTTCTTATGCCGAGCGATTAATGGGGATGTGTCCCATATTTTCCAAGCGCTTTTAGGGGGGGGGGTATTTATCATAGTTATTGTTTCTTTGATTTTTGTGGTTGTGACGTGTATTCAGTTTGGGTGGCTTTATTCTTTTTTTTATCTATGTGTGTTTGTGTGTGTTTTATACTAATTGATTCTTGGATTTTTATGCGTTTTAATACCTATTTTGACAGAGGATTTTAGTATTATTGATGAGGACTTTCCTATTCGATATGAATTTTCCAGTGCAATTGTCATGATGTTAATTTTAGTTTTATGGTGCTAGTTATTGAAAGGAAATATGTAAGGCTTCGGGTGTTTTTTGTGGTTATGCTAGTGTAAGAATTTTTTCTTAATTGATTTTAGGGGGCACTTTTGAAATGGCTATGTGATACATTTGGCAATCTCGAAATGGCCATACCATAAAAATTTTTTTTTTTTTTTTTTTTTTTTTTTGGTTTAAGGAGGATTTTGCAGACTTTATATTATTTTTAACTATGACTCTGAATGTTTGAGATGAGGCTAGATGATTAGTATTATCTGCGTTATTTGGACTATTGAACTCATCTTCATTGTTATTTGTACAACGTTTCGGTCGATAAGTCCCCGGCCTTCTTCAGGTATTTCTTGTCGGACTCGGGAACCTTCTCGGACTCGGAACCTTCTTTTCGGACACGGGAACCTCCTTTCGAACTCGGGAACTTTCTTGTCGTAGTCGGGAACCTTCTTGTCGTAATCGGGAGCCATCAAGAACTTTGAACCTAACCCTTTATTTAGTCCACGGGGTATCCTGTTCTCATTCCGCTAACCATAGCTGGGGTAGGAGTTGTGTTAATTATTTTTCTATGTTACTGCCGCCACTGAACCAGGAATCCAGAGATAACTGTCACTTAGAACTGTCTTAACCTAACCACCTTATCCACTAGGCCATGTGACCAATTGGACAAGAAGGTTCCCGACTACGACAAGAAAGTTCCGAAAACGACAAGAAAGTTCCCGAGTTCGAAAAGAAGGTTCCCGAGTCCGAGAATTTTCCCGAGTCCGACAAGAAATACTTGAAGAAGGCCGGAGGGCATATCGGCCGAAACGTTGTACAGATAACAATGAAGATGAAGACAATAGTCCGAATAATGCAGATAATACTTTTAACTATGAGTTTTGACGTTTTCCCTTTAATGTAGTATAAGATGAGATTTATTTGTTTTAGCTGTTCGATGGATTTAGTCTATTTGTGTGTAATGTTAGTTATTCTTTCTTCATCTAATTGATATTTTTCTGCATTAGATTCTCACGATGTTTACGGCCATTTACGATTTTGTTGCGATATTTGTGGCCATTTTTAGGCTGCCAGTGAGATAACTTGACAGTAGAGATCCTTGTTGTTCCTTAATGTTAGGTAGAATTCTTTGGTTGTTGCTTGGGGTTCCTTAGTGTTGGGTAGAATCATTTGGCTGTTCCTCAGTGTTCGTTAGAATCCTTTAGTTTTTGATTCGTTCGTCCGTGGCGAATACGTGCAAATGAACGGCTTTTGAGATTGGCGATTAGATAGTTAAATAACCACGTATTCGAGTGCCCATGCAGAGTCTATAAGTTTAAGTGGAGGACTTCAGCACATTTTATATACCCAAAATATGCTAACATACGTGAATAGGAATTACATATATATATATATATATATATATATATATATATATATAATAATTATTATTATTATAATGGTATACAGTAATAAAAGGTTATTACTATGTACCATTATAATAAATTTGCTCTACTAACGTATTGAGCACTTTATATTTGTTATATCGCTGTCTTATCATTGTAACACTTGCATCAACTAACCATTGTGACCAATTTCACCGGTAAGTCACTTTTGTCATATAAATCCTATATATATATATAAATATATATATATATAAATATATATATACACACACACACACACACACACACACATATATATATATATATATAGTTGTACATGTGTGTGTGTGTGTGTGTGTGTGTGTATATATATAAATATAAAAGTGAGATATCATGCACACACACACACACACACACACACATATATATATATATATATAGTTGTACATGTGTGTGTGTGTGTGTGTGTGTGTGTGTGTGTGCATGATATCTCAGGTGTACTTTTGTTTATATTTATATTTTAATAAAAGTCATAAGACTAGCAGGAATGTTTGATTGTAATTACTTACTAAGAATTTTTAATTATTTTCAGCAATTTCAATCTCATGTCATCACCAGGTGAAAAAGTTGTTGTCATGAAAAACGTTTTCTGAAGAAAACATTTTCGTGAGGAAAAGTTGTTGTTTTTTTTTTTTTTTTTTTTTGTAAAGAAAAGTGTTTTGAAAACATCTTGAAGATCTGATATGTCAAAAATATTGATATGTCAAAAAGGTTGATTTGTCAACAAATAATTTAAAAAAAAAGGAGCGACAAAAACTTAAGCAGTGATGTCTTTAGTATTCACATGTTTTGAGCTGACATAAGATTATTGTATACCGCGACCATGTGACATCCCTTGGCCATATGTGAAAGGCAATCCCCGCAGGTGTTGTCAGGAGATGTTTCGATTGAAAATAATCTTTAACCGCACTTGTCCATCAAATCTCTACCTGATCAGAGAATGATTGTCGGGATGACAACATTGCATATAACAAAGTTATTTATTTAAATGTTTAAAACAAGATGGAGGCATTTCAACACTGAATCCTATGACTCTGAAATTTTTAGGCCAGTTCACATACCTTGGTAGTAATAACTCGTCTATAGAAAGCGATGTCAATGTGT
>CM042137.1:98957873-98977873 GCA_023376005.1 Doryteuthis pealeii | reverse complement strand
CGTACAGAACTAATATATATATCCTTAGATCTAACGTATCAATACAATAATTTTGTTAAATGTAAAACTTGTGAAATCCTATATGAATGCGCATACATTTGAATTTATCATTCAGATTTTGATGATAATTCTTGTTTTGCTCAACATTGATCCTGTTGGCTTCATTTTCCTAAAATAGGTATGAAAAAAAAAAAGGAAATTGTGACCGTTTTTTGGTGGGATTAATTTACATCGGACTTTTCAAGTTTCATAAACTCTCTTTAACATTAACACAACATATGCTCTGAAGAAGAATTTTAACAGATCAAAATATTGCAGTATCAACAAATAAAAAATAAAAAATGATTATTGGAACAACATCTGAGCGTTTTTCATATTATCTTACCCTTACATACCGTCGGATGCTTTTCCTTACTTTTAATATATATATATATATATATATATATATATATATATATATATATATATATATATATGGTTGAATTGAGCAGACATTTCAACCAAATAACTCAAAATGAATGAAGAAAGGCTACCCAAATATATACACACGCGCGCACACATACACACACACACACACACACACACACACACACACACACACACACAAACAAACACACACATATGTATACATTTTTCTCAATCTGTCTATCTATATCTGTCTATCTCTCTCTCTCTTTTCTCTCTCTCTCTCTCTCTCTCTCTCTATATATATATATATATATATATATATATATATATATATATATATATATATATTATATTTATTTTACAATGTTTTCATAGATCGATGTTCATTATCAACGACCGCGGTTTCATGCCGAAGCAATCATCAGGTTGAAAAGTAAGATCCAATGGTGTTTGTTGTGGTTCTTTACTCAAAGACACATTTAGGATTGTAAATAACGTCGGTTAAATTTTCCCGAACGCTGTTATTATTTTTTTAAAATTTGAATTTTTGAAGTAATGCCAACGAAGTTGCCTCCCTTTATCCTTTATTTAAATGTTTTATTTTTTTATTATTTTTTATTTATAAATTAATTCCGTTTGGCAAAGTGTGTATATGACTTCAAAAAATCATTTTAATATATGGTAGAGTCTTTTAAGTTTTTATCCCACATAATATAAAGGTGGATGGTGTTGTAACTCTGTCGAAAAATCATTTTTTCACTGTTGAAATATTGGATATCATTGCAAATAATTGCTTTTTCACTGTTGAAAATATTGGATATCATTGCAAATAATTGCTGAATGGTGTTGTAGGAAGGTGTTGATACCTGTCGAAAAATCATTTTTTCACTGTTGAAATATTTGATATCATTGCAAATAATTGCTGAATTTTATTCTCAGGGTGGATGTTGAGTATCTCCTCTCCATGCATTTAGGAAGAATTTTCTTTTATGGGGACATTGTTTGAAGATTTCTGATTTTTTATTTAAACTTCTATTATTATTATTGTTATTATTATTAAAGGAAAACAAGTTTTTTTAATATTCTAAATTTTTCGGTAACACATAAGTTGCAGTATTTGGAGCCATTTGTGTAGCATTTGGGATGATCTAAGATTTTCCACTCTATTTTGTGAGGTATATCTATTTTGTGAGGTATATTTCAGTTCCCATATCTTTGTTGCAAGGGAAGTTGTTTCTCTTTTATCTTTCTTTCTGAAAGATTCCATATGGACGTAAAATCTTTGCTTGAAGTCACCCTGGGTCATCCCAACATATTTGTCCGTGCTTATAGGGTGATTTGCAACTGTAGATGTTACCTTAGCCTCATATACTACTGATCTAATGTTACATTTCTGATTTAGAGGGCAGTCTTTTTTAATTCTACAAGAACATGAAGGGTTTAAGTTTGGTTTAGAATTTGATGTAATAAGTGATTTCATTGAGAGTCCACATGAGTAGCTAGTTTTTACCGTATTTCTATTAAATATTTTATTATATCTATTTTGGGGTGGGAAGTGTTTATCTATTAAGTCTAGAAATTTTTTACCAACATTTGTTTTAACTGTTTTAGAAAAAGGGGGTGTAAACCAAATTATCTTTCTTTTTCTGTTCTTTGAATTATTATGTTTGGGGATGTTATCTATGTAGTATATTTTTTCTTTGAATCCGCTATTAAGTAATGCTTTATTGTAATATGGGGCGGCCTTTTCAAAAATATCTTTGTTGGATGATAGTTCTGAGATTCTACGGCTAATGTTAGGGACTAGATTTTTTTTAAACTAATGGTGGGTGGTTGGAATTTATATTAATGTATTTAAGTTTTTCATTTTGTTTGTGGTATGGCTTATACGTACCATTTTTAAGATCTAAATTGACATCTAGGAAATTGATATTTGTTAAGTTAGTATCTATAGTAATCTTGAGTTCCATATTATCTAGGTGTGTTATTATATCTTTACGTAATCTATCTAGTGATTTACCGGAACAGTCCCGTGAAATACAAATTCCGTCATCCCGGTAGAGTGCGAATGTGTGTTCAGGAAATTTCTGTTTAAGTGAATTTAATATATACAATCCTACTAAATCACTGAAAGAAAAAGATATACCTCACAAAATAGAGTGGAAAATCTTAGATCATCCCAAATGCTACACAAATGGCTCCAAATACCGAAAAATTTAGAATATTAAAAAACTTGTTTTCCTTTAATAATAATAACAATAATTATAATAGAAGTTTAAATAAAAAATCAGAAATCTTCAAACAATGTCCCCATAAAAGAAAATTCTTCCTAAATGCATGGAGAGGAGATACTCAACATCCACCCTGAGAATAAAATTCAGCAATTATTTGCAATGATATCAAATATTTCAACAGTGAAAAAATGATTTTTCGACAAGGTATCAACACCTTCCTACAACACCATTCAGCAATTATTTGCAATGATATCCAATATTTTCAACAGTGAAAAAGCAAATTTTGCAATGATATCCAATATTTCAACAGTGAAAAAATGATTTTTCGACAGAGTTACAACACCATCCACCTTTATATTATGTGGGATAAAAACTTAAAAGACTCTACCATATATTAAAATGATTTTTTGAAGTCATATACACCCTTTGCCAAACGGAATTAATTTATAAATAAAAATAATAAAAAATAAAACATTTTTAAAAAAGATCACCCTATACATTTTAACGGATAAAGGGAGGCAACTTCGTTGGCATTACTTCAAAAATTCAAATTTTAAAAAATAATAACAGCGTTCGGGAAAATTTAACCGACGTTATTTACAATCCTAAATGTGTCTTTGAGTAAAGAACCACAACAAACACCATTGGATCTTACTTTTCAACCTGATGATTGCTTCGGCATGAAACCGCGGTCGTTGATAATGAACATCGATCTATGAAAACATTGTAAAATAAATAAATATTAGCTCTTACAAACTGTGAGTGAGCACTGTATTTTCTTTGTTTCATCGCAAAAGAAATTTTGTTTTTACATATACCTATATATATATATATATATATATATATAAGAAACAGTTTGCTACATCTATAAAAAGAAGAGTGTCCCATATCAGCGCTTGCTAACTAAATTGTTTGATAGGCGAGAAACTAAAAGTTACCAAGCACCGTTGATTCTATGTCTACGCTATCCTAAGTTAAACATATTTATATATGTGTTGGATGTACGCGTATATATCTATTTGCATTTATCTGATTATAATATCACGATCCCTCTCTATCTTCATATCTCAAACAAACAACACATATAAGACGTAGAAAAGTGCAAGTATACTCCGTTGTAGCAATACATATATATATAGAGAGAGATTTTCATGTATCTCCCCATTTCTGTCTCTGTCTCTCTCTATATATATATATGTACATATATACATATATATACGCACACACATATATACACACATCAACATATATAAGATAAAGTTTTTGGTATGTACGTGTCGATCTATACCACAGAAAAAAGAATTCACTCAGATTTGAAATCTTGCATATAGATTAATATCCTTCTAACTAAGAAACACGTCAAATTTGGTTATTGATTTTTACTAATTAAGGGATATAATTAATTAATTAAACCAAAATCACCAAATTTGCAGAACTGTCCATATACCAGCCGCTGCTGATAATAACATATTGTCCACTGGCTGACTTTTTTTTACAGCGATTTATAGCGATTTACAACAGAAATGTATCATTTTAACGAATAAATTTCGCAGTCTAAGCCGTTCTGCTAGGAATTTATCACCTGCTCTTGGTCCAATCTTTTAAATATTTATATCGTTGAAAATAAAATAATATAATCTTGCTGAATATGCTATTTTTATGCGTTTTTATTAACTGAATTAATTTTTACAGCGAGTTAAAAAAAAAAAATGGCTTCAGAGAGCTGATATGTATAATTTTCTTTTCATTCTAAATTTCAAGAAAAAAAACAATTTTTTTCTCGCCTATTTACGGTTCAATCTTCTTTAAGATATCTATATGGTTCGAAAGAGAATGGAATAATCTCTCTAAATATGTTATTTGATTGAGTTTTTATCAATGGAATTATTTCTTACAGTGAGTTAAATATATATATATATTGCTTCAGTCATCCTAGAATTCGTAGTATCATTTTTTCATACGTAAATTTTAACATAAAATCAAATCTTATTTATCGCATATTTCTATTTCTATATTAAAAATATTTATTTGGTTAGAAAAAAGATCTATCTAAATATGTAATTAGTATGTCTTTTCATACATTGAATCATTTTTAAAACGAATTGAATAACAAATCAAACGAAAACATTTAACGACAACTCAACGTTTTTTTTAAATAAATTTCCGTCGTTCTTCAATTGTAAACAAAACCGTTTTTTTTTTCATAATCGCCTTAATTTATTTATTTTAATATTAGAAATACAAATAAAATCATGATACTAATGAAGAATATTGCGCAAGAGATAATACCATTAGATTACCTAATACATTTCATGGAAATACCTGAAAACTCAAATTGTTATCAAATTTATGATATAGTATTCTTTACTTTACTATAATAATTTGACATTCGATCGACTACGTTTTTGAATTAATAATGTTATAAGATTATTTATCGTTTTACATAAATTTGATTACTTTATTTAATTTTTTTTTTCCTTTTCAAATATTAATTTGGAATTTAGCAAATAGCGTCATTCATATTTTATTTAAAAAATATAGTTAATCATTAAATTAAAATTCATTACTCTATCATTATGTGATGGGCTAAACTTGAAAATCGGTCGGAGAATTTAGATTGACCCAGAAAAAAACAGAACGCATAAATGTTGTAATAAAACTGTTAATTTTAACTAGGGTTTAGGGTTATGTTTAGAGGTGGGGTTTAGGGTTAGTTTAATGGGAAAATAAATAATTTGAGTTCTGTTTTTTCTAGGTCACCTGTAAGTAAGTAAAGTCGTCAGGGCAGCCTAATGTCGGTATCAGCCAATCAGTGAGGGAGTCTATCCCCTTTTCACTAGCGCTAGACTAAGGAGATTGTTTTTGCATCTGAGGTGGAGCGCCACACCTACCATCAGCTCCTTACTTTACTGCACAGATCCCTGTGCTATTCATAACACTGAGTTGGCGAGGACCAGTATCGAACTAGGAACCTTGTGAATTCTAGCCGAACGCTCTACCGACTGAGCTAACCCGGCTGTAATATGTTTTAATTTTTCGACAGATTTGCAAGTTTAGTCATATGATATCATTCCCTCAAATCTGACGAAAAGAAAATTCCCTGACCTCCCACCAGGTAGAATTGAATTAAGATCGTTTTTACGAGGTGATTTTTATGGGTCATCCTGCGAGGACCGAACTCGCTATTCAGTAGTAATAGATCTGCAAACGATTATTAAACCATGTTTTTCTCCACTACCCGGGCTTTGCCGGGTAGCCGCTGCTAGTATATATACATATATATACATACATATACATACACATGTATATATATATATATATATATTATATATATATATATATATATATATATATACACACATATATATACATATATATACATATATATGCACACACTCATATATAGACATATACATAAACACACGTATATATACGCATACACACACACACATACACACTTATATATATATATATATATATATATATATTATATATATATATAACGTGCATACATGATTATAATATCCCTACCTGCACGATGTTTTGTTCACATCTGCCATCTTCCCTTTTCCAAATATGTCATTACTTACTTCTGTAAGTGAATTTGCAGGATGGCTTTGAATATTCAAACAGATGTCAGTGACGCTTGAAGAAGAAATAGAAAAAAATAGAGGAAAATTTACGACATAAAACCCAGCAAGTCTACATCGTTATTGCCGGGAAGGAATCACAATTCTTTAGGCGTCCCTTTTCTATCTGATAAGTGACCGTGACCGACTCTCTGGTGGAAAAAAAGTTTTTTATTCCCATCTTAAACTCTTTGCATTGAATAACTTAACCTAGAAAGCCCCTTTTAGTTTGCTTGATTTATCCCTTAGGGGTTTACTGACAATCGCTTTTAAGGGCATTTCCACTGCCGATCACTTTGCAATGGGAGGTAAGATGGAAAGCTCTTACAATTTGTCTTTTGTCTTTGTTTATTTATTTAACATTTTTTTTGAAGGGGTAAGGAGTAACCAGGCTCTGAATCCAATCTCTATGGTCGTAGTAGTAAAAGTAATGTAAAATCGACGGAGTGGTCTACTGTCTGTATCTGCGAGGGAATCTATATCCTTTTTACTAGCGCTGTGAAACGCCGCACCTTCCATCGGTTCCCCACTTTATCATACAGATACAAACTGTGCCACTCATGCGCAGAGTTAGCGGGAAACGGTATCGAACACCAAACCTTCTGGTTCCTCAAACGTTCCATTATTTTATAGTGATATCTTTTTTAATAATTGAAGTGAAAATAACTTAACTAAAGCCTGCTTTCAAACAAAATCATACGAGACAAATAAAGAAAAACGAAAACTGCTATTTAACAAAATCCAGGCGCGTGGTCTAATGGATAGAGTCGTAAGAAATTGATTCGTCGACCTGATTTCAATTTCTGGACGAAGCTGATTGCATTTCACATGGCTTAATACCCTTGGGGAAGTTATGGATCCAATTCACCCTCCAGCTATGGGTAAATAGCAGGACAGACTGTGCTCTTATGAGTCCAACGGGAGAAAATTAAATATGTTATAAATAAGAAGGTCCGCAAAATGGATTATATTTTTAGAACAAAATTTATTTTTTATTTTTATCTTACATTTGCGACACGTGTTTCAGATCTTCTGATATCTTCTTCAGGCATTGATTAATCATATAGATATAAATTTGTACATGCATGTATATAAATACATAAGTATCTAACTCCTCCCTTCCTGTTCGGTGGGTGTGGAGTATAAAGTAATTTCATTTTTAACATCAGTGTTTTTAGAAGGTGGATTTGGCTGGGTAATAAACTCATTAATTCCGAATCTCCGTAGTTGTATGGTTGTATGTGGTTAATGAGTGGTTCATTTGATATGTCATGTGTGTGTGCTTGTAATGTATTTTTTGTTCTAAAGGATGTTTGTGCTTTTACTTTTTGAGTGTGTGTATGTGTTTAAGTATATGTGTCTATTTATATATATATATATATATATATATATATATATATATATATATATATATATATATATATATATATATATTTAAAAGAAATGTCATAACTAGACTGCTTCAGTTCCAGTGATCTTTTGAAAAAGAGATATATTGAAAATTCAAGAATTAAATACAGGTTAACACACAACATCATTGTTACCGTATTATTATTTTTTTTTACACCTGCATTGTGATAGCCTTCTAAATCAACCTCATAACCAATATATACACAATGCTTCAAGAAAACTATAAAACTCTCTCATATATATATTATATATATATATATATATATAAAAGAAAATCCAGGATATAGAATAGTCCACTCGAGAAAGCAACGATAGGGTTGAATGGACCATACCCATTATCTATATATTACAAAAACTGTATCAAGAAAAGGAGCAATATCACCACATACACTTTATTATCTGGCTCATAAATTAAATGATACTGAAATATGCTGTTCTAGAATAGAGAAGAAGCGTGCCCCATCGTAGTGTAATGGTTTGCAAACAAGTCTCCCTTGTCGATAAGCGAGACTAGTTTGCAAACTATTATACCACGATGGAACGCGCTTCTTCTCTATGCTAGAACAGCGTATTTCAGTATCATTTAATTTATGCATATCGAGTTCGATTCTCGCTAATTGCCTCATACTTGCGACCTAGTCTCACGTGATGAAAAATTTCTAATAATGATAATAATAATGAAAAATTGTTTTGACAAAGTCAATATTTACTTTAATTTTTCCGTTATTGAATTAAACATTTCTGTTTTAAAAATCACCATGTTTAAAATGTAAACAAAATATATTCATCCAATGTACTATCTTTTAATAATGGAAATATTATTCACTTATTCACAATTATAAACTCCTCAACACAGTTAGGAATTGACATAATATCAAATTCTAAAGCGATTGTTTATTCTCAGCTGTTTATATATATATATATATATATTTATATATATATATATATATATATATATATATATATATATATATATATATATATATATATATATATATATATATGTGTGTGTGTGTGTGTATGTTTGTGTGTGTGTGCGTGTGTGTGATAAAGAGAGAGACAGAAAGATGTTGATATTTGAAGTTTATGTAAATCCAAACATTATATATATATATATGAGATAAAGAGAGAAACAGAGAGATGAGGATATTAGAAATTTATGTAAATTCAAACATTATATATATATATATATATATATATATATATATATATATATATATATATATATATATATATATATATTGAGGCTGTATAAGTTATTGATCTATAATAATTGATGGGTTTGAGAATTGGACAAATCTCTTTAGGTAACAAAGGTCATATTTAAATCATTTTATCTTTATGATAATCCGATGTCTTCATATCACTTGATACCTTCGGGCCAGGTCAACGCCATATGATTATTCTAGTCTGGTCTGCTATGGCTGGCAAGAAACTTGTTAAGTAGCATGGACATTCATTGAATCTATCTTGATCTAATACCGAAAGTCTTCTGCTTATCTAATAAAATTACCTGGGAATCGATTATATCCACGACTTTCTAAGATTTATAGCTTCGTGTTTATATTTACCTTCCTGTATACGTGTGTTGTGCATATGTGCGCGCTGTACATATAAGTATATTTTCTCTCTCTTTCTTTGTCTCTGTACATCTGTCTGTCTGTCTGTCTATCTGTCTCTCTATTACTCATACGCTTTCTCTTTATTCGTACACAGGGTATTTCATAAAAAAAGCATGCCTGATGATAAGAGACTCGCGGTTGATTGCAAAGGCTTTATGCTATATTAAACAAGAGGCAAAACAGTAAAATGATTACTTCATGCGCTAGCCTTAACCCAGCGTCCTATCCTTCGTGTTTTATTAATCTATTGATTGAATTTAACGGCATGTCAATCCGTCTGAGTTTTTTTATGCCTAGAGGTTAGATAATAGCTGTTATATTTACGCATTTACATATTTTTTTTTAGAAATTTAGAATCTAAACGTCTTAATGAATAAATTGTTTCAGTGGATGATGCCTGGATTTATCTTATATGTAGAGGTTAGGGAATCACGTTCTTATACGTTTATATTTGCATTTTTGTGCAGTTGTTTCTTAAGAACTGTTTATTTAGCATGTGAATGCGAATAGTTTTAAAAACTATTTAATACATACTTAAGAACGTATATAGAGGTGTGTGATGTAATGGTTAGAGACGTAGGAAATGGACTCGTCAACCCGAGTTCAAATCCAGGACGAGACTGTCTGCATTTCACATAGCGTAAATACCCTTTGGAAAGGTATGAATCTATATATTCTCCCTCCAACTATGGTAAACAGTAGGCAGGCCTGCCTCTTTAATCTTGGATAGTTGATCAGTCTAGGAGAAGGAAAACTTTGAAATCAAATCTGTTAAACTCCAGTTAAGAAATTGACCTTGTGTCGTATCCTGCTCGTGCGGAGGGATTGGTGCATATATACATAATAACCTAGCAGGTACTACCATTCCGGGTCAGGGTGGACCTGGAAGTAATAGCAACTAAATGGTACAGCTCAATCCCTAGATCACAAGTAATTGAGTCTCACCACGGGATGAATTTTAGTTTCCTACCAGAACACTTAATTTGGTGAAGGTCTTACCTCTCCCCAGGGGATATAGTCGGCGTATTCTTAGTCTCGCTTACAGGGCAGTCCTTGTCTTGTATGTTCAGTAGTATCCCAAGGACGATCATAATTCATGTATTTCCTGTTCAAACCGGAAACGGACAACTTTAATGTGAAATTACGCCTGTCTACACTTCCCAAAAATTGTGTGATAAATTTCCTCAAGTCAGGAGTTTACTCCTCAGGTCGACCAGCTTTGTTAAATGCTCACGTTCTGGGTTTTATATTCATGCGTCCAAATTAGTTGCACGCATGTGTCTATGCATATAAGAAATAAGAGATAAGGAAACGCAGCGTTTGAGAAGCCCAGATTGAGTAATCTGACCTGCGTAGTAAAGTGGGGAGCTGACGGTATATGCGGCGCCCCAACCCAGCAAACACACCACCTTGGTCTAGCGCTAGCGAAAAGGGGACAGACTCCTTTGCTGTCCGGCAGATACTGACAATAGGCTACTACGTCAACTTTTATACATTTGGATTATTTGGATTTCTAAGACTATTGTTTTCATCTTTATTATTATATATATACAACGTTCCGGCCGATGTACCTTCCGGCCTTCTTCAGATGTTTCTTTTAGAGCTCTGGGATCTTCTTGAACTCCTCTTTATATAATAAATAATCTGCTCGCCTGTATATAATAATTGGTCACCAGTCGGTAGAGTGTCGGTCAAGGAACGACAAGGTTTCAGGTTCGATACCGGAGCACGCCAATTCAGCGTATGAGTAGCATAGAGATTTGTGCGGTAAAGTGAGGAGCTGATGGACGGTGACGCTCCACCTCAGGCACCAAAAACGATCTCCTTGGTCTAGCGCTAGTGAGAAAGGGGATAGGCTCCCTCGCTGTCTGGTTGATATCGACTTTAGGACCACCCCGATGTATTTACTTACTTTTTCATGTAATGTAATGGTTAGCAAGCTAGGTTAGCAGGCCATTGTGAGTGAGTTCGATTCTCACTGGGTGTCCCATTTTTCTGGCTTTGTGCTGCATCTAAGCTACGCTTAGTAAATAACTATCATTATCGAACACCACAAAGAGGATGCAACACAATATCAAATATTAAGCGGAGTGCAACTTGTTTGGTTGGGTATTTCGAACACCAGTCTCGCTAATACATTTACTTTAGGACTAAATTTGAAACATCTATCTATCTATCTATCTATCTATCTATCTATCTATCTATCTCAGATTGTTCTATCTATCTATCTATCTATCTATCTCAGTCTGTTTCTTCTATAATTTATCTATGTATCAATCTCAGGTTGTCTATCTATCTATCTATCTATCTATCTATCTATCTATCTATCTCAGATTGTTCCTATCTATCTATCTATCTATCTATCTATCTATCTCAGTCTTTCTTCTATCAATCTATCTAACTATGTATCAATCTCAGGTTGTTCCTATCTCTCTATCTATCTATCTATGTCAGTCTGTTTATCTATCTATCTACCCGGAGTGCTAGTATCATTTATGGGTTTAATGGAAAAGTATAAACATCTCACCCCTTATCTGTATAGGAATCGCAAGGTTCCAGGATCGATACCGATTCCCACTAATCTGATCTGTCCGATAAAGCATCTGGGAGGGGTAGTGTGGCGCTGCGCATCGGCTTTATGGCTAGTGAAAGGGGGATAGAATCCCTCACTGTTCAACTGATACCGACAATAGACCACTCGGCAGACATTACATAACATTCTTACTGTTCTTCTACAAGGATATCCTTGGCATTAAATAACACACGAAGGTTGATATGCCATTAAACAAAGAAAGTAGGAGTTTACCTTCTAGATCGTATGGCATATATATGTGTGTGTGTGTGTGTGTGTGTGTGTGTATGTGTGTGTGTGTGTGTGTATATATATATATACATATGTGTGTCTATATATATATGTCTCTATATGTGTGTATATATATGTATATATATATGGATGCATATATAAGTAGTATAATATATAGCATATATATATATATATATATATAATATATATATATAGGGGTGCTTTGCCTGAGCATCACCGAAAAGTGGTTGCAATAACTGTTTTACCTATGTTATACATATATTATTTACCATATATATGTGTTGTGTGTCTGGAGGTGCTTGTATGTGTGTGTGGGTGGGGTGGTGTGCATATATATATATATATATATATATATATATGTGTGTGCATATATATGTCTGTATATGTGTGTGTGTGTGTATATATATATATATATTATATATATATATATATATATATATATATATAGGGTGCTATTGCCTGGGCATCACCGAGAAGTTGCAGTAACTGTTTTTACCTATGTTATACATATATGTATCTACCCTATATATGCGTGTGTGTGGTTTGGAGGTGTTTGTATATATATATATATATATATATAATATATATATATATATATGTGTGTGTGTGTGTGTGTTTGTGTGTGGTGGTGTGTGTGTGTGGATATGTACGTATATCTGTATGCCTTTAATGAGCAATCAGTTTCTCGTTTCATAAACGTTCTTCAAATAACCCCACTGCAAAAATAGATTTTGTATTTTCGAAACAAGAAACACGTGTTAGTGCCAATTATTTAAGACTGCTCAGAAGAGCAACTGCAAATGGGTTTCTGACGTTAAATTTATTTATCTTGTCTACGCCTCAGTCTGCAACCTTCAGTACTTATATTAATAATGTTCATTTGAAAGTGTGTCTGTTATGTTTACATATCAGGTGAATAGCACGAGAATATTACACTTCTTCTGCTACTTTTTGGGGAATTTGAAAGTCATGCGGTCAATACGCGCCTCCTACTTTCAATAATTACGGAAATATTGCTCGCACCTACTTCCTTACTTCCATATTCACCGCGTATGTTTTATAACACGTCGAGGTGCGTGGTCTAAGCTGGAGGCGCGCGGTATGAAATGGGCTCATGGAACTGAGTTCAAATCCTGGATGAGGCTACAGTTCACATAGCTCTAATACCCTTGGGAAAGGTATGAATCTAACTACTCTCCCTCCAGCTATCGCTAAATAGTAGGGCAGACTGGGCTATTTAACCTTAGGCAACCAGTCTAGGAGAAGGAAAACTCTGAATTCAAACCTGTTAAACTCCACTTGGGGTAGTCAGTATCAAAATAGGCTCAGTCCTAATTACTGATCTATTTAATAATAAAAAAAATAAAAGTACACTGTACTCTGAGTTCGAATCATAAACGAGTATTTGCATTGCAAAAAGTGCTAACACAATTGGGAAAAATCACTCTAGTTTAATGGTTAACAAACTAGACTTGCAGATCCATTATTTCTGAATAGAGAGTTCGATCCTTGTTGGATGTCTCATACTTGTTACATGTGTCTCATTATATCCGGTGCAACGTATAGAGTAAATACCTACCATTAAGAAATAAATTAATCCAACTATTTTATCTCCAGCTATAGGTAAATAGTTGGAAAGATTAACTTACACATATGCATATATATGTTGAATGATATCGAGCACTCATTAGTCATAAATATAGCAAACTATATTATCAATATTATGTATTATATATATATATATATGTACTAGCTCAGTCGGTAGAGAATCCCGCTAGGAATCACAAGATTCCTGGTTCGATATAGGCCCTCGCCAACTCAGCGTATGAGTAGCACAGGTATATGTGCTGTAAAGCGAGGAGCTGATGGTAGGTGTGATTGCTCCACGCTAAAATAATCTCCTATATTCTAGAGCTATTGAAAAGGGGATAGACACCCTCGCTGTATATCTCATACCGACATTAAACCACCCCCCGACATTACATATATATATATATATATATATATATATATATTATATATATATATATATAGATGATATATGTATTATTGGTGTGGTTACTGTATATGTAGATAGGTAGATAGATAGATGAAAAGCTAATTACGAATCGAATGAAATGGAGGCAAAAGTAACATACATGAATAGATAAATATAAAGATAGATAGATATGGATAAATAAATAATCGAGTTAGATATGAAAAATGTGTTACATATGCATATCTGAATCAATACTTTATTTACACTTATCTATCTATCTATCTCTCACTCTTCTCTCTTCTCTCCTCTCTCTCTCTCTCTCTCTCTCTCTTATATATATATTATATTATATATATATATATATATATATATATATATATATATAGTAAATGAAGAAAAACTCTAAACTTGCTTTATTACAATAATTTATTTCAACCGTATTAATACGGCATCTTCAGTAATCACAAGAACATGACTCTTGTTCTTGTGATTACCTGAAGATGCCGTATTAATACGGTTGAAATAAATTATTGTAATGAAGCAAGTTTAGAGTTTTTCTTCATTTACTAAATTTCTTGCTCTGTCCTGTTACTCACTGGTATTAGGCACATTGAGTCTCTTTATGGTCTACCTGCATCAGCTTGGTTAAACCACACATGGAAAGACCCTAACTACGGAAAAAATATATATATATATATATATATATATATATATATATATATATATGTATATATATTCATGTGTCTTACGTCTGCATGTATTTCAGCCTAGTCTTATCTATATTTCAGTATATCTAAATATATAATATTCACATTCACATAATTATATATATGTACATTCATATGCATATATATATATATATATATATATATATATATATATATATATATATATATATGTAAGAATATTTGTATATATATGTGTGTGTGTGTGTATACATGTTTTACATATATGACAATTGCACTATGTACTATATAATACACATATTGGGTAAGTGCTGTGTCATTTTGTGGTTCAATATGTTATTTTAAATTCTACGCTCGATGTGAAAATCTGCTGCTGACACCAAACTAAAAACCAACATAACCACGAAATCTTTTTGATACATCAAGTCACTGCTTTCTTTTGCAAAATATACACAGCAGCATTCATTATTGTCGAATACAATTCGTTCTTATAGATAGAGCTGAAGAACAGTATGCCTCAGAAAACTTCGGTGGCTGTTTTATATTCTTCGCACTCTTTTCCCCGGATACGTGTGTACCGACATTTGAGTAATTTCGCGCTACTTTATTCCAGACAAACACATTCCAAAAGACAAAGTGAGAGCTTAGACAGAGATGACCTATAGTTGCATTTTACCTGTCATTTCTGCGATGTTTCCAATATGAAAAAACTTATTTAAGACAGTATTTTTTTGCTTCACCTAAATCAATTACGCTTGCTTAAAATATAGAAGCAGCGAAAACTATGACGATACAATACGCACACACACACACACTCACACACATACATACACAACTCTCTCTCTCTCTCTCTCTCTCTCTCTCTCTCTCTCTCTCTCTCTCTCTCTCATATATATGTGTGTGTATGTGTGTGTATGTTTGTGTTTAGAGTAAGAATTGCGAAACGCAAAAACCGAGCCTGCAACTCTCATTGAATATGTATATCTGTATCTGTCGATAGTTGTTAACATTTCATACCTGTTATATATTAATTCAATTCACTG
Organism: Doryteuthis pealeii; assembly: GCA_023376005.1. Taxonomy (NCBI): domain Eukaryota; kingdom Metazoa; phylum Mollusca; class Cephalopoda; order Myopsida; family Loliginidae; genus Doryteuthis; species Doryteuthis pealeii. The sequence continues at coordinate 98,962,039 of CM042137.1, read as the reverse complement.
GCAGTATAAATATATATATATATACAAGGTGAGTCAAAAAAGTATTGAGATTATTTGTACTTTTTGACATACCTTGTATTCTGAAAAAAATAACCTTCCATTCATTCATCATTTCTATCATGGTAAGTACAGCTTTAAACTTTTTTGACATACCTTGTATTCTAAAAGAGTTAATGAATGAACATTATTTTTTCAGAATACAAGGTGTATCAAAAAGTCCAAAAAGTCTCGATATTTCTTAACACCCTTATATATATATATATATTATATATATATATATAATATATATATATATATTATGAAGTAGTCAAACAGTGTGTTTGAAAATGGCAAATGCCGACAATTTATGGGAGATTATGTGCTTAAAGTCATACCAAATTTTGTTAATTAATTAATCGTAACTAAATGAATTAGGCGTGCATATCGGTTTAAATGTAAAGTGTAAACAAATCGAGAAAAAGTCATCTCTGTATGTACATTTCAGCCCATTAGGCCTCAACAGCAGAGCTGTAGACAGGGTAGTGCTTTGTGCGTATATATATATATAGGCGGTAGATCTAATGGATATCATTGTAGGAAATTGACACGGCAGGACTAGTTCAGTTCCTGGATGAATTTGTTTGCATTCCACATAGCCCTAATTCTCTAAGATGAATATGAATGCAACTATTCTACTCCAAATACGAGTAAATAGTAGGGCAGAGTGAGCTATTTAACCTTGATTGTGTAAACGGTTTAGGAGTAGTTTAGGAGTGTATGTGTGTATATGTGTGTGTGTATGTGTGTGTGCGCGCGCTTGTGTTTAACAAGGGGATGACAACAAAGACAAAAAAATCGAACGGGACGCAATTTTGACTGTTGATAAAAATGATTAAGTGAATAAGTCGGAGTTATCAATAAAAAAATCGAACGGGACGCAATTTTGACTGTTGATAAAAATGATTAAGTGAATAAGTCGGAGTTATCAATGAATATAACACTGGTCAATACGTTTGCAGAGCTTATCTAGGTCCAGTCATACAGTAGCTCTGACATAGCTACAACTTGGAAGATTTCTCGCTTTATCTTATCTGAGAAATCAAATTTACATATGATCGATAATGTGTCTATAGCAATCCATGCCCTTCTTATGCGTAGATTGACATTGCTTTTTGTAAATAGGATAATACTACCTAGGTATGTGAACTGGTCTACTAATTACAGAGACTTGCCATTCAATCTGATGTCTACATCTGCCTGGAATCCGTTTTATCTGTACTTTTATATTATTTTTCGATGCTATGCAGCAGCAATTCGAATTGGGCAGGTGTATTTGGGTGAATCACTAGATCATCTACATAGTCCAATGCAATGGTTTCTGTGGGATATTTTCTGATTCTTGTCGTTTTTAGTGTGAAATGTTTACTTTTATTAGATCTTATAGAGCGAACTCTATGCATATTATACATAGACATGGTGCTAATGTATCTCCGTATAGGAGTACAACAACAATGTCAAAGAAATCTGTGTCACCATTTGTCTCTGTAGAGCATCAGTATAGCGTTAACAGTTTCTTTTGGGAGACTATACTCTAGAACTATTTGCTCCTTTTCACTGTGTATGGAGTCAAATTTCCTGAAAAAAAATCTACAAACAAAATTATTGCCGTGAGATTTTTTCTCGAACTCCTTCTGAGAAGTTGCGTATCAATTTCTCTGAAATAGGTTTTAATTTTTCCTCGGCCTCAGGTCAGATGCGATTGAGAAGGGCATTAAATACCTTAGCAGATATGACAGTAAGAGTTATAACTGTAGTTCGTAGTATTTCTGTTGGAATATTTTGAGTATATAAGGAGTTCTACAATTCCCCAACTAAATTCATAGACTGGGCCAGATCACGTGGTTTATTCCTCCTGCCAATCAATAACCATAATGCGTGGCTGATTCACTACTTAAACACTGATACTTTCATGGTCTACTTGCAAACCATTGACGAAGGAACTTACAATACTGGGGATTATTTACCAGAGGATTACCAAGGATTTCCACTGGACAAGCGCTCTTACTCAAAGATTAAAGGATGGCCCTTTCCTCTGGAACGGGAGGTTGCAACCTTTCGTCTATTTCTCTATGATTTATGATGTATGAGAACTTATAAAGTATCTTTAAAGTTAACATTATGAGTCCTGGTGACTTCCTTGTAATATCTTATTATAATGGAGATTCAATGTCTATCTGTAACCGAAACTACACCACTGCTTACATCACAATAGCCTCAGGAATTGTGTAAGTTTATCAATGAGTATTCAATTTATAGTCAAAACCATTGATACATAGAACCAATGTCTCTATGAAAATCTGAGTTAAATTTGCCTCAAAAGAGCTAATGTTATAAGTGCATTTAAAATCCTGCAATGTGTCTTATATATTACTAAAAAATAAAAGTTTACATATGGTGTGATTAATTTGCATACTGGTTTTAATAACCAGATTTAATAAATAATCTCTAATATTATTGTTTTATTCTCTATTTGTTTATGCACTGCATTGCATAATCGAATAAATATTTAATCCAATGTCCTTGACTTCCATACGCCGACTGACTAAAATCTATTTCTAATCTAAACCGGAAGAGGGTCTCACCGATTCCCACGGTATCCACCGGAAAGGATCAGGATCAGGTCAAGCCTTTTCACTCATCCTTCAAGGCCGTGGGTTGCAACTTAATAACAGCCATTTTGATTTCTACACTATTGCACATAAATATTAGGTTTCTAATAATTATGTAACAGTATTTCGTCGAGGTATGTAGCTTTTCTATGTTTGATTGTTTTTAGGTCCTCGTCGACTTCATTCCCTATAAATTGTCATAGATTGGTATCTAGTTGGCTATTAATGATTTCTTGAGTATGTTCATCTGAATTTTTTAAGGGGTTCCAAGCACATTCTTGAAGTGCTCCTTCTGTTTCAGAAGTCTATCTTCTTGGCTGGCAACTTTCATCTTTGATCTCGATGTGCTTTTAGGTCTGATGCATATGTGCTTTTCCTACTGCTACCTTCGTTTACTGTCTGTCATTCTAATTGAGGCTGTACATCTTCTTCCGAATTGTCTAAAAAAATATTGAAGTGAGAAATAAAACATTAAGAAAGTGCGCGCCAAATTAAATTTATCTTGAGTTCAAATGTATAATTTGAAAACTGTGCACATTTTAATGAACATGTTCAGAAAAACCAACGTATTTAAATCGCAGACTATGTAATATGATATATAGAGAGAGAAAGAGTAAATATATATATATATATATATATATATATATATATATATATATATATATATATATAAAGGAGTTTTGTTTTTTTGTGTAAGAAATTTGTGATAAATATAATTAATGGTTAAATCACTATGAATAGAGTTTAACACAATTATTTTACTGCACTCGCATTGATAATATATCAAAATCCATACACAAATTGCCAAATTTATACACACATATAGACGAACAAAAAGAAACACAAACACACACACACGCACACACACACACACACACACACACACATATATATATATATATAAGTCCACACGTTTGTGTTTTTCTTTTCTTTTTCCGGCTACGTTATTGTTTAGTTTATTCGAATTCATTCACTTTTTTACGCAAACTTTACTTTCTATGAATACAAACCTATATGAACTTTAATTTTATCGACATGTTCTTTATATCATTTGTACAAAGAAATATTCGAGAATAGTCTCACATAGAGGTTATTTAAGTAAACAGTATAGCACAGGAGATATTTTCTTTAAGATGATTCTTTTCAAAGTGCAAATATATCCAAAACAGATTTTACGTGTAAAACACATCACTAATAAAATAGCTACCAAACTCAAGTAAAAGTTGAACTTCATTAAAATCGTGATTAGTAAATAAAGAGTAAATATTTCCTAAAAAATAGTTTAATTAAAGCTGTTGGTTAATTAAGGATACTTCCTCTTCATTAATGTAATTTTTGGGAGGTTTATATGTTAACATAGAATTTTATAATATCTGTAACACATGAGAACATCAATCATAAAAATATATATATATATATATATATATATATATATATATGTTGTGTGTGTGTGTGTGTGTGTGTCGGTTTACGGGCCCTTTTCACGAGCAGGATGTGACCCCGAGGTCAGTTGGGGAA
>CM042137.1:98900373-98955373 GCA_023376005.1 Doryteuthis pealeii | reverse complement strand
CATTCTATATATAAAAATGAGTAAATAAACTTATGTGCCTGTGTGTGTGTGTGTGTGTTGTATGTGCTTGTTTTACGTGGACCAATTCTCTTAGAGCCGAATTCAAGTCTTTTTCCTCGGCCTTAATGCAATCCCGTTTAAGTGGTTTTCCAAGCAGCGAGTGCAACCCATTTTTACTCACATTTTCCACAGCCGTTTTTCACAAATTGCTTTCCCCCTTCGCAACTAAATGTTATCTACTTTAAGTAATTCGCCTTATAGAAGTAATTCTTGAATATACATTCGCTCAAACTTCTTTTAGCGCCAGTGCTAATAATATTATCATAAACATTTTTTGGGAAAGAATCGTTTTAAATGTTTCGGCTTATTTTAACGAATTCATGTAAACATTCAAAGTGGGTTGCGTTTTATAAGGTCCTTTTTTTCTTTTCTTTCCTTTTTTTTTTTTTTTTTTGAAGTAGTGTTGTTTACTTTTGAAATAATTCAAAAATATGAAATAATGCGTTTTGCTGATGTTATTTTTTGCTATTACCTTTTTCTCATTTTTTTTCCTTGACATATTTTTTCAAACGACTCAATTTTCATTTCATTGATTGCATTATATATATTATATATATATATATATATATATATATTATATATATATATTATATATATATTATTCTCGTTTTCTTGTGCATTCCATACTTTTTCTCTGTAAAGAAGTTTTAGAAATAAATAAAAAAATTATGAAAACCAGCATAGGTTACTCATTCATTAAACAGGAGTAAGTTGTTTTCTCTTATTCGAGATAGTTTACTTTGATTATAACATTTGTTTGAACCAAGACCTTTCTGAAGACTAACTTATTTTACTCATGTGTGAATATGTTTCCCAACCTCCCCAGCGTGCGACACCAGGTCAGTTTTTATGTGGAGTTTAACAAATTTGGATTTTGAGTTTTCCCCCTCCTGGACCTGTTGTCATACCAAGGTTAAACAACCCAGTCTGTCCTACTATCTACCCATAGCTGGAGGGGGAATAATTGTATTCAAACCAAGCGTATTAGCACTATGGGAAATGCAAACAGCCTCATCCAGGATTTGAACTCGGGTCACTGTTTCCATTTAGAACGACGATAACCATTACACCCCAAATTCTTCTAAAAGCCACCTCCTTATCTTGTATGTATTTACCCAAGACCTTAGGAGGGATCTGACACAAGGTCGATCCAAGTGGACTACTTGTTAATCAATAATGTTCATTTTCCTAGACTGGTTGCCTAAGCAATGCTAAAGAACCTAATCGGACCTATTATTTACTCATTTTTTCTAGGGTGAGGACAGGTACCTTTCACAAGACCATTATCGCGAAGTGAAGCACACATTTCCTAAAATAATAACAGTTACATGTGTGCGCCTTCACGGGGATAATGCAACGTTAGGTCAATCTTTAAACACAGTAAAGCTGGTTTGAATTCAGTTTTCCTTCTCCAAGACTGATTGCCTAAACAAGGCTAAAGTACCCAGTCTGTTATCCTCTTAACCCATTGATTGGACGCGATGGATTCACGCCTTTCCCATGGGTTTTACAATGGAATGAAAGGAAACAGCTTCGCCTAGGATTCGGATTTGGCTGGCCGATTCCATTTCGAATATCATTACGCTCAGAACACCAAACTCGTGTATATAATAACCGAACCCCTCCACCACATACAAGATGTAATACAAGGTTAATTTTTAAGCTAGTTTGAATTCAAAATTCTCTTGCTCATAGATTTGTTGCGTAACCTAGGCTAAAGTACCCAGTCTATCCTTCTATTAATTCTTAGCTAGGTTATGAAATGATGGGTTCATGCTTTAGCGTGAAGTGAAACCAAAAAGCATCGTCCAGAATTCGAACTTGAGACACCGATTTCATTTCCTATAAAGATAAATGTTACGCAACGCGTGTCATACTCTTTTATATGATTAACCAAACCTATCGTCATAGACTGAATATGACACAAATACATTTTTGAAACGGGGAGCAGCATGTTTCTTTTAATAGATTTATCGCACATTAGGTAATTCCATGTCAAATCATCTAGAAAAAAAGTAAAATTGTCACCCACCCACTTCAATTTTTCTGATTTTCTTTCCAGGGAATACAAAAATGCTATCAAAAAAATCTTAAATTCAACCAATTTCAAGATATGAAGGATTTCTATTTTTTTTTCATAGCATGATCAATATCCCGATGTGGCACTGCATCTATGACAATTTTTCTTTCTATTATTTCATATATATTGAACATGATTTGTATCAAAAAGGTAATTTGTCTTTTGCTCAGAACCGAAGATATAACACAAGTTAAAATTCTGCAACTTGGAAATCCTTAATAATTTATAATTGGTTTACTTTAAGACTTTTCCGATAGCATTTCTGGATTTCTTGGACTAAATTGCTTTTATAAACCAATTTTTAAGAGTAGGGAAGCTCTAGAGTTCATTTTACAGACAAAAATACATTACAAAAAGTCGCTATTTTTCTCAACCCCCTCAAATATGGAGAGCTAAAAATTGACATAATTCTGCTTATTTTTGGAATTGGATGCTCGAATTTTGGGGATTGTCTAACTTCATAATAATCCAGAAAAATTGAAGTGGGTCGGTGAAATGACCTGGTTGATTGGACATGGAATCACCCTAAGGTTAGATTACACAATCTGTCCAACTATCTCTCCATAGCTGGAGTGTAAACAGATGGATTCATGACTTTTCCAAGTGCGGTATATTCTTGACTAATAGATTTCTCAGAGAACGATTTGATCCTAACTCTTTTCGAATGGAGTTTATTTCAAAATATTTGGAGTGCTGGTATTATCAGCTCGCTAAAAATCGCCCGTGTTTGTTAAAACCAATATATCATTTGCAAGCTCAAAATTACAATTAAAAGTTAATTATTCTCGCCTATTATATCCATATTAATAATTGAAAATCATTTGATTGATTTGTCTGACCTTGATATATCGCCAAATGGTTTGATGTACACAATCAAAATTCGGTTTGGCTCTACGTAATGATTTACACTTCACTAGTTATTGTTGCTCATGGAAAAAGAAAGACTGGCTCTCACTCTAGCAACAAACCACAATTCGCGGGAAGCAATATTGCTGCAATACGTAAATACTCTTGTATACTTTAAAATTTCAAACATCAAAAGAAAATTTATCTGAATTTTTAGATGATACTTGCTAATTTGTATTATTTGTATTATTTGTATTATTCGGACTAATGTCCTCATCTTTATTGTTATCAGTATAACGTTTCGGTCGATGTGCCCTCCGGTCTTCTTCAAGTATTTCTTGTCGGGAGCCTCCTAGAACTCAGGAACATTATTTTCGAACTCGGGAACCTTCACTGTGAAGATTTATAACAATATATCAATTTAAGTAATTAAATAGTAAATACCTTTTTCGAGTTGGAGACGTACAATAATTATCTCTGATAATATAAAGCAAAAATTCTTCCAATTCGTAGCCGTGTAAGAGCTACTGTATAGCTGCACCATTAATAAGGTATAAACTAAGCACGCACCGGTTCGACTCCGCCGCGGTTGAGAAAGACTGGTTCTCAATAAAAATTTGATTACATAAAAGACAAGCCTCGTGTTGTCTCTAAGTGAACTAAAGGGTATATAAGAACATGCCAGCGTATCAAACTGATTTGATAAAGACCTACACCAATTTTTTGGGTGTCTATCGTAGTGCCATGGTTAGCAAGTTAGTCTCGCCGATCCATTACTACTGAATAGCGAGTTCAATCATCGTGGGGTGCCCTGTATTTGTGACCTTGTGTCACATCCTATCAGCAGTAAAGGGTTTATGTAAATACCTAATCAAGATTAACAAAATTGAATTAATGAATCAATATTAAGATTTCGTATGTGAATTTTGCGAAAGTTTATATGCTAGTTCAGTGTAATGTTGTCAGTTACTTCAAACTTTACATAATATAATTAACACTTCGTTGCTGGAATGCTTGGAATACAAAGGATTATGCAGAAAACTATCAAATTCTGGTGATATGGATAATGCACTCTGGGTAAGTGGTAATGATGCTTTGGCCCCGGACCAACACGTGACTCCAGAGTTATCGTTTGGTTATATCTAGGTCCTACAGTGAGTACGGAATCGAGTAGGATGGGATGGAAAGTAGATGATTTGCCAGTCTTCTTTCCCTTTTCACCATCTCCTCTTTTATGGATAAGAAAATATCATACCCCCGTGTGACACACGAGGAATATGTAAGAGGGTATCAATAAGTTTTTGTTTTTCTTTTGTTTTTCTTGATTTATTAATCCCTAGACGTTGATAAACATTTCGACTGCTCTAATAAATAGCAAAATAAGTAAAGTTGTGCCACATTGTCAAAATAGAGAAAGAAAGAGAGAGAGAGAGAGAAGAGAGAGAGAGAGAGATGGGGGGAGAGATAGAGAGTATGTGCATGTGAGTGTGTGTGTGTGTGCACGTGTGTGTGTGTGTGTATGTGAGTGTGTGTGTGAGAGAGAGAGAGAAGTGACAGAGTGTGTATTTAAGTGAGAGGGAGAGAAAAAGTGAGAAAGAGAGAGAGAGAACATTTAGAGAGAAAGTGTATTTAGAAGTGAGAGAGCGAGGGGTATGAGAGAGTGTATGAAAGTGAGATTACGTGGGAGTAATGAGAATTAGTGAGTTAGTTTTTAATTATGGAAACTTTCAATTATTCTGTAATGGCAGGTGCGTAAAAATATTAGAAACAGTGGAGTTTTGAGTGAGGCAGATCGGAAGGTAGATGGTTAGTAGATGGTTAGTCAGTATTTCTTTCTTTTCGTCCTCTCGTCTTTTGTTAATATCTAAATGTCCTTTTCTCACGTGAGACAAACGAAGGGTATTTACAAGCTTAGGTTATTGTGTTCTCAGGGTTTTTTTTAGCGGGACGTTGATATTAATTGTTGTACGTTGGTTAAAAAGTCCAGCTAAAATCGGAAACAACAATGGAGGAGCTCGATTTTCAAGGACATTGCACTTAATATTTTGGCCCAGAAGATTCGCTAGGTAATCAAAAAAAAAAAAAAATAAAAAAAAAAAACAATCCATCCTCATTTTGCATCTTCATCATCTGCAAGTATTTTAGTCTTTGTTGTACGTTGGTTAAAAAGTCCAGCTAAAATCGGAAACAACAATGGAGGAGCTCGATTTTCAAGGACATCGCACTTAATATTTTGGGCCAGAAGATTTGCTAGGTAATCAAAAAAAAAAAAAAAAAAAAAAAAAAAACCCAAAAAAACAATCCATCCTCATTTTGCATCTTCATCATCTGCAAGTATTTTAGTCTTTGTTGCAGTAATAGTCATTTTAGACTTTTTAATATGATGTCTTTTCTTGTTATTTTGATTAATAGCTTTAGTTTCTACTTATTGCTGCTTTTATCGCATTGTAGTGACTTCGTTACGCTTTTTACTATAAACAAACTTGATAATAAAAGAGAAGTCGCACTCTCCTTAAAGTCAATCTGTCTGGCACTTAAAAGTCAAAGACGCGTTAGTTTTATATGATTTTATCTTTAAGTCAGTTAAGATAAAAATCCTTTCCAATAAAAATATTGCTAAGCTACCACTTGCAGGGCCAAACCCAATTTTTGCTATGTTTTAAATTTTCTTTTACTCGTTCCTTCTTTACTTAGAGGTTTATCCAGAAATAGCATAAAAGCCGCCTTCCACGGACTTTGATTTCAGTGTCGTATCACATTCTATTTACGGAAGTTATATTATGATTAATTTCAATTTAAATAATAAATACAGGCGAGTACTATTTAATAAGTATTTGATAGTCATCTTGGGCCGGTTTAGCTCAGTCGGGAGAGCATCTAACAAGGAACAACAAGGTTTTAGGTTCGATACCGATCATTTCTAACTCAGCTCTTGAGTAGCACAGATTGGGCCTGTGCAGTAAATTGTAGAGACGATGGTAGGTGTGTCCCTCACCCCGGGCACAAAAACAGTCGCCCTGATCTAGCATTAGTGAAAATGGGATACACTTCCTCGCTGCAAGGCTGATACCAACAATTGCCCGCCGACTATTTTACTTACCTCGACGACTCGTGGTCAAATCCTGAACGAGGGTGTTTGCATTTCCCAACCTTGTGAAAGTTATGAATCCAACTCTTCGCTCTTCAGTAATGGTTAAAATAGTAGGGCAGACTGGCTCTTTGGCGTTGCTATGGTAGCCGGTCTTGCAGAAAGAAAACAGAATTCAAACCCGTTTTATGCATTTACCTAACCCCCTCCCCACGAGCAGAATGCGACACAAGATCAATTTTAAGCGTTGTTTAACAGTCTGCCTTACTATTTACCCATACCTGGGTATTAGCACTGTGTGAATTGCAAACAGGCTCGTCCAGGATTTGAATTCAGTTTGCAGAACGCATTTACTACACCTATAACCCGTATATAATGAGTGTCTGCAAACCAGTTTTATACCTAGAGAGCGATGGGCTCTGCCAGGCTAATTTTGTTGAAGTTTCTTTCAAGAAGGGTTCAGCGTATACTCCAAGGGATAATGTCTAAGTACGTATTCATTTGATTAGATTTGTGATGCAGATTTTGGTTTGGAAAAGTTTTCTTGTTCATCTGGGGTACTCATTCCTTACTTTTTCTTTTCCTCTTCGTTTGCTGGACGTGGTCGATTTATGATATTCTTAGGTATTTCTATTTTGTTTCTGCAAGTGTTCGGATGCTTTTCTGATTGAGACTTATTATCTGTATACTAATATATTAACGCGCTTGTATTTGCTTGTGTCACATCCTGTCGACATAGATTAACAATTGACTATTCCGTTTAGAGTGCGAGGAAAGAAAGGGAAGAAAAAGAACATTCTACACACCAAAAAGAAAAAAGAAAGGAAATATAAGACATAAACATAGGGGAGGGAGAGTGAAAGCAGACATGTGATAATGCTAATCAGATGCATGTCATCTGTTTCATTGGAATGGAAATATGGGGGGGGGGGTAAGAAAGAGAGAAAGGGAAAGGAGAAACAGAAAGAGAGAGAGAGAGAGAGAGAGAGAGAGGGGGGGAGAGACAGACAGACAGAGACGAAAGAGAAAGAAAGAAAGAAAGAAAGAAAGAAATGGGGAATTATTATACTTTTTACATATTGAAATATATATGCAATAGCTCTTAATTATATATATCAAATATTGTAATACTAAAATTTAATACAGTCTAGTTATTATTATTATTATTATTATTATTATTATTATTTCTGGTAGTAGTAGTTATAAGTATCTATCCAACCCGTTCACCACGGTTAGGATGTGACGCATGGTCAAAAGTATAGACCATCCAGTGAGGAGTAGTAGTAGTTGTAGTACGTACGTACAGCAGGTTCTGAAAAATATAATTGCGTGAGAAAATAATAGTTATGACCTTAGACTAAAATGAATAAGCTTTATCAATTTGATAAAGCATTTATGTATAATCAGTGTAACTTTCAAAACAATACTTAACAGATCCAAAAAAGCTTATTGCATAGAATAAATAAATAGAGCACCTCAGATTGTGTGAATATTAGCAAGCTAGATTAGTAAACCATTGTTATTGAGTTCGATTATCACTGGGTGTCCCATAAGTCTGGCCTTGTGACACAACTAATTTAAATTTGTAGATAACAGAATGGTGTCTGACGTGGTGTAATAGTTAGCAATCTGGACTGGCACATCAGAACTAGAGAGTCTGAGTTGCACTGACTGCTCCATGCATCCTTCGCCTTGCCACAAGTAAGCAAAGCTTAGTAAATACCATAGAGTTATAATACTTTCTATTTACATTATAAAATTACTTAGATTAATCTCATCAATTCAATAACTATGATAATAAGTAATGAATTAGCTGTGACATCAATTTTAGACTCAGCATTAGTCAGTCATTCTTTACAGAAATACATAGAAAAAATAAGATATTTACCGAGGGCGAAAAACATCGAATAAATGATATTCGCACTGACCCATTTTAACTTTCACCAAAGTAGCAGGAGGTGAACACTGTATTTATTTGCCTTCTATAGTCTTTACCCAAATTTAGTCCGTATTTCGTCGGGAATTGTCAGATCATTTTTATTGTGGAAGGAGATTACAGCAAATTGAATTTTGTGTGTCACAGATAAGGTTTTTTTCGAAAGCGAATGCCCGCTTACAAGTTCCAAGTATTCATTTACAATAGGTATAGATTTGCTGAGTTTGCCTCAGGTACTGTACGATACAATTGAAATAAATGACACGTTTAACTTAATAACGATAGATGTTTTTCATTTTGTACTGAATAATATTTATTGGGTAAGCAATGCGTACCTTACTTCTTAGGAATATACGTCATTGATATAAATGTATATATTTGCATATAAACGAAACAGCAGTAGGAAAAATCCCGCTATGATTCGGAATGATACTGTCTTATGGTAATAGACGACCATGAGCAAGTTTGGTCAATACAGATGTGTCGTATGTATTGTCAATGTAGAAGAAATGGAAGGAATGAAAGACAAATGCAAAGAAATGAAAGGAAAAGAAAGGAAAGAAAGATAGGAAGGGAGGAGGAAAAGATAGAAAGAAAGAAAGGAGAAAAAGAAAGGAAGAAAGAGAAAGAAAGAAAGAAAGAAAGAAAGAAAGAGAAAGGGATAGAAAGAAAGAAATGTAGCGAAAAGATAGAAATGAAGATAAAGGGAATAAAAGAAATAGAAAGGGAAAGAAAAAGGAAATGAAGGAAAAAGAAATGCATAAATGAAGGGAGTGGAAAGAGAGATAAAAAAGATTAAAAGAAAATGAAGAAAGAAAGGAAGAATTGGAAAGAAAGAAAGGAAAGAAATAAAAGAAAGAAAGAAAGAGAAAGACAAGGAAAGTTAGAAAGAAAAAGATTAATGGAGAGGAAATAGAGAAAAGAAAGAAAGGGTGAAAAGAAGGAAGAAAAGGAAATAAATAATTAAAGGTGAAAAAGAAATGAAGAAAGGAAAGGAAAGAAATAAAATGGAAAGAAAGGAAGAAAGAAAGAATGAAAGAAATGAAGGGAAAGAAAAAAGAAAGAAAGGAGAAAAATTAAGAAAGTTGGAAGGGTGATTAATTAAGAAAAACAAGAGACAGACAAAGACAAAAAAGAAGGAAAGAAAGAAAATAATGAAGGGAGGGAAAAAGAGAAAAGAAACAAAGAAACAAAGAATGAAAAGGGAGAAATAAAGAAGACATATGAATGAAAGAAATTATAAAATAAATAAAAAAAGGGAAAGCAAGGTTAAAAGTGAAAGACATTTAATCATGAAAAAAAAAAAAAAAAATGGAATTATCAAAATAAATGAGATTGATGGAAAACAGTGAAGGGAATGGAAATGGACATAAAAAAAGAAGGAAAACTTGAAGAAGAAACAAAAAATAAGGAAGATAAAGAAGAAAGAGAAGGAAAACGCAGAGGTAAGAAAATGAAAAAAAGAAAGAAAGAAAACGATGAGTAAAGAAAAAGAAAAAAGAAAGAGAAAGAGAAATGAAGTATGAAGAAATCGTAGAAATGTAAACACAAGATAAGGAATAAGGTGAAAATGAATGAGATTAAGAAATAAAAGTATGTCGAAAAAAGGACAGAAGAGGGAAGAAAATAGAAAAAAAGGATGGGAAAAATAGAAGACTAAAGAGAGAATGGGAAAATAGATGAATCGATAATACTACAAGATATGTCAAAAAAGTATCGAGATTTTTGTACTTTTTAATACACCTTATATTCTGAAAAATAAACGTTCCATTCATTGTTCATTTCTATTTTGGTAAATACAGCTTCGAACTCGGCACTTTTATGGCACAACTTGTATACTGAATTAGGCTATCTTCAGCTTCAAACTCGGCACTTTTATGGCACACTTGTATACTGAAAAAATTAACGTTCCATTCATTGTTCATTTCTGTCTTGGTAAATACAGCTTCAAACTCGGCACTCTTATGGCACACCTTGTATACTGAACAAATTAACGTTCCATTCATTGTTAATTTCTCTCTTGGTAAATACAGCTTCAAACTCGGTATTTTTACGGCACACGTTGTATTCTGAAAAAAATTAACGTTACATTCATTCTCCCTTTCTATCTTGGTAAACACAGCTTTTCAAACTCGGCACTTTTATGTCACACCTTGTATTCTGAAAAAAATTAATATTCCATTTATTGTTCATTTCTATCTTGGTAAATGCAGCTTTAATCTCGATACTTTTATGAAACATCTTTTATACATCAGACGTTTATCATATTATCAGGTTTTCCATTTACATTGTTTTAATAACTTTACAATGTATTATCACTCCAACTCATTTTGTTCTATTACATGATCATATACCTTAACCAAAAATGTCGTATTTACTTGTATGTCACGAAAAGAAAAGGTAGGTGTTGTTAAATAATAAAATCGGCATAGTGTCCTATTGTTGGTATCTGCTGTACAGAGAAGGATTATATCCCCTTTTCACAAGTACTAGAACAGATGTATTGTTTTAGCCACTGAGGTGGAACGCCACATCAACTCTCAGCTCTCTACTTTACTGCACAGATCAAAACTGTGCTACTCTTGCGCTGAGATGTCGAGGGCCGGTTTCGAACTCAGAAATTTGTGATTCCAAAGCAGATACACTACCGACTGAGCTAACCCGCCCCCTCTGGGTTAAAACGGACCCTAAAAAGATTCCAGCCAATCAATTTCAGTTTGAATAATTTAAATTATAGCATGACGCCAAAAGTCCTTCAGTGAAATCTGCAACAATAGTAAAGCAATCTTCCACAACGCGCACACAATACCAAAAACACTTCTTTGTTCTGATACCCGAGCTTTCTTTTATTGTGTGGATGATCTCGATGAAATATCTTAAATTATGGCTGTGGAGCAGTCATACTACATCTTATTTTACTCATCTTGCCCCCCCCCCAAACAGGCAGGCGCTAATGCGCTTTGTTCCTTGTGGTTAGCCATTTTCTCTTCTACAACGAGAACATGGCTATCATTGCTTTTCCGTAGCTTTGTTCACAGCCAGGCAGTAGCAACAGTAAGATACAGCTGTTACAACTATTTGAGCCTTGGCAGTAGTCAGTCATTTATATTGAGTTTTCTTCTTCCAACTCTGAAAGAGTAATGTTAATGTTTGTTACTGAACGAGATTTGCATTTTTATAAAGTACCATATTTGGACATTCTGTTGAGATAAGGATTTCATAGATATGACCATGCTATTTCCGTTTTTTCATTTCCGATTTTAGACTTTTAAATCGGGATTCTCGATGAATGAATTAAGATTTACATTAATACGGAGGCCTCTTCAATAGTAATACGTTCTATTTATTTTAAGTAACACTACATCAGATACATGGAGCATAATAATATCGTTAAATAGTGCAAGTTTTAATAATAAAACACTATTGATTCTCATTGACACTACTCTGAAAGTGGATGCCTGCTATTTATTTCCACATACATTATTAGATTCATGGAACTTGATCATACTCGTAGAGCAAGTTTTCAGCTACAAAACATTGCGTTTTTTCACACTACAGCACATCCAAGTATTTTTTAAAAAATATTCCCATGGAAGCTATAACAAATACATCGAGCACTGTTACACGATTAGAGCAATTGTCACTACTCGTAAGATATTTTCTCTGAACGCAATGTCTCCTATTTTTCCATGGAAAATATATCTATAATAAAACTGTTGAATAGAACAAGTCTACAACTATAAAACACTATTAAAATGAATACATCCTATTTTCCCGAAGACAATTTCAAATGATGTGATCTTAATAACATCGTTGAATAGAGCAAGATTACAGCTACAAAAAACACTATCAAAAGTAATACTACCTATTTTTTCTCGAAGACCACAAAATATTAACTGATCCTAATACAATCGTTGAAAAGGGCAAGGTTTCAGTTTATAAAAAACCTTGTTTTTCTACAGAACACTAAAACTCTTCATTATCAAAAGCGTTGGTTTTGCATATTCCCTAATATTAAACCAACCGAATTATATTTATGGCAAACCCCAACCCTTTTTTGTCATATATACGCTAGAGGGGCAGTGTCATGGATGTGACGTAAAACTGCTTCTAATGGTGAAGTTCAAGTTTTGGAGATCTGGGAAGTGTGGAGTACCCATTCATCACCATTACTCCCAGGACCACTCTGCCCCAGATTAGAAGTACCTGTTAAGGTACCGTGTAGGTGTTAAATAGAAAAAAATGAGTTTAAAAATGTGTTAAAATGAGTTTGAAATAAATAATACTCATCAAGCATGAATAGAACAAAATGACTTCGGCTTAAAATAACCCAACAAAGTTTGACATGCCGCAAAATCCAACTAACCATACAAATTTACTGTTAAATAAGACCTTCCAGAATAAGAAAGATGACCCTTTCTCTCTGGAATGATGCATGCAAAGACAGGTCAGTTTTTATTGTATAAATATTTTGTTTCTTTTTCCTCCTACCTGTCCACCATTTCCAAATACAATGCGTGTTGGAAGGCAAGCAATTCCATGTCATATCATCCAGGCCATGTCACTCACCCCCTTCAATGTTTCTGAAAATGTTGTCTATTTTGGATACCTTGGTCAAAAATACTTTTATAAACCAATTTTTATGAGTAGGAAAGCTCTAGAACTTATTCTACAGACAAAAATAGATGACAAAATGTCGCCATTTTTCTTTAACACAACCAAATTTGGAAAGGGGAAAATCGACATAAACAATTTTTGAAATTGGAAGCTCAAATTTTGAAGATTGTCTAACTTTAACAACAGTCCACACCTGGAAAAAAATTCAGAAAAATTGAATCGGGTGGGTGACAATTTTACTTTTTTCTGGATGATTTGACATGGAATTACCCAGTCAGCTTATTTTTAATGAGTTATTGTTTCAGTAGCTCTTTGAACAAACAAGCAGAAATAACACTTTTCTATCTAAACTACCATAGACATTTTCCCTGCTTATAAAATCGCCAGCAGTACGTAATTACCAAAAACCGCCGCCACGAGGCAGTGTAACGTAGCGGCGTCGTCACGGTACCAAATAGATATATTATGTTATATACTTCTCTTCTGGCCGGATCTGGTATATCTTCTATCGTCTATCTTGGTCTGGTCTTTCTTATCTGGGTTCCATGTCTGGTTCTGTTGGGATCACTACTTATCAAAAGCCTTGTGCTGTTGTTAGCTTTTAGTAATAACAACAAGACTTCGATTTACTTTTGATGTTACTTTATTCCGGATCCCCAGACCAGACAACTGCGCGCGGAGAGTCACATCTTGCTAGCTTCTAACTCTGCAACTGACTAACTGCAACTAACTAACTGAGTTGCCCACCTTAAACCGGAAGGGGGCTTTCTATCGGGGTTCCGTTCTCACGATTCTATCCCCAGAAAGCAAGGTGAGAGTGAGGTCAAGCATTGTCACTCACTCTCAAGGCCATCAGCTGTACTGATCGCCATAAGGATTTCTATACTACCTTAAAAAGATATTAGGGATCCAATTAATATGTAACAGCAGGATATAATGCAAGCTCCATTTTTAAGCGCGTTAAAACTGTTTTGAATTCAGAGTTGTCCTTATCGTAGACTGGCTACCAAACAAAAACTAACAAATCCCACTGCCCTACAATTTACCCATAGCCGAGGGAGAAACATGGATTAAGCCCTTTTCTGAGGGCTTCAGCGCGACGTGAAACGCAAACAGCCTTGTCCAGGATTTGAACTTAGGTCACCGATTGCATTTCCTACAACGATAACCATAAGGCTAAACACACCTCCTAAAATAGCGGGCAGTATAGAACGTATTCTCAAATATATCCTTTTATTAGTCAACACGTCTTTGTTACTGCCCTATCTTTGTTATGCAGTAATAAAGTGTATATAAATGCAAACATACACATTTTTACTCGAATTTTCTTATGTTTGTTGTGTCCCAGTTAGTCACAATTTAATCGTAAACCAAGTAACACAAAACTAGTTCGTAGTAAGATAGCACACAGCCAGTTCGTAATAAGATAGCACACAGCCTGAGTTGCTCTTTGCTTCACTCGGCTTATTCGTCTCTCACAAAAATATATCTCTTCTTACTCAGTATGTATTTATCCCCACTTCCTTGCCACGGAAAAATGCGACACTGGGTCAATTTTTGTAAGCTGGGGACAGTTGTTTTAAATTCAGAGTTTTCTTTTAACAAGACCGGTTGCTTGTTGAAGAGCACAGTCTGTCCTACTATTTACCCGAGAATAGATTAATTCATGCATTTTTCCAAATTCGTTAGCGTGAATTGATACGTGAAATAGCCTTGCTCAGGATTCAAACTAGGGTCACCAATTCCATTCGCTACGACGATAACCGTGTGCCTGCCTTATTATATTTGTAAATATGAGTTGTTTTGAATAACATCCGTCGATGCTATGAGTAAATAATTGAACAGACTGAGCTCATTAATCCATATATGGGAAGTTGTCTAGTAAAAGGAAAACTCTAAATTAAAACTCCGCTAAAGAACTTGACATTGTGTCACATCCTGCTTGTGTAGAACGGTTGGTAAATACAGACATTTTTCGGAATGAGAATAAACAATAAATGAATAATTAAACAAATTATCGTGCTAATTTCTCTTATATTGTATTAAATTTTTTTCAATGGATCTATTCTTATTCTGATGACACTATATCACGAAGGAAACTTGTTCCTCTGGGTTTCAATATTGACCCCTCTCTCGCTTGTAAGCAAATACGTAAATTTAATCTTGCAATAATGGTATTATCATTTTTAATAACCTAATTAATCATGTGTGTGTATGTGTATTTATGTATATCTATTAACAACCCTCTATATATATATATACATATATATATATATATATATATATATATATATATATATATATATATATATATATATATATATATATATATATTGAATAAATAAAATTTATTTTAGTATATATTTTTTTCATGGGAACAAGTCTGCTACAATTGGTTTCATGCTATGCAAGCTTAGTTGTTTAAGCGGAGCAATCTTCGGACAGCGAATTTTTTTTTTAAATGATAAAGATATGGTCAAATATGTGCATTTGATTAACTGTAACGCGTGTTGTTTTGTTTGTTTGTTTGTGGTTATGTTATATATATATATATATATATATATATATATATATATATATATATATATATATAGGTTTTAGAATTTGCTGGAATCATTGTGTCTATATTGGTTTGGTAGTTGGTTATGAAGGCTATCATCATGCAAGTTTAATTAACAATGGGTTATCTATGATATTGTTCATCTACGTTTGATTTATTATCGTAATATTTCGAGATAAATACCCCTTCGTCAGAAGATATCTGAAAGCTAAGCTCTGGCTTTTGCGTGTATGTGTATCTGTGTGTGTGTGTGTGTGTGTGTGTGTTTCTGTATCTCTTATAGTAAAGTTTAGCATAATGTTAGCACATAAAAAAGCCGAACAAGTAACCGAACTAAAACAGCATATCACGGTGAATGTTTTATCAGAGCCAGATCCTTAAAGTACTCCAGCATAGCGAATGATTCGAAGTTCAATTTTCAAGGGAATGATAATCTTATGTGCCACTGTACACGGATATACGTATCAAATACTAAATTAGTATCCTTTTACTACTTCCTAAATAGAAGAAACATTCATATCATCACGGACAGCTGTTATAACGGAAAAACCAATGGATTCACAAATCGCATTTTGTTACCATAAATTCCTATCACAGATCCAAATCGAAAATACTGACCTGTCTTTTTGTACGGCTTCTGTTTGGAAAATAAAGTGAACGAATCAATCCGAACTTTTTAGACTTGTCGCATTATAGACGGGGGGAAATAAATGGGCGGGAAATTGCTTTGTGGCTTAGATTGAGAATGCAACTATTTGCATGCACAGTCAAACATTTTCGTGTGTGTGTGTGGGGGGGGAGAAGGTACTCTTGAAGATGAACACGGATGCGTTACGAATAAATCGTAATGCTATCTCTCAAGACGAAAGAGCATTTACTGTAATAGACAGAAATGGTTTTCCGTTGTTGACAAGTGAATAACTTTTAACGTTGACAAGCAAACATATGCGCTCGTTCAACTGCATGAACACGAACGAAAAAAAAAACCCGAAGAAATAAAAATGTGGTCGAGTAAGTACGTGTTTCTCAAAGAAAAGGACAATGCTTGTTTCCGGCCATACATTGTTATAAACAATGGTTCTCGCCGAAATGGTTTACATTGGCTGTCTTGTAGTATTCAACATTATGCGTGCTATTCTTCGTCGAAATATTAATTCAAGTTTAGCTATAGTATATCGGCGTTCCCATGGCCTTGTAGCTGGATATCGTCATCGTGTTCGTTGTCCAGTGGTTGGCTGATTATAGTTTTGTTCTACAGCATTTTAACCCTTTTCGGGTCATTTGATACCGAATTAAGTCATTTTTAAATCACAAGGTTCCTAGTTCGATACCGACCCTCGCAAACTCAGCGTATGAGTAGCACAGAGATCTGTGCGGTAAAGTAAGGAGCTGATGGTAGGTGTGGCGCTCCACCTCAGACGCACAAACAATCTCCTTGGTCTAGCACAAGTGAAAAGAGGATAGACTCCCTCGCTGATTGGCTGATACCGACTTTATGCCACACGGGCGACTTTACTTACTTACTTTATGAACAAAGCACTTAGGTTGCTTACAGTACCTGCTGTGGTTTAAGTAGTCACTAAATTAATTTCCGCCCTGTCGGTGGGGCGTTAAAATGCACCGACTGCACCTCTGCAGAGGGGTAAGACTCCCCCAATGGGGCCACCTGTTGGCCGTGGGTGGCGACCCGTGATGCTTAAGGATAGAGCCCAGGTGGATGAGCAGTTCATGACATGCAATACTCCACTTTGGCCCGATCTTGGGCTAGACGGGCGGTCGGAGAGGCCCCCTCCGATCAATCGGCTGGTCACGTCAAGCCCTAGCACCTATATGATCTTCCCAACCCTATTGCCCTTAGGCAAGCCCCAACCCATTTTTATCATATGGGTGGTAGAAGGCGGTGACTGCGGGTCTACATGTCCTGGGAATGACGTTAAACTCTATCTGATAGTGAGGTTCCAGTTTTGGAGGTTTGGGGAATGTGGAGCACCCCTTCATCCCCATTGCTCCCTGGTCCACTCTGACCCGGAGTGGTAGAACCTGTTAGGGTCCTATCTATGGGTTAAATAAAAAAATGTATTTATAAAAAAATTGTATTATCCATTAAGAATTGATTTATTGCAAAACTTTATCGGCATTAAATGACCCACTGATGTTGATATGCCGTAAAACAAACCAAACCAAACCAAACTAAATTAATTATTGAACTGGCTCATTGCTGCTTAGCTTTGGTGATCATGGAAAAAACGGTGCTTTTAGCATAACTTAAACGTAATCGCAATACGGTGGCGCTCTTGCGTTCACTTTAGGACTAATACCCTTGGGAAAAGTACGAACCCCTTCATCGACCAAGCTACGTATTCAATACTACCACTGCTGTTTTTCTTTTCTACTAGGATGGATTTGGCATTAAATAACCCACATAGGTGGTGTGCCAATCAACAAAGAAACTAGAAACATAAACATATCATTGTAGAAGTGAGAGCGGGTGTAGACCTTAATTATTTTATTATTAAGATTATTATTAAGATTATTAATTTTATTTTCTAGTTTAGAGCGTGTTAACTAAATTGCACTACGACGTACTATTTTCTGATCAGGTTTATATCGGTTGTTACAAATTTTAAATAATTCTTCTGCGTTTTTGTTTCTTATTTAGTGTCTTGTTTCTCCCCCTATCTTATTGAAATAACTGGTTTATTTTTTGTCTTTCCTATTTTATCTCTTCTGAATATAATATATTTAGTCTCTTCTTACACTCAGATAACACTCACGGGCACAATTATGTTTTGCTTTGATGTAAAATTAATTTATTTGGTTTTGTCCCATTTCTTTTAAAAAGCAAATCTTGCTGTTTTCTGAGAAATTAATAGCCAGATATCGATTCACTGTGATCCGATGATTTCGAAGGAGTGGAGTATCCTATCAGGTTCAAAGGCCACAGTGAAATGTACTGCCTACTAATAAGGCCGTAATCAATAATCTTTTTGTATATTTGCAACCAAATCCAACGTTTAGGTATTCAGTCTCCGGCTTGGTTCATATTTATTTAATCTATACAAATTTTATAAAATTAAAGATCTTTATTAAAGTTTTAATTAATTTTTTAAATCGCTTTATGTGAGCAAATATCAGCGTGTCATATTTAAAAATATTAGTGGAAATGTGTAATTGCGCTGTCTGTAAAAAAAGGGCGCAATTGATTAATTAATAGGCCACAGTTTTCCCATACCAACATACAGTAAAACCCAGCATGATGATTCTCAGTTTAGTGCTGATTCCCAATAGCGCCTTTCTTCAAAGACTCTAAAAATATTTTTTGGAAAATAATTGTATTTCCGAAAAAAACATCTTATTATAATGGAGATTGTGGGTTTGTATATCTGTAACCGAAACTATATTACTATTCAAGCCACAATTCCCTTTGTTATTTACATCACATTCTCCATGATTTTATTTTTTATTTAAACCTCAATTATTAATAAAATTGTTTTACATCATTAAGACTGTTGACCATATATACATACTAATAACATGCAATTGTATTTATATATACAACAAAATAGCGGTTTACAGTGTGAATTGGAAGGCTAATTTGCATATTGATCTTAAAAAATTGATTTTAATAAATATATGCTTAGTATTATTGATTTCTAATTGTTTGGTTTTATAGTAATGAATATGAGCAAAAATCTCGGGGATAAATCATTAACAAGAAGAAATAACTGTAATATTATTCTTTACTTCCTATTTTAACTAAATAGTTAAATTAAGAAAATTTACCAATGAAAGACGGGAGTAAGGGAAAATGATGGAAGAGTTAGTTTCAAAGTTGTTCTATTTTTCAATCATACCCCCTCTGTTCCAAATATTTTTATCTGAATTCTTATTCAGTTTCATTAGCCTTTCTAATTTAACATGATATTTTATTATATTAAAACTTAAATACTTGCACCCGGAGGGTGCATATATTTGCTAGTAAAGATAAAGTATAGAATCATAGACACTTTTCTAAATTTTCCTATTGGCGCCTGGGGTGTAATGGTTATCGTCGTAAGAAATAGACTCGGTGACACGAGTTTTAATCCTTGATGAGGCTGGTTGCATTTCATATCCTATTATACTGTAGATTTTGAGTTTTTCTGTCTGTAACCAAAGGTATATAATTACTCGTGTCCCAATTCTCTTAGTTATTTACGTCACATTGTCCATGATTTTATTTTTTATTTACACTCAATTCTTAATAAAACTGATTCACATTATAATACTGTTGATCATATCTACATGATATTTTCCACGTACCCCACTTGTACGGGTCAGGCACGAAGGCCCTATTTATGTGGACCACCCAAGCCGAGACTCATGGGGTGGCGGGTGAAAATTGCGTCGATCCCGTCGGCATCCCCCTCAAGGGGGCGCCTCAGCACTGGGCAAACCCAACCCTGCCCCCTTTAAATCGAGGGGGCAGGTGTTGCCTGGGGGGATGGCCCCCTGGGATCGACGCTGTTAATTATATCAATGGTCCAGAGGCCGAAGCCACTGTTGACCCATATCTACATGATAGTTACCGCGTACCCCACTTTGTACGGGTCAGGCAACAAAGTCCCTATTAATATGGACCACCACAAGCCGAGGCTTATGGGGTGGCAGGTGAAAAATGCGTCGATCCCGTCGGCATTCCCCTCAAGGGGCGCCTCAGGCACTGGGCAATAAAACCAGCCCTGCCCTTTAAATCGAGGGGGCAGGTGTTGCCTGGGGGGATGGCCCCCTGGGATCGACGCTGTTAATTATATCAATAGTCCAGAGGCCGAAGCCACTGTTGACCATATCTACATACTAATAACATGCAATTGTATTTTATATAAAATTGTGGTTTACAGCAGGAACAGGAAGGCTTATCTGCATATTGATATTAAAAATTGATTTTAATAAATATGTGTTTAGTATTATTGATTTCTAATTGTTTGGTTTTATCTTATTGAATATGAGTAAACATATCGGAGAGAAATCTAAAATGAAATTCATTAAAAATAAGAAATAACTGTAATTTGATTATTTACCTCCTATTTTAACTAAATTGTTAAATTAAGAAATATTATTTCATGGCATTATTTAGCCTAGTATGCCTATGCCTCATTGTACGACCGACTCATCTTTGCAAACTCTCTATAAAATAGATTTTTTTAGAGTGTCTATGTCTCGCAATACAGCCGAATCATCTTAGCCTATTATATATCAATCGGCAAACATTTCAGTTATGTCTGAAACATTTTTCTTTCTACCACTGTTAGAAATCGTTGCGGCTACAAACGAAATTTCAAGTTGAAAAAATCTACAACTTGTATCACAAAATGCCCTATCAATTGTATTCTAAAAATTCAAATACAAAACACAAATAAACATTATTTTATGCTCTATTTTTTTTTTAAATTTAATATTAGATCAAAATAATTATCTTAATCTAAGATTTGATGTTTAATACCCATATACTTGTCAATTTCCTCCTTTTCGGGGCAATCTTTTCATGTAGCATCCCCTGCACCGTGACATTTTAATATCTGAAGAGATACTAGTTTCCACATCTAGTAAGTAATTGAATGTTTGGCTTTACAGTTCATCCAACAAATATCCACATTTTGAGCAATCATGCCCAGGACTAAAGTTGTAATTAACACGTTTAATTAAATTGAATCAGTTAATTGAATGATTTTCAGAATTATTGATGAATGATTCCAAGTAATTGGTATAGTTGCTAATTAGCTAATTATAGGATGCCATTAAAAAAGGTTTATTTAAAATGTTCTCAATAATTGTAGGATAGTAGCAATCAGGGCCACCACGTGCCCGCCTCGAGTCAAAACCTCCAGGTGCATGGCTGTTAGCACTTTACATGTTTCTGTCTTGATTTGTAATCTACAAGCCATGTATAATGTCTTACTTCTATTACTATTGAATCAGGTCTCGGCTACCGTAATGAGAAATGGTCTCTGTGACCCGAGTTCGGATCCTGCACTCGACATACTTGTGTAGTTCCCATCTAACTTTTTTCCCCGAGCGCTTTGGTTGCAGCCAAAAAGCTAGGCATCTTCTTTCTTATCAGAACTAACAGATTTCCATATGCTCGATAACATATCTATGGCAGACAATGCGTTTTCTATGCGTATGCTCATATTACTTTCAGTAGATGAGGCAGATATTTATCCAACCCGTTCGCCACAGGTGGGATGTTACTCAAGATCGTAAGTATGGGGAATTCAGCGAGTATAGAACACGCTATTCAGTAGTGATGGATCTTCGAGACTAGCTTTCTAAACATTACACCCCGATTAGGCACCCTTTTACCCGACTCATTCGCCACAGTGCGAATATGACTAGATATCATGTATGGGGAATTCAGCGAGCATAGAACACGCTATTCAATAGTAATGGATCTTTGGGACTAGCTTGTTAGCTATTACACCACGATGAGACACCCTTTTAACCAACCCGTTCGCCACAGGTCGGATGTGACTCAAGATTGCAATTATGGACATCCAGCGCGAATCAAACTCGTTACTCAGTGGTGATGGATCTTGGGGACTAGTTTGCTGACCATTGCACAACCATGGAACGCCCACACTAGTGAATAAGCATACTTGTTACATCCAGTGTAAGAGAGCAAAAAGGATGCCACTGCCCTGGGGATTGTCGCAAAATAAATGTCGTTATGATAGAAGATCGATAGAGGTGTCAACTTAGATCGCGGCCAACGGCCCTATCGAACAGATCAATATGAGGTTGTATCGAATAAATCGATACCAGTAAGCTGCGAAGTGAATTCTAAACTTCGAAGTTGCTAATTCTGACATTGAATGACAGACACGTGGTTTCTGATTGGTTTCCTCTAAATAGATTAAAGTAAATCACGTGAAACCGATTTTGTTGATCCTCTGGCTATGCTCCCGTCGGAGACAGTGCAAGGCAAACTTGATTAGAACGTGAAATAAAGTAACTGTTTTAAGAAAAGAACAGCAGGAATAAGGTTAAACTTTTTTTTTTAATTAAAAAATATTCTATTAAAGGGATTGAAGTCTTTAATGAGGAACAAGAACGTCAGCAATGTTATTTTTGCTTACAATGAAACGAGTAACGTTTTGGTTATCTAACAAAAATGCTCAAGTGGAGGGCGGTTTAGTTCAAACAGTAGAGCATCCGCCTCGTTTCCCACGGCCGGGATTTAAACTTTGACTCATTATCTATCGATGTCTTTTGCCGAATGCTCATCACTTTTGTTAGGTTGTTGGGTGGAGCTATTATATTTCTTTATATTTAAAGTAGTTGCGTCTATTTTGGTATGTACACATCGATTTATAACTCAGAAAAGAGATAGCATTAAGCATTAAAAACACGCATACACATTAATATTTATAATAAGAAAAGTACAACATTTAGTTTTTCATTTTTACTGATTCAATGATATAATGCGTTAAAATCTCTCGATTTGTGAAAATCTTCACATTAGTAAGTGCAAAAAGAATATTTTTCATTTGAATTGATACGCCACATTTTCTACCCACAAATTCATCATCATCATCATCATCATCATCATCATCATGTCGCGCTGTTGGCCCGCATATCCATGACAATCTCTCTCCATCCGTCCCTATCGCTCATCATTCTCGGTAGGTCCTCTATACAGCATGCTCTATCCACACAGAGCTGGTCAATGTACGTCTTTGTTGGTCGGCCCACACTGGCGTGCCTATGTGCTGCTTTCCACAGGAGGACGTCGCTTATGAGTTCGTCCTTGTTTCTCCAGCAGTGTCCCGCGTGTCTAGTCCATCTTACTCGGATAGTTTGGGTGATATGTGGCAGGTGGCCGTATAGCTGTTTTATCGTGGGATGTTGTGTCCACATCTTGTTCAGGATCACACGCAGCATTCTTGTGCAGCTTCCATCTAGTTTATTCTGTAGTCGCTTCGTTAGGGTCCAGGTGGTGCAGCCATACGCAGTACTGACACGACAACGGTCTCATAGAAGGGGTCCGAGCAAAGAATCTCGAGGCAACCCTACTATTTGTAGACTTCTCCAAAGCATTTGACTCCATACACAGAGGGAAAATAGAGCAATACTGCTAGCATATGGCCTACCCAAGGAAACAGATAACGCCATAATGATGCCCTACCAAAATACAAAAGCAATGGTACGATCACCAGATGGTGACACATACTTCTTTGACATTGTCACCGGAGTTCTACAAATACGTACGCATGTTTAATTCTTAGCACCGTTTTATTGTAACATTTTAGAGGTAAAAAAGAAAATAAATACGGCGAACATATTTGTATTCCTTTAACTCTGCTAGAAATTAAGAACTGAATTTAAATTTCAGTGTTATTGTGGAGGACTAGCCTAGCGTACCTTGCGTAGAGGGTGCATCCGCTGGTCCAGAACTATCAATTCACGGCTGTCTGAGAACGTCGTGGTGATTACTGAGGCTGTAAGGATTACGGAACCATTACGCGAAACATCTGTCTCGAGGGTTTAGCACTCGGTTGCGAGTTACTATATGTCTGGCGTACATGTAGTTGAATATACTAGTATACTGAATACTGTATGATCCAGTATACAACAGTTATGTACAAGAAATTTACAGAAAACTAAAAGTGTATCAAAACTCTCACAAGATTAGGGTCATTTTTAAAATATTTTAAACGTAAAAAAAAAACCCAAAAAACAAAAAAAATAACAATTCCTAAAATTGTAATACACAAATTCATTGGTGAAACATTTGCTAATTTATCCTCACTTACTCCTCTTTTCACTCTTTCGCTCTCACTTCTTAATTTTCCTAAAATCATTTTAGTCCGGTCAGGGACAGGTACCTTGCAAGTAACAATATATTCTGAATTCAGCTGTCGTTATTTATTAAGCTTTGCTCAATTCAGAATCTGGGGTCAAGTTGCTCCCAGTACCTGCTATTCGGAATTGGTTACCCAATCTAGAATTAAACAGGCTTATCACTGCTTAACTATGATGACTTGCCTGTAAATCTATGAATTCGGTTATCGTTTATATAGTCTGATACACATTTTTATCACATGGTTAATTAAACACGGTAATCAATTTTAATCATCAAATTATCTCGATTTTGTGTCTAATATAAAATTCCCTTTACATCTAAATGTAAAATGTCTATTAGACTTTAATATCTCTATGATATAGAAATAGAATCATGTTTTTATTTTTGTAATTCTTTTTAATATTGAAAAGCTGACAACGGCCAATCTAATTTGAAAAATGTCCAAACAAAAATAATCAGATTAAATCAAGTGAAAATATTCTAATTATTCCATCTTTAAAATTTAAAGAAAACTTAATAATCAGTTTATGATATTTCGGTTTTGCAGAAAAATAGGTGATAATTATTTTTATCTAAAATTTAGAATTAAAAAAAAAAGAAGATATTTATATAATCTTTATAATTCTCTTAATAGAGAATCATTGGGACTTGATTATGTTTTTACCATTTATAGATGTTTAGTGCATTCCACTTTCTTTAACTGCACAATATATATGGTCGTTTAAATTTTAATGTATGTATAATTGTTTTATAAATTACATTTGATTTTTAAACACTTATCTATGTCTATCAATCTATCTATGTCTTTCTCTCCCTCAGAGAGAGAGAGAGAGAGAGAGAGAGAGAGAGAGAGAGAGAGAGAGAGAGAGAGAGAGAGAGAGAGAGAGAGGAATATATATATATATATAATATATATATATATATATATATATTCATCCACAGATACAATCTTTCGATGTTTACGTCTCATCACGTCAATAACTCGTGCATACATATATGCGTATGTCTGCGTATATATTGGCATTGGATATGAGGAATCAGAAAAAGAAAGAAAAATCAAAGTGTTATTGCCAAGGGAAAGATATCTTTCTTCGTGGAAATATTAAAGGTATTAAATATGAATTTATTGACTTTTGTTATGTAAAATTATTTATCTCTAGATAACTATCGTCAAATGTTGAAACAACATTATGGGGCAGAGAAAGCATTAAGGCGTGGACGTTGTACTTAGTCTGAACGAACATGTATTCTGACAAGAAAAGAACTCGAGTATTTAAAGAATTAGACCATCGTTTCGGCTGTAACGTTTGGAGCCCATCTTTTCATGAATGCACCGTGCTATATTTTTTTAGGAATCTTTATAATATATATATTTACCAACTCCTCCGCACGAGCAGGATGCGACACAAGATCAGTTTATTAAGCGGAGTTCAACAGGTTTGAATTCAGAGTTTTCCTTCTCATAGACTGGTTGCCTAGCCAAGGTTAAAGAGCCAGTCTGCCCTACTATTTATTCATAGCTGGGAGAGAGAGAGTAGATTCATAAGTTTCCCAAGGGTATTAGCGCTAAGTGAAATGCAATTAACACATCCAGGATTTGAACTCGGGCGACGAGTCCATTTCCCATGACTTTAACCATTACACCACGCACTTCCTACTTCTTTATAATATAGAGAGTTTTCTTTTGTTTAACGTTTGATTATAGTACTCGCCAGCATTGAGAACTACGTAGATACAACAATCCGAGCACTCGGGGAATAAGCAAAAAGAGCAAAGAAAAAATAGATGAAGCAGGCAGTAACAACAATGTCAACATAATGACAAACAATAGAACAATAACATCTATCAAACAAACATAAGAAGAAAAACAACTCTATGTATACTTCAAGGACAAATTAGGAGGTTGCCCTGAACATAAGCTAGATCTGTTTAAGAATAGGAAAATTAAACATAGAAACTGAATCTCTTCATCCCCTTTACGATAGTTACTTTACTATCTTGTTTGCGTCGTGAGTCCATTCATAAAACGTTTCTTTCGTCGTAAATAGAGAAAATTAATAACACCGGGTTTACTTCTCAGAAGTTTATTATATTCCAAACTTCCTATAACTTTTGAGAGAGAGAGAGAGAGAGTCTCTAATAATATCTGCACTTAATAATTAATTAATTGTATTCTAACTGGATTCAAATTCGAGTTTTTAGTCCTTAGTAAACTTCTCAATCACAGGCCATTCCTTTTTTTGTCTTCAGCGACACCAGGTTGCCAAAC
The DNA here is from genome assembly GCA_023376005.1 of Doryteuthis pealeii. NCBI lineage: Eukaryota > Metazoa > Mollusca > Cephalopoda > Myopsida > Loliginidae > Doryteuthis > Doryteuthis pealeii. The sequence continues at coordinate 98,929,075 of CM042137.1, read as the reverse complement.
TCCGTACGCTCCGGCCGACTTCTCTAACTGCTCTGACTGCCTCCGACCCCGGACTCTAACTGGTTCTGATCCCTCACTGACTCGTTAATATAGTGTGTCTGAATAATCTTCCAGAAGTTTCTTTCTCTAGAAAGTTCGAGCCAGCTCTCGACCGAATCGAATGTTCGAGTTCACAAGCCTAAAGATCAAAGACTTCTCTGTAGCCCAAAAGACTGGGTTTTTCTTAATCATAGACTTTTTGTCTCCAATCTCTCGTTAAAAAGATTTGTATCTTTTTCGGTGATTCTACAAAACCATCCAGTAATCTAAGATAATAAATATAATCGGTAGTACATTTTTCTAAAGGTTTTTTTTAAAGTCTGGCACAAGGCCACAAATATAGGTGCTGGGTTGTGATTACGTAACATAAGGACTACTATATAAATACGAAAATTAATAATATACAGAATAGCAAGTGTAAGTTATGTAGAGAATGAGATAATACAGTTATTACATAATAAGCAAATGCAGAATACTGGTGCAGAATCTATACAAGACTAGGAACGACTGTGTGCAAAAGATGACCCACTGGCTATTGTGCAGGAGATTAAAATTAGAATGTATTACTAAATGACAATGCACAATCCAGAATCCGCCCATAAAAAGAAAACGATGGGACACATTTTAAATGCTATTTTCTCAGATTACAAAAGCGACACAGAGTACTAAGTATATTTATTACATAACTGGTTTTACATTTGAATATTGTGCCCTTGAGATGGTCACCATCATGACGAAAAGATTCACGAGCTCGATTTCTCATATCACGTAAAGTGTGGTTTAGCATATCAAAACATTGCCTGTATCTGGGAAACTTGTAACAGCATGAAGGGATGGTGCCTCTCGTTTTCCTAAATGCTGTCAGAATTTAATTTGGGCGGCAACAATGGATCTTCGGTTGATGTAGTATTCTTCCACTACATATGCCATTTCTTTTGGACTCCACAGCATTATGAGGATCACCAAAAACCAACACCTGAAATTAATGAAAACTTAATATAATATTAACATTTTAGATAACATCTAAAACTCCTGTGTATCAGTTATGTAATAAATATATTTAGTACTCTGTGTCGTATTTATAATCTGAGAAAATACCATTTAAAAAGTGTCCCATCATTATGGTCCTCCCTATATATATATATATATATATATATATATATATATATATATATATTTGTGTGTGTGTGTGTGTGTGTGTGTGTGTGGTGGAGAGAGAGAGAGAGAGAGGAGAGAGAGAGAGAGAGAGAGAGAGAGATTATTTTGGTATATATCTCCGTTTTTGGAGGTGCATATATCTGGTTTGGGCATTTGTATGAAGCATTAAGGAAATAAATATCATAAACTCTTTTGTTTTTGAGTAGAGTTTGTTTATTTAGTAAATTTTAAGGCTTTTATAGCTCCCAATCTTCAGACTATGTAAGGACAGTAATGGTGATGCTGGCTTCTGTTTCTTTCTTCTAGTGGGGGTAGCTAGTCCTTATGGTAGTATATATATATATATATATAATATATATTATTATATATAGTGTCATCTCATTAAATTTTAAGCTTCTGAAATTTGTATATACACTAAAAAGATTGCAAATATCTGAAGCATGTTTCTTAAAAAGAAGAATAGAATGATAGAATTAACATAAGAAACGAATACAGAACAAAACCTATTGCATAAAAAGTGCAATCAGCTAAGAAACGAGACAATGGATGCACAGGGTGTGCTCAGAAAATTTAATATCATTTGAGATGTACAGTTTTTCAGCGAAAGTCTATTTTGCAGGTTCTTTTGGGTTGTTACAATTGTTCCACCTCTGATTGCATTCACTGATCTATGTTTTTCAGCTCTGTCACGTAAATATTTCATCACTGACATGTTTTCAGCTCTGTAACATAACTTATTTTCACCGTCACATAGCTTTACCAGCGGTCGAACAAGATTTGTGATTTTATACATTTTTTCACGTTTCTTTGATTTTACTATGCGGTATTCTGGAACACGAATATCTTGTAATTAACAAGTTCATTTCTTGTTAATTAAAACTAGGCCTTGTCTCTAGACATGACGGGTAATCATATCGTATGTATTACTCTATTCTGTCTACTAGCAAGAATTAGACCCCCGGGCGTAAGTATTTAAGTTTTAATATAATGAAATAAGAACGGATATAAAATGATTGCTCTTATTTCAATTATATTCTAATTGATTTCTATGTAAAATCATTCATAGGATTGATTTTAATACGCTATAGAGTAAAACAATAATATTGGAGTTCAATAAAACCAAGTCATTAATTATTCAAATTAACCACACCATATACGATAGTAACCTTTTATTTCTTAGTCATATATCAGCAACATGACAGGATTTTAAATGTACTAATAACATCTGCTGTTTTGAGACAAATTTAACTCAGATTTATATAGAGACATCATTAATAAATAAGATTTATTCTATGAATAAATGTTTTGACTAAGAATTAAATACTCATTGATAACCTTAGGTAATTCCGGAGGGTATTCTGACGTAAGCAGTGACGTTGTTTCAGTTACAGAAAGACACTGAATCTGCATTATAATAAGATTTCATAACTAGATATACTTTCTTGATTTTACCTCCTTTATAAGTTTCTATTTTATTGATTTGTTTTTCGGCATATCAACCCTATCCGGGCAATTTGTTGCGTACAATACCAGTATGGAGGCGCGTGGCATAATGGTTCGAGTCCTAGGAAATGGACTCGTCGACCCGAGTTCAAATCCTTGACCAAGCTTTTTGCAATTCACATAGCGCTAGTACCCTTGGGAAAGATATGAATCCATATATGGGTAAAATAGTAGGTCAGACTTGGCTCTTTAGGTAACCAGTCTACGGATTTTAATGACCCGAGGCCAGTCGTTAATTGGTTTTGTGTCATTCCTTGTGTACCAATTCTTTTCTACCGACTGTGCCAAAAAATGCGGATGTTCTAACACAATCCTTCACCACTGTAGATAAAACAGTGTAGGTTGTTCATTGGATGAACAACCATGAGTCAAAATCGATGAGAGAGTCCATTTAGCAGCTGTTGCAAAAGCGGTTACCCAATTAAGTAATGAATAGACTCATCGCTGCTTAACTTTGGTGATCTAGGGGGAACTGATGTTTTCGGCGCGACTTGGCAGTAATTTACTAAGTTCTGTTAATGAATATAAGTCATTCGCGCTTCTAGTTTCTTTGAGGCATCCGTTATGTTCTTCGGGAAAGAGCCAGAGGGTTTTAAGCGGGTAATATATTTCTTCTCTTAACAGCGAGTTTAGTACTTACTACCTTACTGGCAGACACGTTATCTATATGTAATTGCTTGAGGTGATTTTTGGGAGGGTGGGTCTTTCTGAATCAGCATGGTTTTTCTTGCCGTCATCTATTTGGGAATTTTGTAGATAGTTGGGCAGCTGTTGAAGTAATCAGTTGTGGATCGATATACATCGTTAGAATGGGATTTTATGGATCTCATCATGGCCTGAATCCTTCCAATTTGAAATTTCCTCGAGGCTTCCACTTAGGGATTCCAAATGTATTCCAGCTTCAGGTCTTATTTCGATTCGTTGTGATTCGTTCTTCTTAGTTACTTAACCGTTCAGCCTTTATGCTACGTTCTGGTCTCTGTTCACATTGTTTGATCGAGAAATATGTTGTTTCTGTTGCATCGGGCTATTCATGGATTTTCTGGGTTTTTTCATAGTCTTCTCGTTTAATTGGTGGACGAATTTGCTTTCATTATTTTGAAAGGTCCTATTTTGCTTTTATTATTGCTTTTTATTATAGGCATGTTTTGGGTGTATTTCAAACTTGTTGGTAAACCCTTGCGGTAAGAAAAATCCCGGCAAATAGTTTGATTGTAAAAATATACTACAAAACATTACCTGGGAAGAAAAAAAAAATTGAAAAAAAGAAAAGTCCAAGTTAGTCGTACCAACGAAAATAATCGGTTGATACTTAATACTTGGCCAAAAGAAAACAATTCATATGTATATATATATGAAAAAATATATATTCATACAAAAACCGCTAGGATATACTAAAGCTAATAAGTAAAGAGTGCTCATACCTAAGTAGAGCATAATAAAGATAAAACTAATGATCAGATATACCTACTAAAAGTTTCCCCTTAGTGCTCTTCAGGGCTAGAGTCAGATCTTAGCCCTGAAGAGCACTAAGCAAAACTTTTAGTAGTATATTGACCTCATTGGTTTATTTTTACATACGCACACACACCACACACAACACACACCACACACATATTATATTATATTAATATATAATATATATATATAGGATATAGGACGATATACTGGGAAATAAAATATAATACAGGAGATGACTTATGATATTTAACGTTTGAATGACGCAGTGTGATTTCCAATTTCCTTTTCTAAACCCTTGGAGACCTTTCTAATGCCAAAGACTACACGTGTTTTCACCTTTCCTCCGCATGTTTTTTTCACATCTCTAGCAAGGTCAAAGTATTTGTCTATATTTTCTTTAATTTTCTCTCCATGATTCGTCGGAATGGCAACATTCACTAGATGTCGAATTATTCCTTGTTTTTTTTCTTGATTAAAAGTAGGTCCATTTCTTTCTTCTGTTCGGGATTATCTTATCCATCTGTATCTGAAGATCCCAGAGAATTCCGTGATTTATTTCCTAGGATGTATTCTGGTTTGTGCTTATAACATTTGGTAAATTTGAAATTTTTGTACAATTCCTAATGGATTACCTTTTCCGCCATGTTTTTCCTCGTCTTGTACTCTTTTCATACTAGTTTTCTGCACTCGCTTATTGTTTCCCTCCATTCGAGTTTTTCACGCCCATTTTAGCCTGTGCTTTACTTGAGGCTGAGTGAGTTTTTGACTGGAGTTTTAGTAACAACGTGTCTCCCCAGGTCTCCGGGACTCTTCTAAGTATTCTAGCCGATCTTAATAAGACTATAGTTTGGATCATCTCGATTTTTCATCTGATTTCTAGTTCATCCAGACACTTTTTAAGACCAATGGAGACTCTTCCAAGGGCACGAATTACAATTGGCACGGCGTTTACTTTCATGTTCCACAGTTTTCTTAGTGCTCTGGCGAGGACCAAGTTTTTGTCTATCTTTTCGTTTTCTTTCACTTTTACTCGATGATCGGCAGAATCCACGAGAGGGCAAGTTCTTTTCTTCTTGTTAATTAACACTAAGTCTGGTCTCCTGGTCGGGATGAGATGATCCGGCTATATCTCAAATTGCAGAAAATCTTATGCGTCTCATTTTCCGGTTTGTGCATATACTATTTAGTTGTATAGTGAAAATTGAATTTCTTGCGCAATTCCCAATAGATTACTATTCCACACAGCCGTGCCTAGTCTTGTTCTTTCTTTTTTCTTGATCTTGTTTTTCTTCTTGTGATTGCTATTGTTGTTGCTGTTATTCTTCTTCTTTTTCTTCTTCCTCTCATTATTATTATTATTATTCACCCCTTTTGAGTTTTTCACATCAGCTAACGCTGATGGCCTTTCACTGGAGTCTTAAGGACAACGCGTCTCCTCAGTTTTCCAAGACTCTTCTGAGTATTCTGGCAGATTGCAGCAGTTCCGTATTCTGGATGGTCTCGATTCTCTCTCTGATTCCCAGATTTTACAAACTTTTTCCAGTCTTTTTGGGACCGTTCTAAGTGCACCAACTTTGGTATAACTTTGACTTTCATATTCCATAACGTTTTCAGTTCTCTGGCAAGGTCCAGGTATTTGTCCATATTATTATTATTATTATTATTATTATTATTATTATTATTATTATTGGAAACAGTCTCCTAATGGTCGCTTGGTTGGTTTTGTAGCAAATCAACACAGATTGGGTTATTTCATTTTTTGAACACTTTTGAAGAAGGGATTTTACAATAAACCATATGATTACAAGTATCTAAATATATATATCATCAGGTAACACTTCTTAATAAAAATACTTTTTACACATAAATATGATTATCCCCAAAAACACACACACGCATGTACAGAGAGAGAGAGAGAGAGAGAGAGAGAGAGAGAGAGAGAGAGAAGAGAGAGAGAGAGAGAGAGAGAGAGGAGCAATAAGTGAGTAATGGGACGGACTGGATTTTTAACCTTGCTGCAGCAACCAGACGATGAGATTAAAAACTCTGAATTCAACGAAGCAATATTCTACTTAAGATTTTACCTTGTGTCGTATAGTGACTGTAGGGATAGTTAGGCGAACGCACATGCACACAAACACTGTCTGTCTGTCTATCTGTCTGTCTGTCTCTCTCTCTTACACACATACTGTGTGTCTCTCTGTCCCTCTCACACTCGCAAATACTCTCGGTCAAATATGCATACATACACACACACACACACATATATATATATATATATATATATACCCACACACACACATATATATACATATATATACACACACACACACACACACACAATATATTTATATATAATATATATATATATATATATATATATACAGATTCGGGGGATATATAAAATAAAAAAACGCAGGCAGAAACAGACACACATACGTGCACACACCCTAGTACACCCACCCACACATTATCCCCACCCTACACACAAAATCACTCATGCGTGACATTCAGGTTCATGCACCAATGCACAAAAATACACACAAGAACATGCACACGTGCGTAAAAGCAGCCTAAAACACACACACACACACACACACACACACACACAAAACACACACGCACGCGCGCACGCACGCACACCTAATTGCAGATACATACACACACGCACGCGCTTAAACACACATGCTTCTACGTACAAACATTCATTTGCATGCACCGAAAATCACATACCCGTGCACACGCACACGCGACAACAGGTATGCACAAAAACTACACCCATATGCACAGAGACGTAAATACATACGTACGTGCGGATGTAAACATTCACCTTTATAATTTTAAAATAATTCAAATTCCTAAAAAACAAATTTCGAATTCTTTACCGTTTTTCCATCATTTCGTTCTTTCTTTCTTTTTTCTTTTTCTTTATTTTCTTCTTTTTTTTTCTTTTTTTTCTTTTTTTTTTTTCTTTTTACTTTTTTTAGATTATTTCAAACTGAACCAAGCGATTTCTGTAATTTTCCCTGCCGGCGTCATCAGTCTGGTTGCCTCGAGTGGAAAATTAACAGATTACTTTCTATTTTTAAAGTACTTGATCGTCCATCCTGTGGAACGCTTATCACGGCCATCTTTTCCTCGCAAAAAGGACATATCCGGTCATGGTCTGGCATGAAATGGGGAGAAGAAATAAACAGGAGGGGGCTATGATATAGCAGTACGGGGTAGGATATGTTCAGGGCGTGGGGGTTATATGGTTATGCATCACCTGAAATCGTGAGATTACCATAAGGGGACACAGCGTTGGCATCAAAGAGAGCTTGATTTAATTCAGAGACCGACACTAATAGAATTAGACGAAAAACGGAACCCCTAAATAGATTATGTAATTTTTTTTCTCTTTACCTTGAAATGGGATTTCCACACCAATAAAATGAAAAAAAAATATTACAAGGATCTGTTATATAACCATAGCTTAGGGGCAAATGGATTCATGCCTTTCCTAAAGGTAGTAGTGGGAATTGAATGCAAAAACCAGAATTTCAACTATTTCTGCCGGCTCACGTATTCACACTTGTATCAATGACGGGACTTAGAATAAACTAAATGAATTCCCTACAAATGGTAAAGAAATCACCAAAGAATGGTATCCTGTGTGTAAACTTAAACTGCATCAGAAGGTGAGGCTTCCGTTCCATTCGGACCTGGAGTGGTAGTACCTATTAGTGAATCATCTATGGTTCAGTTTTGAAAATTATTTTAGATAGCGATGCTTGATACTATATTTTATTATAATGGAGATTGTGTGTTTTACTGTCAGTAACCGTATTACTACACAAGTAACAATTCCCTTAGCTATTAACGTCCCAGTCTCCATGATTTCATATTTATTTAAACCTCAATTTTTAATGAAATAGTTTTACATTAATAATACTGTTGACCATATCTAGATATTAATAACATACAATTGTGTTTATATGTATACAACAAAATAGTGGTTTACAGTGGGAACGGGAAGCTTAGGTTTGCATATTAATGTTAAAAATTGGATTTTAATAAATATGGACTTAGTATTATTGATTTCTAATTGTTTGGTTTTATCTTAATTAATATGAGCTAAAATCTCGAGGACAAATCTTAAAATAAATTCATTAACAATAAGAAATAGCTGCAACTTTATTCTGTACTTTCTATTTTTACTAAATAGTAAAATTTGGAAAATTTAGCAATGAAAGACGAGAGTGAAGGAAGAATATGTTTCAATTTTTCTATTTTTTATTATATCCACCACTGTTTCAAATCTTTTTATCTTCATTCTTTATTTATCTCGTTATTTTTTGACACAACTTGTATCCCCAGAGAAAAATATATTTTATTCACTCATAATGTCAGGGTATAGTTTATGAAAAATATCTTTAAATCCACTTTAATTATTGCATATACAATTCATCTTGCAAAATGATTATGAAAAATTTGATTGTTGGGCAAAAACAGACAAAGGAACAACTGAAGAAAGCCGGAATCCGAAAAATGAAAATAATACATATAAGCCTCATATAATGACCTGGCTTCGTACCCAGTGTCCAGAAGCTTCCTCTTCTGGACCGATAAGGAAAATTAATCGCGTTATTCCAGGGGGTACCCCCCCCCCGGTAGCACTAGCCAAAAAAGGATTTCAAAGGGATCACGAACCTTTTGCATTGGCTTTGGTTTATGCGTAACTCCCTAAGTTAAAAAGTCCTTGTCTGAATCGGGCCTGGTAGGAGGTCAGGAAAATAGTTGAATATCAATCCTCATCTCACATATTTATCAACAAATAAACCAAAGCAAATATAACCTTTAATAAAAGTGACTCTCCGTACATTATTCTTAATAATAACCATCTTATTTAATATAGTTAAGTACTAATATATTAAGTAAATTACGAATAAGATAGTTCTGAATAATTTAATTTTTCAGACTGTTGGCCTGATCTATCCAAGGAAAGTTATAATTCAATTTGGGAAATCATTTTGAACAGTTTGAATATTGATTAAAAATAGAAAAAGAACACATGAAGAAGGCCGGTGACTACAACGGCCAAAACGTTGTGTTTTTATATACCACAATAAAGATGATGCCAACAGTTCGAAAAACCAAATTTATGCATATCAAACCTCATCTTAAATGTTCTGGCAAATATTTCTGATCGTATATTTTTGAATGCACCACGTACATTAATGACCAACCAACCAACCAACCAACCAACCATACCCAATCCATAAATTTCGTAACTTTCCCAATCACTTGACTGCCAGTGAGTCCATTGCTCACTTTCCCAATTCTTCCCGGACGCAACACTATTTAAGCGAAATGCAAAGATTGTGTTAGAATCGACAAATAGTTTATAAGAAGATATTACCTGCCACATTTCATCCGATTTTCTTCTCGGTGGCTTTTCCACCTTAACAGGACGCATGCTAAGTCTGCAGTTTGACTGTCCTAACCTTTGATGGAATACTCGTGTTCTTCATCTTAGAAGATAAGAGCTTTTCGCCATTAGCTTAGGCGAGGCGAACGCTCCTCCATTACCCTGGAGGAGATTTAACGTCACACGGACCTTAAGAAGCTGACTTCTGTAATAATGCTGTTGAGGACATCACACTTAATTCTACATTGAACAAAGGGTGACACAATTGGGAGAAGGAGGTCAAGGAACCGAAGACTATTGAAGAAAACAATATGATATAGGTAGTATGATGTAATTACTTTGAGGTTTAAGGACTATAGGTCGCAACAAAACAAAACAAATATATATAGTCTGAAGTATATCCAAACTGGAAACCAGAAATATAGGCAAGATATTTTACTGATACAGTGGTATCTTGACTTACGATTGTCCCAACCCACGAGTTTTCTGAGTTACGAGCTGTCACACGGTCGTTTCTTTGCTTTGTGTTGCAAGCAAAAAACTGAAGTACGTGCGATTTGAAAAACGCTTAGGGTAATAAGTTCACGAAAAACATTTAAGTTTCCAACACACGGACATGGTAGTGTGGGCCACCCACCAACGATCTACATTGACCAGCTATGCAAAGATGCTGGATGCTGCGCAGAGGACCTCCCTGGGAAAATGAATGATGGGGAGGTTGGCTAGAGATTCTCATGGATATCCGTGCTAATTGTGCGACATGATGATGATGATGATGATGATGATGATGATGAGATGTCATAGATATATGTTTTATAAGGCGATGGGTAAAAGACAGATCTTAGCGAAAAAAAAAATCTAAAAATGAAAAAATAATATGCACACTAAAATAAAAAAAACAACATATTTCACCATTTTAAACACATAAACTGACGTCTAAAAAATATTTTCAATGTTTAATTAAAAAAATATAACAACGGAAAATTTAAGAAATTAGAGGGTTAATTCATCTTCACATCTGCTCTCATCATCTTGGTTTCAAATTAACAATCTTTCGCCCAAACTCTTCACCGGCTTTTTTCATGCTTCCTTTAATATTAAAGATATCAAAAGATATTTAATATAAAAAGATATTTAATATAAAAAGATATTAAAAATATATAAAAAGATATTTAAATATATAAACATTTATAAATATATAAATGAAATAAATATAATAAAAAATAGAATAAATATAAATGAATATATAAACATATATAAATATATAAAACATATATAAATATATAAACATATATGAATATATAAAATATATTTGAAAGATATATAATATTAAACGATATTTAAAGATATTAAAGATATATCCTTACATAAACTGACGTCGAAAAATTAATTTCAATGTTTAATTAAAAAAATATAAGAAAGAAAAAATTGAGAAATTAGAGGGTTAATTCATCTTCACATCTGCTCTCATCATCTTGGTTTCAAATGAACAATCTTTCGCCCATATTCTTCATCGGCCTTTTTCTTGCTTCCTTTCTGGTAGCCTTTTAGGTTAAAGTAATTTCGACCTTAAACTTTTATTCATGCCATAGGAGTAGACTGTTGTCATCAAGGCTAGTGAAAACGACAATTAATGTCTAAAGAAGTTGGGCGTACAGTGTCAGAGACGTTATGAATTTAATAATCAATATATACGGCAATAGTTTGAGACGTGTGAATATAGTATATAATAAAACACACCTCATCTCAAAAATGTTGGCAGATAGTATATATATATATATATATATATATATATATATATATATATATATATATTATATATATATATATGTATATATATATATATATGATACTATCTGCCAACATTTTTGAGATGAGGTGTGTTTTATTATATACTATATTCACACGTCTCAAACTAGTGCCGTATATATATTATATATATATATATATATATATATATATATATATATATATATATATATATATATATATATATATCGACGGTGCCTGGTTAATGACAGCTTCTCGTCTATGTGATATTAAGACAAAGTCTGAAGATCGGATAGACGAGAAACGGCCAGTAACCAGGCACCATTGACTCCATATCGAACAACCCTAAATTATATATTGAAGATATTGAGCACTGTTTACTGTAACACCCAAATTATATATATATATATATATATATATATTGATTATTTTTTGCATGTTAATATCTTCGGTTAGAAAATTTTAGTTTTGTAAAGTTCGGTAATAAATAATAACTAATGATATCAGTATATATTGTATTTTATTGTATTGATATTGATAACTGCTTTTTTTTATTTAGATTTATTTACTTTTTATTAGGCATTGGTCCATGTGTAGTTATTCACAATAATATGAACAGAACACACACCCACACACAGGGAGTGAAATACTCATGTGTATATATATATATATATATACACGTGCATGTAAGAATTCATTTTCATATTATCAATCAAAACCTGAAGAAGATACCAGAAGATCTGAAACACGTGTTGCGTATGTAAAACTAAAAAATTTTTAAAATTTTTCTGAGAAGAAAATACATTTGCGGACCTTCTTTTTTTTAATAATATATATATATATATATATATATATATATATATATATATATATATATGAGTGCGTTTGTGTGTGTGCGTGCGTGCCTGTATGTATGTGTGTGTGTAACACAAAGAAGAAAATTTGACTGAAATATTTGGCAAGTGGATTAACGTCAGCTGGAGTTTATTACCAGAAAAGTGTGGTAATATTTTGATATATTTCATCAAAAGAATAAATTATAAATTATTGAATAAATTGACACAAGTAAATATCACATTTCACAGTTTTGCATCGCAAGAATTCGTTTTTGGTAATAAATTCATTTTGATAACACTAGTGAAACAGATTTCTAATATATGTGGATTACTTACTTATATATATATATATATATATATATATATATATATATATTATATATATATATATATATATATATGAATGGGGGTATTATTTAATAGATTTTTCAACGTTATAATAGTAATATAGTCAGGATTAGTAAGGATATAAAAGCGAGATAAATAAGGCGTAACATATTTGTTTTTAAAGCATAGCATTGTTTCCTGTGTTTCTCAACTATGCCGGCGGGGAATATTCTGACCTATACGCTTGATTAAAAACACGCACATAGGAAACATTCCAAACCAAATGACTTCAATATGAAAGTGCTTTTCAGAAAACCTTCCATAAAAGCATGTAACAATATTTTCATTTCTCAAATGATTTTAAAACGTCAACTGAAAAACTTTTCCCCCCGTAGCTTTTTGAAAGTGTTCTTAAAACAAAATAGCATTTTAATCTCGTATGTATCTCGTGTATTCTTACAGAAATAAGAATCCGCTTTCTATTCTGCTGTTATTTTATGTTAACTGAAACATTGCGGTCGTCTCGTAGGTAGAAGATAGGTCAGCCCATTTCAGCAAAGATAAGTTCATAGACGAATTTAAACGTCTCCTGACAACCCAGAAAAGTCCAATATTTTCACGAGGCATTCCCAAATCATCATCATCATCATCATCATCATAATCATCATCATACCACGCCGACACCATGGATTCACATTCTCTCTCTCTCTCTCTCTCTCTCTCTCTCTCTCTCTCTCTCTCTCTCTCTCTCTCAAACCGTCCTTCGCGACTGGGGTCCGGTGTGCTTCGGCCACTGGACCGGTGAGTTATGTTAAATTAATAGCGTCGATCCCAGGGGGCTGTCCCCCCAAGGCAATTCCTGCCCCCCATGGGGGCAGGGCTGAGTTTATTGCCCAGCGCCTGAGGCGTCCCCTTGAGGGAGAATGCCGAAGGAATCGACGCAATTTTTGTTCTCTCCCACCGATTAGCTTCGGCTTGTGAGTGGGCCCACGTTAAAACGAGCGCTTGTGCCCACTCCATACAGGTGGAGTATGAGACAAATAAACTCTCTCTCTCTCTCTCTCTCGTCACCGTCATCGCTTTTGGCAACTCCTCTTCATGACATCCAGTATCGGCACAGTGCTGATCAATGTAAGTCTTTCCTGGTCGGCTCACTCTGGTGTATCCACAGGTGAACGTCACATGAGTTCGTCCTTACTTCTCCAGCAGTGTCCTACATGTATGGTTCGTCTTACTTCGAGTTTCTGTGATAGGGGGTGAGTGTCTGTACAGCTACTTTTTTGTAGGGGCTGCTTCCAGAATTTGTCTAGGACAGCACGCAGCATACTTGTATACTTCATATATAGCTTATTTTTATATATTTGTATATATTCCGATATAGTGCATAGTTTGGTATGTGTGTGTGTGTTGTGTGTGAGAGAGAGAGAGAGAGAAAAAAAAATAAAGATATATAGAGAGATAGAGAGAGTGAGAGAAAGAGAGATAGATAGATAGAGATAGAGATAGATATATAGATAGATAGATAGATAGAGAGAGAGAGAGAGAGAGAGAGAGAGAGAAAGAAAGAAAGATAGCCTGAAAGAGAAAAATACATGTTAGCATATATACCGATAATGTGTGTGTGTTGTGTTGTGAGTGGTGTTTGAAATAGATAGCATGTAGGGGATATAAAGCGTGATAGATAGATAGATAGATAGAGAGAGAGAGAGAGAGAGAGAGAGAGAGAGAGAGAGAGAGAGAGAAAGAGAGAGAGAGACATGTTGAGAAAGGGAAACAAAGGATGTGAGATATAAAGTGTAGATACGACTTAAATGAAATACGTATATATATATATATATATATATATATATATATATATATATATATATATATTATTATTTATATTTTGCGTGAAGGCAATTACAATGCGTATATCGCATAAAATTCGATAATTATAAAAGATAATAATGACAAGTGAATTTCGGTAAAGAATTATTCGGTGTGTAGAACATTGTACAGACTGTTTCAAATGTATTAAGTCTCATCAGCGATGTATACTAACGATTTCCCTCCGACAGAAATCGGGACTTCAGCAGGATAGTCAGAAACCATACTGCTTCGGCCACGATACAGCACGGGACAATTCTTGCGAAATTAACCTGTCAATGATACTGATACGTCTCTACCATATAAGGTAAGGGGACGTTGAGTGAATAATATCAAACCCGGGCATTATGCTCTTCGGCGAAGGAAATAAGATTTTTGGATGCTTGTTTGTTTTTTTGTTTTTTAGAAAAAAAATCCAAATATATATCCAATTAAAAATCTAGAAGTCACACGCACAGTACTGTGATACAGACACGCGCCCACACCCACACAGTATATGTAAACACACACATACATATACATGTATACACACACATACACACACACACACACAGTATATGTAAACACACACATACATATACATATATACACATACAGTCATATACATGTATACACATACAGTCATACACACAACGCCCATGAACCCCTCCCTCACATATATAAGAGCATCCAAAAAACAAACTACCTCATAGAGGTTCTTCACAACGAATGAACATGCTACTATCAAACACACTCGCCTACCCGGATTTTAACAGCATGTTAAACCCACTATAACACTTGAACATTTATAACTCTTCTATAATGCTCCCTTTCTAATAATGTATCAACAATTTCTTCAAATAATAAATTTTCTCCTGAAGATGACCGAAGGTCGAAACTAGTTGAGATTAAACAACAAACAAGAAATATTCCTGATTGTCTTAATAATAATTTTTGTTCACACTATATATATATATATATATATATATATATATATATATATATATATATATATATATTGTTCCTTGTTTTATGGGCACTATATCATCAACTTATGGAATTTATTTTGAAAGCCAAAAGTTGTTGCTTTTCATTTCCACTACATTTGAAATTCATCCTTACAAATTTTTTTTATACACTTGTAGTATTTTTTAAATATATTCTTTAAAAAATAAATAATTTGATCTTTCCCGAGTAGTTATTTACCTAATCGGTTCACTACAAGTTTGATGTGACACGAGGTCTCACATATGGGGAGTCCAGCAAGAATCGAACCCACTATTTAGTAGCAATTGATCTGGGAGACTGGGTTGCTAACCATTACGACAGGGTTTTTTTTACCCAACCGATTCGCCACGGGCAGCATATGTGACAAGGATGCGAAGTATGGGGCATCCAGCGACTGTGAACCTCTCCGTTCAGCAGTAATGGATCTGTGATACTAGTTTGTTAACCATTGCATCGCGATGGAACGCCCAGATCCATCGACGAGTATACCTAGTAGATAGCCGAGTGCATCACTACCACCATCACTGTCTATGGGAGCGACAAATCAAAACATTAATTAGATATAAACAACATTTTGTCTGTGTTTCTCAATGTTCAAAAGGTAGACAGTCTCTGGTGACACGCAATGATATAGCAGGTGGAAAAGTAAGTTCACAAGCAGTTACCATAACTCTATTCAGACAAATTATTTTATATTGTCCATGATTTTAAGCGTAATTGCGCTTATCTTCATATTTCTATTATTTTTTTTTTATATATCTTTAAATAACAACAAAACGAGAAAAACAAAAACAAATTATTGGCAACTTTACTTTTATCAGCCCGTCAAACGACAGAAATGTTTAATATGAGATGATTGAAGTGTCTAGACAACTTTGTAAATCTCGAAAACTAAAAGAATAAAGATAAACTTATTAAAGGAAATAACATGAAAAAAAAAATCAAATAAAAGATATTGCCGACAAACAAGATACTGTCCAAGTGTTCGTAAGAATTAGTTTCTTTAGATCCTTCGAACAACTATGAACGATGTACAGGGAAAACAATTTAACGTATCTATCCATCTCTTTGATTGATACACTACACCTTTCGATCTGATGTTATGATAAGTAACGTTTATCTCTCCTATCAAGATAGTTCTGCACTCAGTTACACAGAAAGAAGAAGAAAAACACAAATAACATTAAGTCGTAGACACGGACCTGTATAAACAATTTCTGCTAGAATATTTACTACGGTGAGTCAAAAGTTTTGCAATATTTTGGTACGGGCTAGTTTGGTATGGGCTAGTATATCAAAGGGTGAATAGTTCAAGCCGGGGAAACGGTTTCTGCTAGTATTGTGGTAGCTGGTGCACTGAAATGCTATGCGTTGCATTACTCCGTGTGTGATTTAACAGCTTATTAGGGACTAGTCTAACTTACCTTTCAGAGAGAGTGAATGCGCTGGTCCAGGACTATTTATGCACTGCTGTTTTAGGACATCAGAGTGATTACTGAACGTTATTTTTTTTTTCAGAATACAAAGTTTGTCAAAAAGTACAAAAAATTTCGATACACTTTGACACACCTTATATATATATATATATATATATATATATATATATATAAGAAAACTGTGCAAATGAATAAGTTAACAAAATTATATATATATATATATATAAAAGTCGACGGGGCGGTCTAAAGTCGGTATCAGCCAGTCAAGCGAGGGAGTCTATCCCCTTTTCAATAGCGCTAGACCAAGGAGATTGTTTTAGCATCTGAGGTGGAGCACCACACCTACCGTCAGCTCCTTACTTTACCACACAGATCCTGTGCTACTCATACGCTGAGTTGGCGAGGACCGGTATCGAACTAGGAACCTTGTGGTTTCTAGCCGAACGCTCTACCGACTGAGCTAACCCGGTCCATACATATATATATAAAGAAACCAGGAACTTCTAATTTTTTATATTACCTAAGTTTGAGGGGCATTCAGAAGTTTCTAAGCCTCGTCCAGGTAGTTTGTGACTGCTCGGGCCTCTGTTGTGTTCAGTTGTTGATTCTTCGTACACCTCTAATCTGTGTATGTGCAATTATCCAGGATATTTTATACAGAGCCGTGTTAAAGTTATGTTTGCTTGAATCAAGGCATTACATACTAAATGTAAGAAAGAAACTGTTGGTTACGGGCTTTTTTCGGGGTTGAATTACTTTTTTTTAAATTTTGAAATGTAAGTGAAGTGATATAGAATAACATTGGGTGTAACATGATGTACGATAAAGATGGTTCTATTTGTATAATACATTTCAGCCTATAATCGCCTGTTACGTAATTAATTCTATTAAAGGATGGTTGTCTTAATGTTATGTATAAATCTTCTAGAATGGGTATTTGCCTCATACCCCACTTGTATGGGCTGGGCACAAGGCCTCGTTTTAACGTGGGCCCACCCACAAGCCGAAGCTCATGGGTGGAAAAGAACAAAAATTGCGTCGATCCCTTCGGCATTCCCCCTCAAGGGGGCGCCTCACTTGCTGGGAAATAGACCCAGCCCTGCCCCTTTAAATCAAGGGGGCAGGTATTGCCTGAGGGGATAGCCCCCTGGGATCGACGCTATTAATTCAAACCCACCGGTCCAGTGGCCGAAGCACACCGGACCCCCGTCCCGAAGGACGGGTTATGAATGTGTTTTTATAAATCTTCTAGAATGTTTAATCTTTTTATATTGTTTTTGGCATGAAGTACTGTTTATTATTAAATAAATTATTTCTATATGTTGTAGTAGAGCTGTTAACCTTTTCTTTAAAGTTGGTATATGAAACTGAATTATGAGAGAGGTAAAAGTAGTCATCTTGATAACATTGTAGTAGTAAAACCAATGTAATTTGTCATATTTTATTAATCCGGAGCAGCATTCTCCAAATGTGCATTCAAATGGATAAATAAGATTAGTTTTCTTGATTGTCTTTTTGGGAAAATTTATCATTAGCATGTAGATGAATGAGATTTTAAGTGTTGCATTATTGAGCTTGTGATAATGTGTTCGTCGTGTGACCAATATACGTGCTTTCAACTTTGGAGAGGCAGTCTCCTACTGGGCATTTAAATATATACACGCGATTAGTCTCATTAAGACGAGTAGTTTTGGGGGATGAGTTGTTGCATGTGACAAGATTGGCGGTTTTAAACTTTTGGTAATAGATACTTAGTTTTACTTTGCTGTTAATGTCGGTGGAAGAAACCTTATTACGTATCAATTTTTTAAAGCAGTTTCGTTCGGTTTATAGTTCCGTTGCATCTGATTATGGCACCTATAATTTCACAGCAATCCTACTTCCACCATTCCCCAAACATTCTTATAAACTTGTGATCTCCACCTACAGATTCCCTCTGCTACTGTTTGCTTAAACGAAACCTGTGAGCCCATTCTACTAATAATTCCTATTGCTACTGCTTGTTTTAAAAACAAAACAACAGAAACATAACACCACTTCCACACCTGATGATGTCACAAAGTCGAGCAGAAAGCGCTCGTGAAAAAACCTTTGGTGGATTGCTACACCAATTCCACCCGCAGTTAGAAAGGATCGAACAAAAACTCGTCCGACAAATATTGTCCTTAGAGTTTAACCAAACACACACACACATATATATATATATATATATATATATATATATATATATAGAGAGAGAGAGAGAGAGAGAGAGAGAGAGAGAAAGAGAGAAAGAGAGATCAAAGGATATGAAAACAACACAATATGCTGTTAAAGTGAAAACATCTTATAACACATTCATAGCTAATATTGAACAATATTTCGATTTTATAAAAATCATCTCCAGAGCTTGTTTATACTCCGTACTATCAAGAGCGGAGACGAAAGTCATATGAATTCAAAACGAAAACCTTGATGTTGCAAAAAAGTAATATGAATTCAAAACGAAAACCTTGATGTTGCGAAAAAATTATGCGTCTGTTTCAAATATGAGCACTTCCGCCACACTTATCTCGGTCACCGAATCATGTATCTCTTATTGTAACAGTTTTTGAAAAAAGAAGAGATATTCCAAGTTCGACACTAGACGAATTCACTTATTCACACAGGATGAGTATTAACCCGTTGACGGTAGGCCGGCAACGGATTTTTAGAAAATAATTTTTATTTTTGTAATTAATTTTGTAATTTTTTACTTTTTCTATTTTTTATTTTTCTTATATATAAAGTAAAAAAGTATGAATGATTGTAAGGTTTTTATTTTTTGGATAATGTGAGATTTAAATTTGCTGGGAAGTATATATCGGAAAATGCCATGTGAAGGGGATTTTATGATTTCTGACTACAAGTGTCGCTAAGAAAGGGGATATATTAAAAAAGCCTTGTCTTTGGGGTATGGTTTGATGGGTGAGAATAACGCAAGATTCCATAATTCTACGTAGTGTTCTATTGTGTATATGGGTTAATATTTTGACAACTTTAAAATCAAAGGTATGGTTATGGTCTAAAATATGTTTAGCTAGGGCGTTGTTTTGAAAACCTCGTTTAATATATATATATATATATATATATATATATATATATATATATATATATATATATATAGAACACGCATTTCCAACAACGCAATCTCAAAAACAAGCAGAAACTAAATGGATTCTAAAATTACAAACTCACGTGAGGGGACTGAACTCTGACATCGGAATACTCCCTTATTATAATTTTTTTACAGACAACAGAGACAAAAGATCCGTTAAACAGGAACAACAGTCATTTGATAAAGGGTATCTAACGAACCCGAAAATTTATGATAAAAAATAATAATAATAAAATAAGTGAATCCAATACTCCATAACATCGAGTTTATTTATTTATTTTTAGATGCTTCGTAATAACGCCAAACTTTTAAAAATAAATATATATATATATATATATATATGTATATATATATGTATATATAATTGCCCCATAGATTAGTAGACCTCCCCCCAAGTAATTATGTTTCTAAACTAAAGATATTAAGATTTTATTATCTTAATAACATTGATAAATCAAAACAGATATCATTAAATGATATTTATTACCAATCTCTACCACGGTTAACCTCAGGAAGAAAACATATACGTATTAAAAAAAGGGCACCACTTATCTATTTTTATGCAATTTTAATTTTAGTTAATAATTGTCATTTCTGTTAAGTATATGATAACATCCGTTTAGATCCTGTAATGTTCAAGTAGAAATCATGAAATTTTGATATTTTTATTGGAGAAGAAAATTAAGTTTATTATTTTTTTTTAAATCATGAAAGTGTACCTATCTATAGGCGATACTCTATACAGTCTCGGTATATGTGTCTAAATGTGAGAATGAGGTCAAAACCAACATGTACACACAAAAATCCTTGTGCGATTTATTCTCATTTTTATACATGCACTCATTGATTCAATTCTGGAAATAATCGATTTCAATAATCTACATTGTTCTGTTGGTCTGAGATGTCATTATGGCAAAACTGTGAATATCGATCTTCGAAAAATGAGATCAATACATGTTCAATAGTTGATCAATAAAAAAAAACTATTGATTTATAGTGTTCAATAAAAAATGCAAAAAGACAGAGCAGTCCAAGATTCTAGCACAAGAAGCTACGATCGAAAATGCAAAATGTAGGCTGGTTGGGGAAATCTCTTGATACGAGACCGAAAAGCATTCTGTTTAGTATGTTTCATAGGGTTCGTACAATCTGTGTTTAAAGCTTCTTTTACATGAGAAAATCATGCGAATTTTGTTGTGAGTTAGTTTGTCCTTTCCCGCCGATTCCAGCTTGAAAAGTACAAGTATTGATTCATCATTCACAAAGATATTAACCGGGAAATAAAATAAAAGTATTCAGTTCAATGGGGAGGGACGAATTCCAATACAAACTTCACAATCTGAGGTCGTATTGCTGAAGATCTAGTCCACTTATTTAGCACGCATTTTAAATGTGATGCCATTCCTTCTATGCAGATGATAACAGGTAGTCCCTTATAGTAAATATATAAAGGACAGTTTGTGTGTATCTATGTGTGTATGTATTTATGTATGGATGTATGTCCGGATAAAACTACAAAAATAAAACAATTATCGTCAAAGTAGATTTATATACAAATAGAATATCACCAGTTCTTGCTTTTTGTGCATAAATTGTAAATATTTTATCTATATTTGAAGATATTAAAAGAATTAACAAATACATAGAAATGGCATTTAAATTCTACTTAAAAATGGCCAGCATTTGTGAATCTCAAGAGTAAAATCAATACTTTAATATTATGAAATAGTTTAATATTATATAATAGTTTAATATTATATATTAAACTATATTATACACTTCTAGTTTATTATAAATATGTTGTCAATAATGTTATATCATGTTACGATGTATTAGGTTATTACATATTGTCCGTGATATATTGTGTAACACATTATGTTAGTTCTATTCATAATGTTATGTTAAAATGTTATTGCCGATTATGGTATTATATTAAGTAATACCTGCAACAATCATGATTATAAAAAACATAATATCGAAGATTACTGAGATTGCTTGTATATGAATATGATGTTGCAATAGAAAAAAAAGAAGTATTTCCGTGTCTGGTATGAATATATGTTGAACTGTGATAATAGATGCTTGTTTTCCTATCGGCATTTTGATAATATTTCGGATCTTTTATTTAAGAGAGGATTTTGAGATGGAAGAGTTATTATTGCGTGTTTTTCATGGAAACATCGTAGGCATTTTTTATGTTTTGTTGTAGGCGTATGCGAATTTTAAGATTTCGGCAGGTAATTGTTGAAGTGGTGTTTTTGTCTTTTATATGCCGGGTATGTGTGGATAATGTATTGTTTGAGAATGCTGGAGAATTAAAGTTTGTGGGCATATACACTTTGCTTAAAGTTTCCCTCCATTGCACCTATTTATTATCTAAGTGACTTGTTGGTTCTAAATGTGACCTTGTACACTATGTTTTTGGAGGCAATTTCCTTATAGGACACATAATTATTTTCAAAACAGTAACACTGTTAGATTGTATAGTATTGTAGTTGTGTTTTTCTTATTTTTCAGTTGGTCATTTTTTATAATCTTAAATATATTTCTTGTATAACCGTAACATATTTTTATTTTTTTTTATTATTGATATTGGCAATGGAGCCTACGCTTGGGGAAGTCTTTTTATAAAATTAATTAAATCTCTACCGATGCTTGATAGTTTGTTTTTGCTGTATGGTGGTTTGAACCAGATTAGTTTTCTATTTCCGTGCTTTGGTTTATTAAGATTTTTTTTTGCAAACAGTTATATTATAGTCGACAGGGCGGCCTCAAGTCGGTATCACCCATTCAGCGAGGGAGTCTATCCCCTTTTCAATAGCGCTAGACCAAGGAGATTGTTTTTTTTAGCATTTGAGGTGGTGCGCCACACCTACCATCATCTCCTTACTTTACCGCACAAATCCCTGTGCTACTCATACGCTGAGTTGACGAGGACCGGTTCGAACTAGGAACCTTCTAGTTTCTAGCCGAACGCTCTAACGACTGAGCACACCTGGCCTCTTCAGTTATATTATAACAAGAATTACTAGGTCATTCAAATGATTGGCTGACGGTTGTATGATTTCCAGTATTCCTATCTAATATTAATGATTATATGGTTTCAAGGAATTATTTTTTTATTTTCTAATAGCCATTTGTTTGCAAACAGTTATATAGTTCCAAATAACTAATGATAACCCTTACTAAACAATTAGAGCGTCTTGTAACTATTCTTAATATTGCTAATATACAGTTATCTAACATTATGCATTCCTATAAAATAGAAACAATTTTTAAACAGATCTATTTGCCCATAGATGGGACCTAAACAGATCCTATCACTCCAAGTCAGTGTCACTGGGAGTAATAGCAATGAACTGGCACTGCACACTTTTGGGAGAGTGTTATAACTCTGTAGGATATATAAGTTTATTTTAAACTCTCACGGAAAGGATGAGATCTACCTTGAGAAGTACAAATCTTAAGTAGAAAGGTCAAGAGTCGGTTTCTAAAATGTGCCTCATTGGATGTGGGTGGCATATATATATATATATATATATATATATATATATATATATATATATATATATAGTCAGATTTTATGCGAAAACTAATAGTAGGTTCGTCTAACTCATTAGATTATCTTTATATATATATAATATATTATATTATATATATATATATATATATGAAGGTAAATGGATATGAATCGACAATATGTGAAAAAGTCTGTAGAAAAAACAAGATGTTGATAGTTTTGATGACAGAAATCTGTTTCGGTCTTTATCAAAGCAACATTGTAAACGGAAAGACGAAATAAATATATCGTTAATCACGAGGCACAGAACGCTCTCGATCAGGACCGGAATATTCAAAAAAATTTTTAAAATGCGTATTCTATGTTATAAATGAAATAAAATAAATTTTATTTTTAAAGATTTTTAAGATAAAATAAATTTTATTCTTAAAAATAAAATTTATTTTATTTTTAACATAGAATACGTATTTTAAAAATCTTTTTGAAAATTCCGGTCCTGATCGAGAGCGTACTGTGCCTCGTGATTAACGGTATATTTATTTCGTCTTTCCGTTTACAATGTTGCTTTGATAAAAACCGCTTCATATGGTCGAAACAGATTTTTGTCTATATATATATATATATATATATATATATATATATATATATATATATATATATATATATATATATATATATCACATATATTTGGCAATCCACGAAGCAAACAAAATATTTACTTCTGTATTAATTTAAAATCAAGAAGTGCTCAATAAAAAAAGCTAAATATACGTTTTAAAAGCGAATTTTGGACCATTCGCTTTTAAAACGTATATATATATATATATATATATATATATATATATATATATATATATGTGTGTGTGTGTGTGTGTGTGTGTGTGTGTATGTGTGTATGTATATGTGTATGTGTGTGTATGTATGTGTGTGTGTGTATGTGTGTGTGTGTGTGTGTGTGTGGAACCATATCAGTATCCAGTTTTAACTGACGATAATTCAGATATGAACATTATCCTAAAGATCCTTTGTGGTAACAGGCTGTGTAGGTGGATTCTCTCATTTATTTGGTTCTTTAATACCAGCTCTATTAATTAAGCACGAGTGTGTATTCATTTAGTACATATTATTTTAAGCAACAATACATTTGTATAGCGTTATACAATAATATACGACCGTAAACACTTTTATTTGCTCATGTTTGTATGAAAATGTGTTGTGTAAATATGCGTGTGTTTATTCCAATTTTCTTATTACTTTCTCAGTAAAAACCTAAACAAAACTGTTGAATTCAACCTACGCACAGTTGTAATTTGAACCTCGAAAACAAAACACATCAGCAATATACTCTCAAAGGAACATTTTTAAAATCTCATTTGCCAGGTTATTGAAATCAGATTTTTTTGTATTTTATTAAAAACAAAAGGTTTCCTCTCAAAGTTTTCTAATAAGTAGGTATCAAAAATTATATATATATATATATATATATATATATATATATATATATATATATATATATATATTAATACACACACACACGCATGTATATATATATATATATATATATATATATATATATATATATATATAGAGAGAGAGAGAGAGAGAGAGAGAGAGCAATGCTTATATATTGTATGATTTATTTTGTGTATTTTACTTTCATGTATGTCTTTTTAAATTTATGCAGTAATTTCACAATGATATATTCAATAAAAACATAATTTTCTTTCAATGATACATTATATCCACGACAAATAGATAGAATTTTTTGTGAAAATATCAGAACCAAATTGTTTTATATTATTTTTTGTGGTGAAAAAAAAAAAGTTTCATTGCTCTTTTTAAAAGAAATTATTTTCTTCATTTTCTTTTTTGAGGGGAATTTTCCTTTTGAGAGAGATGAACAATGCAGCTGACTTGTTCATGGATGCGTAATTATTTTTCAATCTATATTCAGATTTGTATGTAATTGTACGCGCATGCGTAACGCAGCCTCGTTCATTGTTAGTTTATGTAGTATTTTACTTTTGAAATATAGGTTATAATATCTTTTTTTTTTCTATTTTTAAATGAATGTATAGCCATTTTGTATATGAGAGTTTTTTTAGTTTTGGTTTACCTACCGTCAGTCAGTCTCTTTTTATTTCTACATTGTCTTTCCTCTTCTATTTTGAATTATCTAATCAGTCTATCTATCTATCTATTTATCTATCTATCTATCTATCTGTCTATCTGTCTGACTGTCTGTGTAACAAAGTAACTAAATAGCTCAGCAGATACATTATGCGGCATAACTTATTGATAAAAGAAAGCATTTATTTTCGGCAATAAATATGTCTTTTTCCACCTAATTTCCATTCTTATCAGTGCATATTGATCACGCACACACACGCACACGCACGCACACGCGCACACACACACACACACACACACACATATATAATATATATATATATATATATATATATATATATATATATATATATATATATAAGGGAGTAAATATGGAAATAAATCCGACAATATTAAGAAATTTGAAAAACGATATGTTCCAAAAATAAGATGAATTTAGTTATCGACGCTTAAAAGTTTTGGTTTATTTAAACCATCAACAGGATAGATTATGGGGGTGAAGAAATTGATGGAGGTTTTGTAGATGACAGGAGTTAGAAAAATATTCATAAAAAAGTTTGTAATTGTATTTGTTCAGCGTTATATCTTTTGAAAGACGAGCCGCGATCCATTTTCGTGTGCGGAAACCAACCGAAATAAACCGAAACATTTAAGCGTCGATAAATAAATTCATCTTATTTTTGGAACACTTCGTTTTTTAAATTTCTTTATATATATTATATATATATATATATATATATATATATATGAAGTGGTCGAACTATGTATTTGAAATGGCGAAGGCCGACAATTTTTAGGGATATACATATCAGTTTAAAGTGAACAAGAGATTCCGGGGAAGCCAGCTAGTGTAGTGGTTAAAATGTCCGCCTGTCAGCCTGACAGGTAGGGTTCGAATCGCGCACAAAGCACTGCCCTGTCTATAGCTCTGCTGATGAGGCCTAATGGGCTGAAATGTACATACAGAGATCGACTTTTCTCGATTTGTTTACGCTTTACATTTAAACCGATATGCACGCCTAATTCATTTAATTATAATTAATTAATTAACAAATTAGGTATGACTTTAATTAAGCACATCATTTCCCTATATATATATATATATATATATATATATATATATTGTAAGAAGAAGTTAAAATGAAAATAACGAACATGTTGGATGATGCTATGACAGAACTGCTTAAATTCTAAAATATCAAAATCATGTATTCTCAAATACCATTACTTAAGAATCTACGTAGATCACACAATCATCAGACGGAAACGTTTATTTTCAACCATAAATATGTCTTTTTTTCCACCTAATTTCTTCCTTATCAGTGCACACAATTCACTGCATATTGATCACATATATCCTATAGACTGATATTGCAGAGCATGGCAAAAACTAAAATAACAAAATGATGTTCTTCTAAATTGCGTTACTTAAGAATTCATGTGGATCACACAATCATCGGACGGAAATATGATAAAAGTGGCTAATCAAGCGTATTTACTTTGTGTGCAATTTATCACCTTGTAAGATAAATGTTCACCTGAGCACACACATAAAGAATAATTCATTGATCTTAGAAATCAGAGTAAATTTATCCAAATACAGGGAAATTAGATATAAAATCAACCAGGTGGTAAATCACACACACACACACACACACACACATATATATATATATATATATATATATATATATAAAGCTGTGTCAAAAGAGTATCGAGATTTTTTGTACTTTTTGATACACCTTGTATTCTGAAAAAAATAGTGTTTCGTTTTTTGTCAGAATACAAGGTGTGTCAGAAAAGTACCAATTTAAAGATAGAAATGAAGAATGAATGACACTTTTTTCAGTATGCAAGTTATGTCAAAAAGTACAAAAATTCTCGATATTTCTTAGACACAACTTGTATATATGGAGAGAGAGAGAGAGAGAGAGAGAGAGAGAGAAGAGAGAGAGAGAGAGAGAAGAGAGAGAGAGAGAGAGAGAGAGATTTCTACGTGCATAAATATGTAGTTTTCCTCGGCTAGAGATCCCAGTTTACTATTCTACCAAAACTGTGATAAGAAGAGGAGAATTCGCGATTTTTCATGAGCATTCGTACGAAACAGCCTCGTCCAGGATTTGAACATTGCCCGAGGAATCTATTCCCACAGACGATAACCGTTTCATCACGTGCTCCGTCTTTTTACACAAAGGGAATCATGAAACCTGTCGAAATACAAGGATTGAATAGTCAATCTAATAAAAAAGTATTTTTCAGTGGGAAATTTGACAGCCTATATCCGGCTAGGAATCACAAGGTTCCTGGTTCGATACCGGCCCTCGCCAACTCAGCGTTTGAGTAGCATAGGGATCTGTGCGGTAAAGTGAGGAGCTGATGGTAGGTGTGGCGCCCTGCCTCAGAGGCAAAAACAATCTCATTAGTCCAGCGCTAGTAAAAAGGGGATTGGCTCCCTCGCTGCCTGGCTGATACCGACTTTAGGCCATTCCGACGAGTTTATTTTAACTTATATTGAAAATGATGTAATAAAAATTAGTACAATTTTATTCTAATTTTATCTTCATTTTTGGTTTGGTATACATACAGAAACAGATATATGAACCATTTTTATTGTCAAAGAAAAAGGACAAACCTACATGCACCTGTTATAAGTTTGACTGTTGCTGTTATTTGGTCAGTGTCTATGTTTCATTTACATAAATACACCTGTTACATAGAATAGACAAGGCACCAAAATGCATTGACGTCTATGTGAACTAAGATAAAATGGAGTTGATGTGTTTTAAACAAGAAGAGATATTTTCATACTGGATGGTAAACCTCTACAATTAGAAGTTCAGTTTGCATACCTGGGAAGTAATATGTCGACGATGTCAATATAAGCATAAGAAATGCATTGGCTGCTAAAAACAGATTTTCGATCATATGGAAATCTGAACTCCCTGATAAGATAAAGGGAGAATTCTTTCAAGTTACTGTCGTGTCAATGGTACTGTACGGCTACACCGCTTGAACTCTAATGAAACACTTAGAAAAAAAATAGATATAAACTACACAAGGAGGCTGCATGTTTATTTCATCAAATATTGGAATCAGCCCTCACAAGAAAGCAGCTGTACAGCC
>CM042137.1:98871376-98892773 GCA_023376005.1 Doryteuthis pealeii | reverse complement strand
TAGCATAAAAGCGCCTTCCACGGACTCTTCATTCGTTCGTATACAATCTAATCTTACGGAGTTATATTTGATGATTAATTTTCATTTAATAATAAATACGGCGAGTAATTTTATGAATTATTTGATGTATCTTGGCGGTTTTTAGGCTCGTCGGAGAGCTCTACAGGAACAACAAGGTTTTAGTGTTTCGATACGATCATTTTATAACTTTGGCATGGAGATACACAAATGGGCATGTGCGAAATTGGAAGAGACGATGTATAGGTTGGTCCTCACCCGGGTACAAAAACGTTCGCTCTTGATCTACACTAGTGAAAATGGGTATAGACTTCTCGCTGCAAGCTATAAAACAATGCACGACAGACTCTTACTTACTTGAAGGTGTCGTGGATAACGTTTCTCTTGTGGAAGTGAATCGACGCTCGTGGTCAAAATCGTAAAGGTGTTTAGAGTTCACATTTGATGTTATGATCAACTTTCCGCAGCAATGGGTAAAATATTAGGGCGACTGGCTCTGGAGGCCGGTCTGAGAAAGAAAAATATCAGCAGTTTTATGCATAGCCTACCTCGCCGAGTAGGATGCGGACCCAGATTTTTTTTAAGCGTATTTTACAGTCTGCGCTTACTATTACCATATGGTTGTTAGCACTGTGTGAGTTGCAAAACAGAGGCCGTCCGATTGAATCAGTTTGCATGACACATTCCTTACACTATAAACCTTAATATGAGTGTCTGCAAACGTCTAATAACTGAGGTGATGGGTCTGCAGGCTAATGTTTGTTGGAAGTTATTTCTTTTTCTTCAAGAGAGTTCAGCGGTTATTTCAAGAGTGTCTAAGTATTATTATTGATTAGATTTGTTTGATGCGATTTTTGGTTGGGAAAGTTTTTCTTGTTCTCTGGGTAACTATTCCTTCTTTTTCTTTTTCCTCTTGTGCTGGACGTAGCACATTTATTTTCTTAGGTATTTCTATTTTGTTTTCAAGTGTTCGGGTGCTGTTCCTTGATTGAGATTATGTAATAACATATTATTAATTGACGTTGTATTTGTTGTGTAATCCTGTCGAAACATAGATTAACAATTGACTATCCTTTAAGAGTGTGGGGAGCAAGGGAAGAGAAGTACTCTAACACAGAAAGAAAAGAAGAAGAATATATATAGACATAAAATAATAATTAAGGCGAGAGTGAAGCGAATGTGTGATTGCATATCAGGTGCCTTCTCGTTTAGTTTGGGAATGGAATATGGGATGAGAAGTAGAGAGATGAGAAAGGAATAACGAAACAGAAAGAGAGACAGACAGCGGCAGGACGCGAAGACGAAGAAAGAAAGAAAGAAAGAGAAATGGGGAATTTTATACTTTTACATATTGAGACTTATTGCATAAGTCTTAAGTATTATATTATAAATATGATACTAAACATTATTACGATCTAAGTTTTATATTTTTTATTATATTGATTTTTATTTACTTTGTAGTGGTAGTTTAGGTGACTAGCTAACCCGTTCACCCGGTTAGATGTGAGCGTGGTGCAAAAGTTTGACCATCAGTGAGGAGTAGGAGTGTAGTACAGCATGTTTGAAAAATATAATCGAGTGAGAAGAAATATTGAGTTATGACCTTAGAATAAAATGAATAAGCTTATCATTTAATTAAAGCGTTATGTATATCAGTTAAACTTCAACAACTTAACGATCCAATTAACGATTGTGTAATTATTAGCAGGTAATTAGAAACCATTTTTAGTGGTTCGATTATCATGGGTGTCCATAAGTTGGCCTTGGTGACTAATTTAAATTTTAGATAACGAATGGTTCTGTGCGTGGAGTAAAGTTTAGAATCTGGAGGGCGCCCAGAACAGAGGTTGGTTGCAATGATGCGTCCATGATCCTTACCTTGAAAAGTAAAGCAAAGTTAGTAAATCCATAGTTAATAATACTTTCTATTTATATTATAAAATAGTTAGTATAATCTCATCATTACAATAACTTTTAATAAAGTAATGATTAGCCTGTGACATCAATTTTAGATTGGATTAGTCATTCTTCTTAAAAAAAATAATAGAAAAAATAGATATTTTACTGAGGCGAAAAAATATCGAATAATGATATTCGCACAATGACCGCATTTTAATTTCCCAAGTAGCCAGGAGGTGAACACGTACTTATTTTGCCACTTCTATAGTCTTTACCCAATTTAGTCCGATTCGTCGGGAATTGTCAGATCTTTTATGTGGAAGGAGATTACAGCAAATTGAATATTTGTGTGTAAGATGAATGTTTTTGTCGAAAGCGAATGCGTACAAGTTAAACTTCATTTATTTCATTATATCGATACAGTACTTGAAAGCAACTTCAGCAATCTACCTATTGTAAATGAATACTTGGAACTTGTTAAGGGGCTTCGCTTTTCGAAAAAAACCTTATCTGTGACACACAAAATTCAAATTGGCATGGAATTCTCCACAATTAAATATCTGACAATTCCCGACGAAATACGGATAATTTAGGGTTAAAGCTATAGAAGGAATAAAGTACGGTTCCCTCTGCTATTTGGTTGAAAGTTAAATGGGTCAGTGCAGATAATCATTTATTCGATATTTTTCGCCTTAGTAATCTTTTTTCTATGATTTTTCTTTAAAGATATGATATTCCAAGTCTAAATGATGTCAAGCTAATTATTTACTTTTATAATAGTTATTATTGATGAGTTATTAATAATTTTATTATATAAATGAAGTATATAACTCTATGTATTTACTAGCTGTTACTTGTGTCAAGTTGACGGATGCATTGGAGCAGTCGTGAAATACGATTCTAGTTCTGGTGCGCAGTCCGATTTGCTACTATGTACACAAGCCGACACATTCTTGTATACTACAAATTTATGTACAAGGCACAGACTTATGGGACACCAGTGGATAATCGAAACCTTAACAATGGTTTGTAATCTAGCTTGCTAATAATTCACAATCTGTTTAGTGGATCTGTTAAGTTTTGTTTTGAAAGTTACATATTTATACATAAAGCTTTATATAAGATAAGCTTATTCTTTTTTCTAAGGCAATAACTATTATGTTTCTCTCGATATATTTTTCGAACTGCTGTACGACGTACTCCTACTCCTCATGGATGGTCTTCTTGTTGACCATGCGGCACTTCTTACGTGGTGAGGGTTAGATAGTACCTATAACTACTACTACTAGAAGTTAATTATAATAATGATAATATTAATTTAATAATAAATAATATGATTCTGTATAATTTTAGTATTACAATATTTGATATATTACTTAAGAGATATGCAATATAGTTCAATATGTAAAGGTATAATAATTCCCATTTCTTTATTTCTTTCTTTTTTCTTTCTGTCTCTGTCTGTCTGTCTGTCTGTCTGTCTCTCTTTCTGTTTCTGTTTTCCTTTCTCATTCTCTCTTACCTTTTCCATCCTCCCATATTTCCATTCCAATGAAACAGATGACAGGCATCTGATTAGCATCATCACATGTCTGCTTTCACTCTCCCTTCCCTATATTTATGTATTTTTATGTCTATATATATTTCTTTTCTTTCTTGTTTCTTTCTGGTGTGTAGAATGTACTTTCTCTTCCCTTTCTCTCCTCACACTCTAAACGGAATAGTCAATTGTTATCTGATATGTCGAGGATGTACACAAGCAAATACGACGTATTAAATATATTAGTATACAGATAATGTCTCAATCAGGAAAAGCACCGAACACTTGGGAGAAACAATAGAAATACCTAAGAATATTATAAATGTGCCACGTCCAGCAAACGAGAGGAAAGAAAAGTAAGGAATGATTTACCCGATGAACAAGAAACTTTCCAAACCAAAATCTGCATCACAATCTAATCAAATGAATAGTACTTAGACATTATCCTTGTAGAATACGCTGAAACCCTTCTTGAAGAAATAAGAGAGAAACTTCAACAAAATTAGCCTGGCAGAGCCATCACTCTCTAGGTATAAGACTGGTTTGCAGACACCTCATTATTTAAGGGTTATAGGTGTAGGAAATGTGCACTGCAATGAATTTCAATCCTGGACGAGCCTGTTTGCAATTCACACAGTGCTAACACCCAGATATGGGTAAATAGTAAGGCAGACTGTTAAAAACGCTTAAATTAATTTGTGTCGCATTCTACTCGTGCGGAGGGTTAGGTAAATGCATAAAAACTGTTGAATTCTGTTTTTCTTTTCTCCAAAGACCGGCCAAAGAGCCAGTCTGCCCTACTATTACTTACCATTGCTGGAGGGCGAAGAGTTGGATTCATAACATTCACAAGGTTGAAGTGCAACAAACCTCGTTCAGATTTGACCACGAGTCGTCGAGTTCACTTCCTACAACGATAAAACGTTATGCGACGACCACCTTTCAAGGTAAGTAAAGTAGTCGGCGGGCAATTGTTGTTTTCAGCCTTGCAGCGAGGAAGTCTAACCCATTTTCACTATGCTAGATCAGAGAGCGACTGTTTTTGTACCCGGGGTGAGGACACACACCATCGTCTCTCAATTTACTGCACAGGCCCAAGTTGTGCTACTCATGCGCAAAGTTAGAAATTGACGGTATCGAACCTAAACCTTGTTGTTCCTTGTTAGATGCTCTCCGGACTGAGCTAAACCGGCCAAAGATGACTATCAAATAATTATTAAATAGTACTGCCTGTATTTATATATTTAAATTGAAATTAATCATAATATAACTTCCGTAAATAGATTGTGATACGACACTGAAATGAAGTCCGTGGAAGCGGCTTTTATGCTATTTCTGGATAAACCTCTAAGTAAAGAAGGAACGAGTGAAAGAAATTTAAAAACATAGCAAAATTGGGTTTGGCCCTGCAAGTGGTAGCTTAGCAATATTTTTATTGGAAAGGATTTTTATCTTAACTGACTTAAAGATAAAATCATATAAAACTAACGCGTCTTTGACTTTTAAGTGCCAGACAGATTGACTTTAAGGAGAGTGCGACTTCTCTTTTATTATCAAGTTTGTTTATAGTAAAAAGCGTAACGAAGTCACTACAATGCGATAAAAGCAGCAATAAGTAGAAACTAAAGCTATTAATCAAAATAACAAGAAAAGACATCATATTAAAAAGTCTAAAATGACTATTACTGCAACAAGACTAAAATACTTGCAGATGATGAAGTGCAAAATGAGGATGGATTGTTTTTTTTGGGGGTTTTTTTGTTTTGTTTTTTTTTTGTTTTTTTTGATTACCTAGCAAATCTTCTGGGCCAAAATATTAAGTGCGATGTCCTTGAAAATCGAGCTCCTCCATTGTTGTTTCCGATTTTAACTGGACTTTTTAACCAACGTACAACAAAGACTAAAATACTTGCAGATGATGAAGATGCAAAATGAGGATGGATTGTTTTTTTTTTTATTTTATTTTATTTTTTTTGATTACCTAGCGAATCTCTGGGCCAAAAATATTAAGTGCGGTTACCTTGAAAATCGAGTCCTCCGTTGTTGTTTCCGGATTTTAGCTGGACTTTTTTAACAACGTACAACAATTAATATCAACGTTCCGCTAAAAAAAAACCTGAGAACACAATAACCTAAGCTTGTAAATACCTGCGTGTGTCTCACGTGGGCGAGGAAGAAAAGGACATTTAGATATTAACAAAAGACGAGAGAACGAAAAGAAAGAAATACTGACTAACCATCTACTAACCATCTACCTTCCGATCTGCCTCACTCAAAACTCCACTGTTTCTAATGTTTTTACTCATCAGCCACTACGGAATAATTGAAAGTTACCATAATTAAAAACTAACGCACTAATTCTCATTACTCCCCCGTAATCTGACTTTCATACACTCTCTCATACCCCTCGCTCTCTCACTTCTAAATACACTTTCTCTCTAAATTTTCTCTCTCTCTCTTTCTCACTTTTTCTCTCCCTCTCACTTAAATACACACTCTGTCACTTCTCTCTCTCTCTCTCACACTCACATACGCACACACACTCACACAAACATACTCTCTCTTTCTCTCTCTCCCCCCCTCTCTCTCTCTCTCTCTCTCTCTCTCTCTCTCTCTCTTTCTCTTTTTTGACAATGTGGCACAGCTTTACTCATTTTGCTATTTATTAGAGCAGTCGAAATGTTTATCAACGTCTAGGGATTAATAAATCTAGAAAAACAAAAGAAAAACAAAAACTTATTGATACCCTCTTACATATTCCTCGTGTGTCACACGTGGGTATGATATTTTCTTATCCATAAAAGAGGAGATGGTGAAAAGGGAAAAAAGACTGGCAAATCATCTACTTCTCATTCTATCCTACTCGATTCCGTACTGACTGTAGGACCTAGATTTAACCAAACGATAACTCTGGAGTCACGTGTTGGTTCGGGGCCAAAGCATCATTACCACTTACCCAGAGTGCATTATCCATATCACCAGAATTTGATAGTTTTCTGCATAATCCTTTGTATTTCAAGCATTCCAGCAACGATGTGTTAATTATATTATGTAAAGTTTGAATTAACAGACAACATTACACTGAACTAGAATATAAACTTTCGGAAAATTCACGTACGAAATCTTAATATTGATTCATTAATTCAATTTTGCTAATTTTGAGTAGGTATTTACCTAAACCCTTCACTACTGATAGGATGTGACATGAGGTCACAAGTACAAGGCATCCCACGATGATTGAACTCACTATTCAGTAGTAATGGATCGGCGAGACTAACTTGCTAACCATGACACTACGATAGACACCCCAAAAATTGGTATATATATTTACCAAACCCTCCAAACGAGCAGATGTGACACAAGATCAATTTCTTAAGCGGAGTTCAACAGGCTTGAATTCAGAGTTTTCCTTCTCCTAGACTGGTTGCCTAGCCAAGGTTAAAGAGCCCAGTCTGCCCTACTATTTATCCATAGCAGGAGAGAGAGTATGATTCATACCTTTCCCAAGGGTATTAGCACAAAGTTAAAATGCAATTATCACATCCAGGATTTGAACTCAGGGCGACGAATCCATTTCCCATGACTTTAACCATCGCACCACGCGCTTCCTACCCCAAAAATTCGTATAGGTCTTTATCAAATCCGTTTGATACGTTGGCATGTTCTTATATTCCCCCTCAGTCCACTCAGAGACAACACGAGGCTTATCTTTTATGTAATGACATTTTTTTGAGAACCAGTCTTTCTCAACCGCGGCGGAGTCGAACCGGTGCGTGCGTAGTTTATAGTTTATTAATATACAACAATGTGACCCAAAGCCATAAATATCGGGGATCCAGTGAGGATTGAATTCACTATAAAGTGGTAAGGGACCTGCGAGACTTGTTTCCTAATCATTATATCAAGGCGAGACACCCTAAAATGTGAAGTATATGTCAAGATGGTAACGTCGATTGGAAAGTTGCACATTTTTCAAGAACATAATATACTTTAAAGACCTGTTACAGACATTGTCTTTTCCAGAATTTTAAGAATTTTCAAAATTTTAAGAATTATGTTTATGCTGTAATCCCACATATATTCTTATATAAAAAAAACAAAAACAAAGAAAAAATTTATCAATAAAAATTTAATCTTTGAGTTTTATTAATAATATTCTTTAAAATTAACTCTATGACACTTATATATATATATATATTTATCGATTTAAGCATTTTTGTGCTGATAGTTTGACTTAAATCATCATCATCACCTAGAACGTCCGCTGTGCAGCATTCAGAATCTCCACAGAGCTTATTGATGAAGGTTTTTGCTGGTCGTCCTACTCTGTTGTATCCATGTGTAGATCTCCACTAGAGAACGTCACTTAGGAGTTTGATCTTGAATCTCCAGAAGTTTCCAGCATATCTTTATCGTCGTACTCAGATGGGTTGTGTAATACAGGACAGATGAACGTACAGCTGCTTTCTTGTGGAGTGCTGCTCCCATGATTTGTTCAACACAGCACGCATCTTTCTTATCTAGTTTCTATCTTTATTTTCTATAAGCGTTTCCTTAGAGCCCAAGTGGTGCAGCTATACAGTAGCTCTTACACGGCTACGATTTGGAATAATTTTTGCTTTATATTATCAGAGATAATTATTGAATGTCTCCAACTCGAAAAAGGTATTTACTATTTAATTACTTAAATTGATATATTGTTAGAAATCTTCATAGTGAAGGTTCCCGAGTTCGAAAAGAATGTTCCTGAGTTCTAGGAGGCTCCCGACAAGAAATACTTGAAGAAGAGCGGAGGGCACATCGACCGAAATGTTATACTGATAAAAATAAAGATGAGGACATTAGTCCGAATAATACAAATAATACAAATTAGCAAGTATCATCTAAAAATTCAGATAAATTTTCTTTTGATGTTTGAAATTTTAAAGTATACAAGTGTATTTACGTATTGCAGCAATATTGCTTCCCGCGAATTATGGTTTGTTGCTAGAGTAAGAGCCAGTCTTTCTTTTTCCATGAGCAACAATAACTAGTGAAGTGTAAATCATTACGTAGAGCCAAAGCGAATTTTGATTGTGTACATCAAACCATTTGGCGATATATCGAGGTCAGACAAATCAATCAAATGATTTTCAATTATTAATATGGATATAATAGGCGAGAATAATTAACTTTTAATTGTAATTTTGAGCTTGCAAATGATCTATTGGTTTTAACAAACACGGACGATTTTTAGCGAGCTGATAATACCAGCACCCCAAATATTTTGGAATAAACTCCATTCGAAAAGAGTTAGGATCAAATCGTTCTCTGAGAAATCTATTAGTCAAGAATATACCGCACTTGGAAAAGTCATGAATCCATCTGTTTACACTCCAGCTATGGAGAGATAGTTGGACAGATTGTGTAATCTAACCTAAGGGTGATTCCATGTCCAATCAACCAGGTCATTTCACCGACCCACTTCAATTTTTCTGGATTATTATGAAGTTAGACAATCCCCAAAATTCGAGCATCCAATTCCAAAAATAAGCAGAATTATGTCAATTTTTAGCTCTCCATATTTGAGGGGGTTGAGAAAAATAGCGACTTTTTGTAATGTATTTTTGTCTGTAAAATGAACTCTAGAGCTTCCCTACTCTTAAGTAAACCAATTATAAATTATTAAGGATTTCCAAGTTGCAGAATTTTAACTTGTGTTATATCTTCGGTTCTGAGCAAAAGACAAATTACCTTTTTGGTACAAATCATGTTCAATATATATGAAATAATAGAAAAAAAATTGTCATAGATGCAGTGCCACGTCGGGATATTGATCATGCTATGAAAAAAAATAGAAATCATTAATATCTTGAAATTGGTTGAATTTAAGATTTTTTTGATAGCATTTTTGTATCACTTGGAAAGAAAATCAGAAAAATTGATGTGGGTGCGTGACAATTTTACTTTTTTTCTAGATGATTTGACATGGAATTACCTAATGTGCGATAAATCTATTAATAGAAATATGCTGCTCCCCGTTTCAAAAATGTATTTGTGTCATATTCAGTCTATGACAATAGGTTTGGTTAATCATATAAAAGAGTATGACACGCGTTGCGTAACATTTATCTTTATAGGAAATTAAATCGGTGTCTCAAATTCGAATGCTGGACGATGCTTTTTGGTTTCACTTCACCCTAAAGCATGAATCCATCACTTCATAACCTAGCTAAGAGTAAATAGTAGGATATACTGGGTTCTTTAGTCTAGGTTACGCAACAAATTTATGAGCAAGAGAATTTTGAATTCAAACTAGCTTAAAAATTAACCTTGTATTACATCTTGTATGTGGTGGAGGGGTTGGGTTATTATATACACGAGTTTGGTGTTCTGAGCGTAATGATATTCGAAATGGAATCGGCCAGCCAAATCCGAATCCTAGGCGAAGCTGTTTCCTTTCATTCCATTGTAAAACCCATGGGAATGGCGTGAATCCATCGCGTCCAATCAATGGGTTAAAAGGATAACAGACTGGGTACTTTAGCCTTGTTTAGGCAATCAGTCTTGGAGAAGGAAAACTGAATTCAAACCAGCTTTACTGTGTTTAAAGATTTACCTAACGTTGCATTATCCCCGTGAAGGCGCGCACATGTAACGGTTATTATTTTAGGAAATGTGTGCTTCACTTCGCGATAATGGTCTTGTGAAAGGTATCTGTCCTCACCCTAGAAAAAATGAGTAAATAATAGGTCCGATTAGGTTCTTTAGCATTGCTTAGGCAACCAGTCTAGGAGAAGGAATATTATTGATTAACCAGTACTCCACTTAGATCGACCTTGTGTCAGATCCCTCCCAAGGTTTTGGGTAAATACATACAAGATAAGGAGGTGGCTTTTGGAAGAATTTGTTGTGTAATGGTTATCGTCGTTCTAAATGGAAACAGTGACCCGAGTTCAAATCCTGGACGAGGCTGTTTGCATTTCAGATAGGGCTAATACACTTGGGAAAGGTTTGAATACAATTATTCCCCCTCCAGCTAGGGGTAGATAGTAGGATAGACTGGGCTGTTTAACCTTGGTATGACAACAGTTCCAGGAGAATCAAAATCTGTTAGACTCCACATAAAAACTGACCTTGTGTCGCACGCTTGGGAGGTTGGGAAACATATTCATACATGAGTAAAATAAGTTAACCCTTCAGAAAGGTGTAGGTTCAAACAAATGTTATAATCAAAGTAAACTATCTCGAATAAGAGAAAACAACTTACTCCTGTTTAATGAATGAGTAACCTATGCTGGTTTCATAATTTTTTTATATTTCTTTCTAAAACTTCTTTACATAGAAAAGTATGGAATGCACAAGAAACGAGAATATATATATATATATAATATATATATATATATATATATATATATATATATATAATATATATATATATATATATATATATATATATTCTCGTTTTCTTGTGCATTCCATACTTTTCTACGTAAAGAAGTTTTAGAAATAAAATAAAAAATTATGAAACCAGCATAGGTTACTCATTCATTAACAGGAGTAAGTTGTTTTCTGTTTAATGAATGAGTAACCTATGCTGGTTTCAAACCTTTTTTTAATTTCTAAAATTCTTTACTCTTCTAAAAGTATGGAATGCACAAGAAAACGAGAATATATATATATATAATATATATATATATATATATATATATATATATATATATATATATATATATATTAATGCAATCAATGAAATGAAAATTGAGTCGTTTGAAAAAAAATATGTCAAGGAAAAAAAATGAGAAAAAAGGTAATAGCAAAAATAAGCATTAGCAAAACGCATTATTTCATATTTTTTGAATTATTTTCAAAAGTAAACAACACTACTTCAAAAGAAAAAAAAAAAGGAAGAAAAAAAAAAGGACCTTTATAAAAACGCAACCACTTTGAATGTTTACATGAATTCGTTAAAATAAGCCGAAACATTTAAAACGATTCTTTCCCAAAAAAATGTTTATGATAATATTATTAGCACTGGCGCTAAAGAAGTTTGAGCGAATGTATATTCAAGAATTACTTCTATAAGGCGAATTACTTAAAGTAGATAACATTTAGTTGCGAAGGGGGAAAGCAATTTGTGTGAAAAACGGCTGTGGAAAATGTGAGTAAAAAATGGGTGCACTCGCTGCTTGGAAAACCACTTAAAGGGATTGCATTAAGGCCGAGGAAAAAGACTTGAATTCGGCTCTAAGAGAATTGGTCCACGTAAAACAAGCACAGCACATACAACACACAACAACAACACACAGCACATAAGTATTTATCATTTTTTTATATATAGAATGAGATTCCTGCCAATGCGAATTACGGATAGGCACATAGACATACATTCACAGCAGAAGCAATATATCTGTATTATATATATTGGCATACTAATATAACTATTTTCAAAGCCACACGCACACACACACACACACACACCACACACACACACAACACATATATATATATTAATATATATAATATTACACACAACATATATATATATATTATATATATATATACGATGTTGGCTGAAATGTTCATAGGCTGTAACGTTCATAGACTGAAAGGTTCATATGATGTCGTCGTATCTATGGTTAGGGAATGATTTACCAGTGGGATCCAAACACTGCAACAGTGGCGGAAGAAATGTGTTGGGTTGCAAGGTGGACTACGTGGAATAAACCTAATTTTGTAAAATTTCCTGTGAGTATCTCAATCAGCCAATGAAGTTTTCAGCCCCCACATATATATACACACACATATATATATATATATGTGTGTGTGTGTGTGTGTGTGTGTGTTCTCTCTTCTCTCTCTCTCTCTCTCTTTCTCCCTCTCTCTATCTCTCTCTCTCTCTCTCTCTCTCTTGTGCGTGCACGCGCGCGTGTGTGTGTGTGATATAATATAATATAATATAATTATAATGAAGGGCTAAATATAGAAAAACGTAAATGCATAGAAAGTGTGTAAAATGCTATAATAGTAAAAAAGTAAAGCCGTTGGTATCAGCCCTACAGCGTGGGAGTCTATCCCATTTTCAATAGCGCTGGACCAAGGAGAGTGTTTTAGCGTCCGAGGTGGAGCACCACACCTACCGCCAGCTCCTCGCTTTACCGCACATATCCCTGTGCTACTCATACGCTGAGTTGGCGAGGGCCGGTATTGAACCTGGAGGTTCCCAGCCGAACACTCTACCGACTGAGCTAAACCGACTATAACAGTAGATTAGGTATAAAACCTAAAATAATGAAATTATGGATAATATTTTCCATTACTCAAGTTTCACGTGTATAACCCACTCCTCAGAGTATAGTAAGAAGTCGTATATCTAGGGCGATGTATGCCCACGTGGTGAGATTGTTTAAGCGAGACCTTTACTCGAAAACATATAATGTGCTTAGGGTATTTTGCACGAGACATTCGATGTGAGAGAAAAAAAATGATACTTTTTTTCTTTTACCGTTTTCTTTCTTGGTATAGGTCTAAGCCAACTGTTATAAAAGACCAGTAGATGTATTTAAAAAAAAACTTGCAACAAATATCTATCTCCCTTTAATCCAACAAAATTGTCCTAGGACAGGACAAGGGATTATAAGACTTACCCATGTGTCACAGCAGAAATTTGCAAAAAGAAAAAAAGAAAATGTTGGACGACATTAGGGATTTCACTTCCTGCTTTTGGATTAGGTTTCTTCCTTCTCCTACAGTGGTTGCTACGCTAAGGCTAAAGGGACCAGTCTACTCTACTACTTAGCTATATTGAGAGGGATAAGATCGGTTCATGCCTTGCCCAAAGGAATTAGTGGCTAACGTGCTGAACTGTGACATAATTGGTAGTAGTTCTCGCAATTAGATTCACTTTCGAACAAATATCCTTGGGAAAGATATGAACCCTTTCGTCACCCAGCTGAAGGTTGGGTTAAATAGCACGCCTATTGTTCTTTTACCAGGATGACATTGGTTTTAAATCTCTCTCTCTCACACACACACACTCTCTCTCCTCTCTCTCTCTCTCTCTCTCTCTCCTCTCTCTCCTCTCTCTCTGTATGTGTGTGTGTGTCCTTCAGTATGCTTATATATATATATATATATATATATTGATAGGTACATTTAAATGATATATATTATATATATATATATATATATATATATATACACACACACACACAATATATATATATATATATATAATATATATATATATATATATATATATATATATAATTCATTGGAGGAGGAAAAAGGAAAAAAATGAAAGGGGTGTGAATACGTCATAAAAAGAAAAGGAAACCAAATAAGTCGCAATAACAAGAAATGTTAAAACGTGCTCAATACGTACATACGGCCTTTTTAGGGAACCGAATCAGTAACAGAAGTTAACTACCCAGATTTCACAGAAAAGGATTTTCAGGCAAACTCAGAAATATAATAAGTTAGCCTGAAGATATATGAAGATCATATATATATATATATATATATATATATATATATATATATATATATTTACTTGAAGGCAATTACAATGTGCATATCGCATAAAATTTGATAATTTTAGAAGATAATAAGGACAAGTGAATTTCGCAAAGAATTACTCGGTGTGTAGAACATCGTACAGACTGTTTCAACTTTATTAAGTCTCATCAGCGATGTATACTAACGATTTCCCTCCGACAGAAATCGAAACCGGGACTTCAGCAGGATAGTCAGAAACTATGCGCGTGTGTATAGTATATACTATATCTACTAGATATATGGTACAGCAACCAATCATGATGAGGGAAGACTCAGGATTCAAACCAGCTTTATTCCCCAACTGACCTCGGGGTCACATCCTGCTCGTGAAAAGGCCCCGTAAACCGACACACACACACACACACACACACATATATATATATATATATATATATATATATATATATATAGTTTTATGATTGATGTTCTCATGTGTTACAGATATTATAAAAATTCTATGTTAACATATAAACCTCCCAAAAATTACATTAATGAAGAGGAAGTATCCTTAATTAACCAACAGCTTTAATTAAACTATTTTTTAGGAAATATTTACTCTTTATTACTAATCACGATTTTAATGAAGTTCAACTTTTACTTGAGTTTGTAGCTATTTTATTAGTGATGTGTTTTACACGTAAAATCTGTTTTGGATATATTTGCACTTTGAAAAGAATCATCTTAAAGAAAATATCTCCTGTGCTATACTGTTTACTTAAATAACCTCTATGTGAGACTATTCTCGAATATTTCTTTGTACAAATGATATAAAGAACATGTCGATAAAATTAAAGTTCATATAGGTTTGTATTCATAGAAAGTAAAGTTTGCGTAAAAAAGTGAATGAATTCGAATAAACTAAACAATAACGTAGCCGGAAAAGAAAAGAAAAACACAAACGTGTGGAATTATATATATATATATGTATGTGTGGTGTGTGTGTGTGTGTGTGTGTGCGTGTGTGTGTGTGTGTGTGTGTTTCTTTTTGTTCGTCTATATGTGTGTATAAATTTGGCTATTTGTGTATGGATTTTGATGTATCATGAATGCGAGTGCAGTAATTGTGTTAAACTCTATTCATAGTGATTTAACCATTAAATATTTATCACAAATTTCTTACACAAAAAAACAAAACTCCTTTATATATATATATATATATATATATATATATATATATAATATATATCTTTACTCTTCTCTCTCTATATATATCATATTACATAGTCTGCGATTTAAATACGTTGGTTTTTCTGAACATGTTCATTAAAATGTGCACAGTTTTCAAATTATACATTTGAACTCAAGATAAATTTAATTTGGCGCGCACTTTCTTAATGTTTTATTTCTCACTTCAATATTTTTTTAGAAAATTCGGAAGAAGATGAACAGTCTCAATTAGAATGCCAGACAGTATACGAAGGTAGCGGTAGGAAAAGCACATATGCATCAGAGCTAAAAGCACATCGATATCAAAGATGAAAGTTGCCAGCCAAGAAGATAGACTTCTGGAACAGAAGGAGCACTTCAAGAATGTGCTTGGAACCCCTTACAAAATTCAGATGAACATACTCAGGAAATCATTAATAGCCAACTAGATACCAATCTATGACAATTTATAGGAAATGAAGTCGACGAGGACCTAAAAACAATCAAAAATAGAAAAGCTACATACCTCGACGAAATACTGTTACATAATTATTAAAAACCTAATATTTATGTGCAATAGTGTAGAAATCAAAATGGCTGTTATTAAGTTGCAGCCCACGGCCTTGAAGGATGAGTGACAAAGCTTGACCTGATCCTGATTCTTTCCGGTGGATACCGTGAGAATCGTTGGAGGAGACCCTCTTCCGGTTTAGATTAGAAATAGATATTAGTCAGTCGGCGAGAAACCACGACGGTGGTGAGTCGTGTTATACACGCTCCGACTCGATCTGCGCTGGTAGTCTGGTGGGGGTTTCGAAAAAAAATGTGATCTAAGTAAATCGAAGACTTGTCTTATTATCTAAAAACTACCAATGACACAGGGCTTCTGATAAAGAAAAATCCCCAATGGAAGACCAGACCCGAAGTCTCCAAGAGAAGTCCAGAAGAAGAAGAGATGTTAGAAGAGACCTAGAAGAAGACGTAAGATATCAAAGACGTCAGATGAAGAATAGAAGAATAGAAATAAGTAAAGTAATGAAAAGGGTATACAACAATACGTTCTGAAGTATGGAAGTCAAGGACATTGGATTAAATATTTCTTCGATTA
Organism: Doryteuthis pealeii; assembly: GCA_023376005.1. NCBI lineage: Eukaryota > Metazoa > Mollusca > Cephalopoda > Myopsida > Loliginidae > Doryteuthis > Doryteuthis pealeii. The sequence continues at coordinate 98,876,526 of CM042137.1, read as the reverse complement.
TGCAATGCAGTGTGTAAACAAATCACAATAGAGAAATAGACGAAAGGTTGCAACCTCCCGTTCCAGAGGGAAGGGCCATCTTTTAATCTTTGAGCAAGAGCGCTTGTCCAGTGGAAATCCTTGGTAATCCTCTGGTAAATAATCCTCAGTATTGTAAGTTCCTTCGTCAATGGTTTGCAAGTGGACCATGAAAGTATCAGTGTTTAAGTAGTGAATCAGCCACGCATTATGGTTATTGATTGGCAGGAGGAATAAACCACGTGATCTGGCCCAGTCTATGAATTTAGTTGGGGAATTGTAGAACTCCTTATATACTCAAAATATTCCAACAGAAATACTACGAACTACAGTTATAACTCTTACTGTCATATCTGCTAAGGTTTTTAATGCCCTTCTCAATCGCATCCGACCTGAGGCCGAGGAACAATTAAAACTTATTTCAGAGAAATTGATACGCAACTTCTCAGGAGGCGTTCGAGAAAAAATCTCACGGCAACAATTTTGTTTGTAGATTTTTTTTCAGGGAATTTGACTCCATACACAGTGAAAAGGAGCAAATAGTTCTAGAGAATGGTCTCCCAAAAGAAACTGTTAACGCTATAATGATGCTCTACAGAGACAAATGGTGACACAGATTTCTTTGACATTGCTGGTGTACTCCTACACGGAGATACATTACCACCATTTCTATGTATAATATGCATAGAGTTCGCTCTATAAGGTCTAATAAAAGTAAACATTTCACACTAAAAACGACAAGAATCAGAAAATATCCCATAGAAACCATTACATTGGACTATGTAGATGATCTAGGGATTCACCCAAATACACATGCCCAATTCGAATTGCTGCTGCAGAGTATCGAAAAATAATCTATAAGAACAGATAAAACGGATTCCAAGCAGATGGAGACATCATATTGAATGGCAAGTCTCTGTATACCAGTTCACATACCTAGGTAGTATTATCTTATTTACAAAAAGCAATGTCAATCTACGCATAAGAAAGGCATGGATTGCTATAGACACATTATCGATCATATGTAAATTTGATTTCTCAGATAAGATAAAGCGAGAAATCTTCCAAGTTGTAGCTATGTCAGAGCTACTGTATGACTGGACCTAGATAAGCTCTGCAAACGTATTGACCAGTGTTATATTCATTGATATCTCCGACTTATTCACTTAATCATTTTTATCAACAGTCAAAATTGCGTCCCGTTTGATTTTTTTGTCTTCGTTAAGTCATCCCCTTGTTAAACACAAGCGCGCACGCACACACACACACACACACACACACACACGCACACTCACACATGTGCACAAACACACACACACACATACACACCCACACACTCATAAACTACACCTAGACCGTTTACCCAATCAAGGTTAAATAGCTCACTCTGCCCTACTATTTACTCGTATTTGGAGTAGAATAGTTGCATTCATTCCTCTTCTTAGAGAATTAGGGCTATGTGGAATGTAAACAAATTCATACAGGATTTGAACTAGTCTCGCCGTCTCAATTTCCTACAACGATATCCATTAGATCTATCGCCTATATATATATATATATATATATATATATATATATATACAAGAGTGTTAAAAAATATGAGATTATATATATATATATATATATTATATATATATATATATATATATATACAAGAGTGTTAAAAAATATTGAGATTTTTGTACTTTTTGATACACCTTGTATTCTGAAAAAATAATGTTCATTCATTAACTCTTTTAGAATACAAGGTATGTCAAAAAAGTTCCAAGTTTAAAACTGTACTTACCAAGATAGAAATGATGAATGAATGGAAGGTTATTTTTTTCAGAATAAAAGGTATGTCAAAAAGTACAAATAATCTCAATCCTTTTTGACACACCTTATACATATATATATATATATATTTATACTGCCATTGAATTGAATTAATATATAACAGGTATGAAATGTTAACAACTATCGATAGATACAGATATACATATTCAATGAGAGTTGCAGGCTCGGTTTTGCGTTTCGCAATTCTTACTCTAAACACAAACATATACACATATACACACATATAGGAGAGAGAGAGAGAGAGAACAGAGAGAGAGAGAGAGACAGAGACAGGACAGAGAGAGAGTGAGAGTGAGAGAGGGGGTATGTATGTATGTGTGTGAGTGTGTGTGCGTATTGTATCGTCATGGTTTTCGCTGCTTCATATTTTAAGCAAGCGTAATTGATTTAGTGAAGCAAAAAAAATACTGTCTTAAATAAGTTTTTTCAATTGGAAACATCGCCAGAAATGACAGGGTAAAATGCAACTATAGTTTCATCTCTGTCTAAGCTCTCACTTGTCTTTTTCTTGGAATGTGTTTGTCTGGAATAAAGTAGCCGAAATTACTCAAATGTCGGTACACACGTATCCGGGGAAAAGAGTGCGAAGAATATAAAACAGCCACCGAAGTTTTCTGAGGCATACTGTTTCTTCAGCTCTATCTATAAGAACGAATTGTATTCGACAATAATGAATGCTGCTGTATATATTTTGGCAAAAGAAAGCATTGACTTGATGTATCAAAAAGATTTCGTGGTTATGTTGGTTTTTAGTTTGGTGTCAGCAACAGATTTTCACATCGAGCGTAGAATTTGAAATAACATATTGAACCACAAAAATGACACAGCACTCACCCAATATGTGTTTATAAAGTACATTAGTTGCACTTGTATATATATGTGATACATGTATACACACACACATAATAACAAATATTCATATAATTATATATATATATATATATATATAATATATGCAAATATGAATGTACATTATAATAATTTATGTGAATGTGAATATTATATATTTAGATAGACTGACATATATAAGACTAAGCTGAAATACATGCAGACGTAAGACACATATATATATATATATATATATATATATATATATATATTATATATATTATAGTTTTTTTCCCGTAGTTAGGGTCTTTCCATGTGTGGTTTAACCAAGCTGATGCAGGTAGACCATAAGGAGACCTCAATGTGCCTAATACCAGTGGTAACAGGACAGAGCAAGAAATTTATAAATGAAGAAAAACTCTAAACTTGCTTCATTACAATAATTTATTTCAACCGTATTAATACGGCATATTCAGGTAATCACAAGAACAAGAGTAATGTTCTTGTGATTACCTGAAGATGCCGTATTAATACGGTTGAAATAAATTATTGTATGAAGCAAGTTTAGAGTTTTTCTTCATTTACTAAATAATATATATATATATATATATAATATATATATATATATATATATATATATATATATATATATATATATATAGAGAGAGAAGAGAGAGAGAGGGGGGGAGAGTGAGAGATAGATAGATATATAGATAGATAAATGTAAATAAAGTATTGATTCAGATATGCATATGTAACACATTTTTCATATCTAACTCGATTATTTATTTATCCATATCTATCTATCTTTATATTTATCTATTCATGTATGTTACTTTTGCCTCCATTTCATTCGATTTCGTAATTTAGCTTTTCATCTACATTCTACCTATCTACATATACAGTATTCACACCAACACTCAATATATATATATATATATTAGTAATGTCGTCGGGTCGGTTTAATGTCGGTATGAGATATACGCGAGGGTGTCTATCCCCTTTTTCAATAGCTCTAGAATATAGGAGATTATTTTAGCGTGAGGCAATCACACCTACCATCAGCTCCTCGCTTTACTGCACATATACCTGTGCTACTCATACGCTGAGTTGGCGAGGGCCTATATCGAACCAGGAATCTTGTGATTCCTAGCGGGATTCTCTACCGACTGAGCCTAGTACATAAATATATATACATAATATTGATAAATATAGTTTGCTATATTTATGACTATATGTGCTCCGATATCATTCACATATATTGCATATGTGTAAGTTAATCTTTCCTACTATTTACCTATAGCTGGAGGAAAATAGTGGATTCATATATTTCTTAATGGTAGGTATTTACTCTATACGTTGCACCGGCATATAATGAGACAGTATAACAAGTATGGACATCCAACAAGGATCGAACTCTCTATTCAGAAATAATGGATCTGCAAGTCTAGTTGTTAACCATTAAACTAGAGTTGATTTTTTCCAATTGTGTTAGCACTTTTTGCAATGCAAAATACTCGTTTATGATTCGAACTCAGGTACAGTTACTTTTATTTTTTTTTTATTATTAAATAGATTCAGTAATTAGGACTGAGCCTATTTTGATACTGACTACCCCAAGTGGAGTTTAACAGGTTTGAATTCAGAGTTTCCTTCTCATAGACTGGTTGCCTAAGGTTAAAGAGTCCAGTCTGCCCTACTTTTAGCCATAGCTGGAGGAGAGTAGTTGGATTTCATACCTTTCCCAATGGTATTAGAGCTATGTGAACTGTAGCCTCATCCAGGATTTGAAACTCAGTTCCATGAGCCCATTTCATACGCGCGCTCCAGCTTAGACCACGCCACCTCGACGCGTTATAAACATAAGCGGTGAATATGGAAGTAGGAAGTAGGTGCGAGCAATATTTCCCGTAATTATTGAAAGTAGGAGGCGCGTATTGACCGATGACTTTCAAATTCCCAAAAAGTAGCAGAAGAGTGTAATTCTCGTGCTATTCACCTGATATGTAAACATAGCAGACACACTTTCATATGAACATTATTAATATAAGTACTGAAGTGCAGACTGAGGCGTAGACAAGATTAAATAAATTTAACGTCAGATACCCATTTGCAGTTGCTCTTCTGAGCAGTCTTAAATAATTGGCACTAACACCGTGTTTTTGTTTCGAAAATTACAAAATCTATTTTGCAGTGGGTTATTGAAGACATTTATGAGACGAGAAACTGATGCTCATTAAAGGCATACAGATATACATACATCCACACACACATACACACACACACCACACACATATATATATATATATATATATATATATATATATATTATATATATATATATACAAAACACCTCCAAACACACACACGCATATATAGCGGTAGATACATAATATGTATAACATAGGTAACAGTTATTGCAACACTTTTCCGTTGATGCCTCAGGCATAGCACCCCTATCTCTCTCT
>CM042137.1:98860868-98871276 GCA_023376005.1 Doryteuthis pealeii | reverse complement strand
ACGGGAAAGAAAAAAAGAAAAATATCCCGTTAGAAGACTGTTTACATACGAACGGCTATATTCAACTGCTGAATTTTTTTTTAAATGCGATGTAATATTTAAAAATAACAATAAAAATTTTATTGTTAATTTTAAAAGTAAAACTCAAAAGAGTTTGTTGTAAAAATTATATAAAAAGTGTAAGCTGGTATCAAAATTTTTTAGCGATATTTTCAGCTATGAAATATATTTTTTTATATACAAAGTCCACAGGTATTTGGAGAATAAGACTTTTTAACAATTTTGGAAAGATTTTTTTTTAAATCAAAGTTAATATAGCTTCGTTATTAACATCTTCTAACGATATTTTTCTTTTTGTTTCCCTCTGTGCTTGCTCGTGAAGATGACCAATTTTCGATTTGGGTTCGAAACAGTTTTTGTCAGAATACATTAAAACATCATTGTTTTTTCAAAATGTTAAATTTCATACAGTTCGGATTAATTTCCATCTATTTTCATATATATATATTATAATATATATAAATATATATATTATAGGAGGAGGTGATATACCTGGGAAATAAAATATAATAAAGGAGATGACTTAGGAATATCTTAACTTTGGAATGACGCAGTCTGATTCGAATTCCTTTGCTAAACCCTTAGAACCTTTCTAATTGGCCAAAGACTACACTTGTTTCCACCTTCTTCCTCATGTTTTTCACATCTCTATCAAGGTCCTAGTTATTTGTCTATATTTTCTTTAATTTTCAACTCCATGATCTGTCGGTAGCAACATTTCACTAGATGTCAATATTCATTGTTATATTTTTCTTTAATTAAAAGTAGGTCCTTTTTTTTCTTCTGTTCTGATTATGTTATCCATTTGTATCTGAATTCCCAGAAACTCCTGCATTTATTTCCTAATGTATTCTGGTTTGTGCATATAACATTTGGTAAATTTAAAGTTTTGTACAATTCCTAATGATTACCTTTTCCACCATGTTTTGCCTCTCTTGTACTCTTTTCATACTAAGTTTTCTGCACTCGCTTATTGTTTCCCTCCATCATTTCACGCCCATTTTAGCCTTACTTCACTGGAAGGTGAAGCTGAGTTTTTGACTGGAGTTTAGTAAAACAACGTGTCTCCCCAGTCTCCGGACTCTTTAAGTATCTAGCCGATCTTAATAATACTATAGTTTTGGATCATCTCGATTTTTCACTGATTTCTAGTTCCTCCAGACACTTTTTAAGACCAATGGAGACTTCTTCCAAGGCACGAATTACAATTGCACGGCGTTTACTTTCATGTTCCACAGTTTTCTTAGTGCTCTGGCGAGGACAAGTTTTTGTCTATCTTTCGTTTTCTTTCACTTTTATCGATGATCGGCAGAATCCACGAGAGGCAAGTTCTTTTTTCTCTGTTAATTAACACTAAGTCTGGTCTCCTGGTCGGGATGAGATGATCCGGCTATATCTCAAATTGCAGAAAATCTTATGCGTCTCATTTTCCGGTTTGTGCATATACTATTTAGTTGTATAGTGAAAATTGAATTTCTTGCGCAATTCCCAATAGATTCCCTATCCCACACAGTCTTGTTCTTTCTTTTTTCTTGATCTTGTTCTTCTTCTTGTGATTGCTATTGTTGTTGCTGTTATTCTTCTTCTTTTTCTTCTTCCTCTCATTATTATTATTATTATTATTATTATTATTATTATTATTATTATTATTATTATTATTATTATTATTATTATTCACCCCTTTTGAGTTTTACACATCAGCTAACGCTGATGGCCTTTCACTGGAGTCTTAAGGACAACACGTCTCCTCAGTTTTCCAAGACTCTTCTGAGTATTCTGGCAGATTGCAGCAGTTCCGTATTCTGGATGGTCTCGATTCTCTCTCTGATTCCCAGATTTTCCAAACTTTTTCCAGTCTTTTTGGGACCGTTCAAAGTGCACCAACTACAATTGTTATAACTTTGACTTTCATATTCCATAACTTTTTCAGTTCTCTGGCAAGGTCCAGGTATTTGTCCATTATTATCATGATTATTATTATTATTATTATTATTATTATTATTATTATTATTATTATTATTATTGGAAACAGTCTCCTAATGGTCGCTTGGTTGGTTTTGTAGCATATCAACACAGGTTGGGTTATTTCATTTTTTTAACGCTTTTGAAGAAGGGATTTTACAATAAATCAGACGATTACAAGTATCTAATGATAAAAAATATATATATCATCAGGTAACACATCTTAATAAAAATACTTTTTACGCATAAATATGGTTTCAAGTATTCTTATAATACTATGATACTATGGTTTTTTAAAAGCATATCTATGTGAATTACAAATAGGATATAACATATGATATACATACACACACTTACATACATACACACATACATATATACATATATATATATATATATATATATATATATATAAATATATATATACCCCCCCACACACATATATATATACACACATGCACACACGCACACACACACACACATACATATATATATGTTAAGTAAAAAGTAAAGTCGTCGGGGCGGCCTAAAGTCGGTATCAGCCGGCAGCGAGGGAGTCTATCCCCTTTCATTAGCGCTAGACAAGGAGTTTTTTTTAGCGTCTGAGGTGGGGCGTCACACCTACCATCAGCTCCTTACTTTACGGCACAGATCCCTGTGCTACTCATATGCTGAGTTGGCGCAGGCCGGTATCGAACTAGGAACCTTGTGGCTTCTAGCCGAACGCTCTACCGACTGAGCTAACCCACGGGTTCGTGGGGATGTATAAAATAAAAACACGCAGGAAGAAACAGACACACATACGTGCGCACACACCCTAGTACACCCACCCACACATTACCCACCCCACACACAAAATCACTCATGCGTGACATGCAGGTTCATGCACCAATGCACAAAAAATACACAGAAGAACATGCACACGTGCGTAAAAAGCAGCCTAAACACACACACACACGCACACACACAGACACACGCACGCACGCACGCACACACACCTAAGTGCAGATACATACACACACGCACGCGCTTAAACACACACGATTCTACGTACAAACATTCATTTGCATGCACCGAATGTCACATACCCGTGTACACACACAAGCGACAACAGGTATGCACAAAAACTACACCCATATGCACAGAGACGTAAACACATATGTACGTGCGGATGTAAACACTCACCTTTATAATTTTAAAATAATTCAAATTCCTAAAAAACAAATTTCGAATTCTTTACCGTTTTTCCATCGTTTCGTTCTTTCTTCCTTTTTTCTTTTCTTTATTTACTTTTTTTTTTTTTTCTTATTTTACCTTTTTACATTATTTCAAACTGAACCAAGCGATTTCTGTAATTTTCCCTGCCGGCGTCATCAGTCTGGTTGCCTCGAGTGGAAAATTAACAGATTACTTTCTATTTTTAAAGTACTTGATCGTCCATCCTGTGGAACGCTTATCACGGCCATCTTTTCCTCGCAAAAAGGACATATCCGGTCATGGTCTGGCATGAAATGGGAGAAGAAAAATAAACAGGAGAGGCTATGATATAGCAGTACGGGGTAGGATATGTTCAGGGCGGGGTTATATGGTTATGCATCACCTGAAATCGTGAGATTACCATAAGGGGACACAGCGTTGGCATCAAAGAGAGCTTGATTTAATTCAGAGCCGACACTAATAGAATTAGACGAAAAACGGAACCCCTAAATAGATTATGTAATTTTTTTTCTCTTTACCTTGAAATGGGATTTCCACACCAATAAAATGAAAAAAAAATATTACAAGGATCTGTTATATAACCATAGCTTAGGGGCAAATGGACTCATGCCTTTCCTAAAGGTAGTAGTATGAATTAAATGCAAAAACCAGAATTTCAACTATTTCTGCCGACTCACGTACTCACACTTGTATCAATCACGGGACTTAGAATAAACTAAATGAATCCCCTAAAATGGTAAAGAAATCACCAAAGAGTGGTGTCCTGTGTTTAAACTTAAACTGCATCAGAAGGTGAGGCTTCCGTTCCATTCGGACCTGGAGTGGTAGTACCTATTAGTGAATCATCTATGGTTCGGTTTTGAAAATTATTTTAGATAGCGATGCTTGATACTATATTTTATTATAATGGAGATTGTGTGTTTTACTGTCAGTAACCGTATTACTACACAAGTAACAATTCCCTTAGCTATTAACGGCCCATTCTCCATGATTTCATATTTATTTAAACCTCAATTATTAATGAAATAGTTTTACATTAATAATACTGTTGACCATATCTAGATATTAATAACATAAAATTGTGTTTATATGTATACAACAAAATAGTGGTTTACAGTGGGAACGGGAAGCTTAGTTTGCATATTAATGTTAAAAATTGGATTTTAATAAATATGGACTTAGTATTATTGATTTCTAATTGTTTGGTTTTATCTTAATGAATATGAGCTAAAATCTCGAAGATAAATCTTAAAATAAATTCATTAACAATAAGAAATAGCTGTAACTTTATTCTGTACTTTCTATTTTTACTAAATAGTAAAATTTGGAAAATTTAGCAATGAAAGACGAGAGTGAAGGAAGAATATGTTTCAATTGTTCTATTTTTTTATTATATCCACCACTGTTTCAAATCTTTTTATCTTCATTCTTTATTTATCTCGTTATTTTTTGACACAACTTGTATCTCCAGAGAAAATATATTTTATTCACTCATAATGTCAAGGGTATAATTTATGAAAAATATCTTTAAATCCACTTTAATTATTGCATATACAATTCATCTTGCAAAATGATTATGAAAAATTTGATTGTTGAGCAAAAACAGACAAAGGAACAACTGAAGAAGGCCGGAATCCGAAAAATGAAAATTACATATAAGCCTCATATGATGACCTGGCTTCGTACCCAGTGTCCAGAAGCTTCCTCTTCTGGACCGATAAGGAAAATTAATCGCGTTATTCCAGGGGGTACCCCCCAGGTAGCACTAGCCAAAGAAGGATTTCAAAGGGATCACGAACCTTTTGCATTGGCTTTGGTTTATGCGTACCTCCCTACGTTAAAAAGTCCTTGTCTGAATCGGGCCTGGTAGGAGGTCAGGAAAATAGTTAAATATCAATACTCATCTCAAATATTCATCAACAAAGAAACCAAAGCAAATCTAACCAAAGCAAATCTAACCTTTAATAAAAGTGACTCTCCGTACTATATTCTTAATAATAACCATCTTATTTAATATAGTTAAGTACTAATATCTTAAGTAAATTACGAATAAGTTAGTTCTTTATAATTTAATTTAATTTTTCAGACTGTTGGCCTGATCTATCCGAGGAAAGTTATAATTCAATTTGGGAAATCATTTTGAACAGTTTGAATATTGATTAAAAATAGAGAAAGAACACGTGAAGAAGGCCGGTGACTACATCAGCCAAAACGTTGTGTTTTTATATACCACAATAAAGATGATGCCAACAGTTCAAAAAACTAATATTATGCATATCAAACCTCATCTTAAATGTTCTGGCAAATATTTCTGATCGTATATTTTTGGACGCACCAAGTACATTAATGACCAACCAACCAACCAACCAGCCATACCCAATCCATAAATTTCGTAACTTTCCCAATCACTTGACTGCCAGTGAGTCCATTGCTCACTTTCTCAATTCTTCCCGGACGCAACACTATTTAAGCGAAATGCAAAGATTGTGTTAGAATCGACAAATAGTTTATAAGAAGATATTACCTGCCACATTTCATCCGATTTTCTTCTCGTGGCTTTTCCACCTTAACAGGACGCATGCTAAGTCTGCAGTTTGACTGTCCTAACCTTTGATGGAATACTCGTGTTCTTCATCTTAGAAGATAAGAGCTTTTCGCCATTAGCTTAGGCGAGGCGAACGCTCCTCCATTACCCTGGAGGAGATTTAACGTCACACGGACCTTAAGAAGCTGACTTCTGTAATAATGCTGTTGAGGACATCACACTTAATTCTACATTGAACAAAGGGTGACACAATTGGGAGAAGGAGGTCAAGGAACCGAAGACTATTGAAGAAAACAATATGATATAGGTAGTATGATGTAATTACTTTGAGGTTTAAGGACTATAGGTCGCAACAAAACAAAACAAATATATATAGTCTGAAGTATATCCAAACTGGAAACCAGAAATATAGGCAAGATATTTTACTGATACAGTGGTATCTTGACTTACGATTGTCCCAACATACGAGTTTTCTGAGTTACGAGGGGTCACTCGGTCTTTTATTTGCTTTGTGTTGCAAGCAAAAAATTGAGGTACGTGCGATTTGAAATACGCTTAGGGTACTAGGTTCACAAAAAAACAATTAAGTTTTCAAATTTATTACGCCAAATATCTATATTATTGATAAAAACAATTTACATTAAATTATATTAGAGTCATTCTAATTCTATAGTAGAGTCATTCTATAGTATTATGTTTTCAAGAAATACAGTGCTATTTTTCTCACTGAAAATAAACGTAACAAAAAGGGGTAATTGAGGGTTGGAATTAATCGCGTTTTAGTTTATTTCAATGGAGAAAAGTGTTTTGATATACGAGTAAAGTGGATTACGAGCAGAGATAATTAAACTCGTAAATCAACGTGCTGCTGTATATTGACCTGAAAAGCAAGGACCTTGTGGTGTAAAGGTAATCGTTGTTGAAAAGGAACATGGCGAACCCAGTTCAAATGCCTGACGAGGCTGTTTCACATAGTGCTAAAACAATTGCGAAATGCAATTATTCTCAACTCCCAGCTGAGGGTAAATAGTAAGACAGGCTGAGCTTTTCAACCTTGGTATGACAAAGGTTGTTTTTCGCACTATAAATGTTTTTCTATGTTACGATTTTTGTGACAATTTTTAGGCTACAAGTTAGATCACTTTACAATGGAGATCCCTTGTGTTCCTTAAAGTTTGGTAGAATCCTTTGGTTGTTCCTTAGTGAAGAATCGTTGGTTGTTCCTCGGTGTTAGGCAGAATCCTTTGGTGGTTCCTTAGTGAAGAATCCTTGTGTTAAGCAGATTCCTTGGTTGTTCCTCGCTTTTAGGTAGAATTCTTTGGTTGCTGATCCGTTCGTCCGTGTCGAATACGTGCAAATGAACGGCTTTCAAGATCGACGAAAAAATAGTTATGTTACATATTAATTGGATCCCTATTACTTTTTAAGGTAGTATAGAAATCCTTATGGCGATCAGTGCAGCTGACGGCCTTGAGAGTGAGTGACAATGCTTGACCTCACTCTCACCTTGCTTTCTGGGGATAGAATCGTGAGAACGGAACCCCGATGGAAAGCCCGCTTCCGGTTTAAGGTGGGCAACTCAGTAAGTCAGTTGCAGTAGTTAGTTGCAGTTAGTCAGTTGAGAGTTAGGACTGAAGCTAGCAAGATGTGACTCTCAGCGCGCAGTTGTCTGGTCCTGGGGTTCCAGAATAAAATAACATCAAAGGTAAATCGAAGTCTTGTTGTTATTACTAAAAGCTAACAATGACACAAGGCTTCTGATAAGAAATGGTCCCCAGCAGAACCAGACACGGAATCCCCATACAAGAAGACCAGACGAGACCTGTAGAAGATATACCAGACCATTAGAAGATAGAAGATAGAAGACTAGACAGAGAAGAAAAGAAAAGGCACTACGCAACAGTTAACTAATCACGCATTCGAGCGTGTTGATTGGTTGGCTTTATTCAACGCCTCCACGCAACATTTAAGTTGTGGGCCACAGTACACCTTATATATCCAAATAATCCAACAAACCCCGTTCGAACTCGTAAAGCACAAATTCCCAAATCAGACTACGTTGCACGTTCATCTATGCGGTTTTCAAGTCGCTTAGGAGAGGAACAATATAACCGAACCACATGAGTTACCTTACCACCGCTTGAACTGCTAGGAAAATGTGATAAACGCAGTGTGTAGTATCACGTATCAAAATATTGCTAAACTTTTGACCAACCAAGAAATATGAAATAAAAAAGAAAGAAAGAATAAAAGAAAAACCAATGAAAGTGAAAGAGTGAAGAGAAAGAATTAATGAAAGAAAGACAGGAGACAATGAAGGAAAAAGAGGGGAAGGAAAGAACGAATAACTAAATGAATTAATGAAAGAAAGTAAGAAAACGCTGAAAATAAAAGGGAGCAAAGAAAGAAAGAATTAATGAAAAAATGAGGGGAAAAAGAAAGAAAGAAGACGAGCAAAGTAAAAGACGGAGGAACAATAAGAAAAGGCAATGAAATAGAAAGACGAAAAGAAAGAAAGGAAGAATGAAAGAAAGAAAGAAAGAATAATGCTATTAAAAATAAGCAAGTAAGGAATGAAATAAATAAAAAAAGAACATTTAAAATGAAGGAATAGAGATACGTAAAAAATAAATGTCCAGACTGAAGACGGGTAAAAAATAGGGAAAAATTATGCTGGCTTATTTTCTCCGAAAAAAACATCAATCAATTTCATCAAGAGGGTTTGGTTTGGTTTGTTTTACGGCATACCAACCTCATTTAATGTCGACAAAGTTGTGAAATACATTCATTCTTAATGCATAATACAATTTTGTTTATAAACATGTTTTTCTATTCAACCCATAGATGGGACCCTAACAGGTACTACCACTCCGGGTCAGAGTGGACCAGGCAGCAATGGTGATGAGGGGGTGCTTCACATTCCTCAAACCTCCAGAACTGGAACCTCAACATCAGATAGAGTTAAATGTCATTCCCAGGACATGTAAACCCTCAGCCACGGTCTTCTAGCACTCATATGGATTTAAGAAGGATTGGGGGTTGCCCTAAGGGCAATAGGGTTGGGGCAATCATATAGGTGCTAGGGATTGACGTGGCCAGCCGATTGATCGGAGGGGGCCTATACGACCGCCCGTATAGCCCAAGAAAAGCCTAAAGTGGAATATTGCAAGTCCTGGACTGCTCAGCCACCTGGGTTCTATTTTTAAGCATCCCGGGTCACCACTCACGGCCAACAGGTGGCCCCATTGGGGGAGTTTTTCCCCTCTGCAGAGATGCAGTCGGTGCATTCTAACGCCCCAGCCGACAGGGCACTCATCAAGAGGGATACTGATAAACAGCCTCAATTATATGTTATAGATACTAGCAAAATAAAAAAATGCCCTCTGAGCGACGTAAAATAAATATTGCCTGAGGGGATGGGTGTTGAAAATTTAATATCCGAGAGTTTGTATCATAAGTAAAGTAAAATCATCAAATTTATTAAAGGAGTAAAAAAAAAAAAATTATTAAAGGAGTAAAAAATTAAAAAAATTGAAATGGAAACTTAGTTCTGATAACTTTAGATATATATTTGAAAAAAACAAAAAACAAACAAACAAACAAGCTATATATATATATAGATAATACCAGGTATGTATTTATTAAAACTTGTTTAAAAAACCATTGAGGACTGTCTAATATTGCATGCTCAAATTTTGAGTGTATTCTATTTATGACGATTTTAGGTAGTGTGACGTAAGCAGTGACGTAGTTTTTGTTACAGACCAAAACCGGAAGCGAATATCCATTTTTAATAGATATATTTCATAAGGCGATGGGTAAAAGAGTGATCTTGACGAAAAAAACAAATCTAAAAATGAAAAAGTAATATGCACACTAAAAAAACAAAAAAACAAACATATTTCGCCATTTTAAACACCTAAACTGACGTCCAAAAATGAATTTCAATGTTTAATTAAAAAATATAGCAAAGGAAAATTTAAGAAATTAGAGGGTTAATTCATCTTCCCATCTGTTCTCATCATCTTGGTTTCAAATTAACAATCTTTCGTCCACAGTCTTCACCGGCCTTTTTCATACTTCCTTTAATATTAAAGATATTAAAATATATATAAAAAGATATTTAAATATATAAATATATATAAATATATAAATGAAATAAATATAATAAAAAAGAATAAATATAAATGAATATATAAACATACATAAATATATAAAACATATATAAATATATGTCGGTCGGTATCAGCCAATCAGCGAGGGAGTTTATCCCCTTTTCACTAGCGTCAGACCAAGGAGATTAAACATATATAAATATATAAAATATATTTAAAAGATATAATATTAAACGATATTTAAAGATATCAAAGATATATCCTTACATAAACTGACGTCGAAAAATTAATTTCAATGCTTGATTAAAAAAATATATAACAAAGGAAAATTAAAAAAATTAGAGGGTTAATTCATCTTCACATCTGCTCTCATCATCTTGGTTCCAAATGAACAATCTTTCGCCCACACTCTTAATCGGCCTTTTTCTTGCTTCCTTTCTGGTATCCTTTTAGGTTAAAGGAATTTCGACCTCAAACTTTTATTCATGCCATAGGAGTAGTCTGTTGT
>CM042137.1:98848368-98855868 GCA_023376005.1 Doryteuthis pealeii | reverse complement strand
GAGAGAGAAAGATAGCCTGAAAGAGAAAAATACATGTTAGCATATATACCGATAATGTGTGTGTTGTGTTGTGAGTGGTGTTTGAAATAGATAGCCTGTGGGGGATATAAAGCGAGATAGATAGATAGATAGATAGATAGATAGATAGATAGAGAGAGAGAGAGAGAGAGAGAGAGAGAGAGAGAGAGAGAGACATGTTGAGAAAGGGAAACAAAGGATGTGAGATATAAAGTGTAGATACGACTTAAATGAAATACGTATATATATATATATATATTATTATTTATATTTTGTGTGAAGGCAATTACAATGTGTATATTGCATAAAATTCGATAATTATAAAAGATAATAATGACAAGTGAATTTCGGTAAAGAATTATTCGGTGTGTAGAACATTGTACAGACTGTTTCAAATGTATTAAGTCTCATTAGCGATGTATACTAACGATTTCCCTCCGACAGAAATCGGGACTTCAGCAGGATAGTCAGAAACCATACTGCTTCGGCCACGATAAAGCACGGGACAATTCTTGCGAAATTAACCTGTCAATGATACTGATACGTCTCTACCATATAAGGTAAGGGGACGTTGAGGGAATAATATCAAACCCGGGCATTATGCTCTTCGGCGAAGGAAATAAGATTTTTGGATGCTTGTTTGTTTTTTTGTTTTTTAGAAAAAAAATCCAAATATATATTCAATTAAAAATCTAGAAGTCACACGCACAGTACTGTGATACAGACACGCGCCCACACCCACACAGTATATGTAAACACACACATACATATACATGTATACACACACATACACACCCACCCACACAGTATATGTAAACACACACATACATATACATGTATACACATACAGTCATATACATGTATACACATACAGTCATACACACAACGCCCATGAACCCCTCCCTCACATATATAAGAGCATCCAAAAAACAAACTACCTCATAGAGGTTCTTCACAACGAATGAACATGCTACTATCAAACACACTCGCCTACCGGATTTTAACAGCATGTTAAACCCACTATAACACTTGAACATTTATAACTCTTCTATAATGCTCCCTTTCTAATAATGTATCAACAATTTCTTCAAATAATAAATTTCCTCCTGAAGATGACCGAAGGTCGAAACTAGTTGAGATTAAACAACAAACAAGAAATATTCCTGATTGTCTTAATAATAATTTTTGTTCACACTATATATATATATATATAATATATATATATATATATATATATATATATATAATATATATATATATTGTTCCTTGTTTTAATGGGCACTATCATCAATTTATGGAATTTATTTTGAAAGCCAAAAGTTGTTGCTTTTCATTTCCACTACATTTGAAATTCATCCTTACAAATTTTTTTTATACACTTGTAGTATTTTTTAAATATATTCTTTAAAAAATAAATAACTTGATCTTTCCCGAGTAGTTATTTACCTAATCGGTTCACTACAAGTTGGATGTGACACGAGGTCTCACATATGGGGAGTCCAGCAAGAATCGAACCCACTATTTAGTAGCAATGGATCTGGGAGACTGGGTTGCTAACCATTACGACAGGGTTTTTTTTTTTACCCAACCGATTCGCCACGGGCAGCATATGTGACAAGGATGCGAAGTATGAGGCATCCAGTGACTGTGAACCTCTCCGTTCAGCAGTAATGGATCTGTGATACTAGTTTGTTAACCAGATCCATCGACGAGTATACCTAGTAGATAGCCGAGTGCATCACTACTACCATCACTGTCTATGGGAGCGACAAATCAAAACATTAATTAGATATAAACAACATTTTGTCTGTGTTTCTCAATGTTCAAAAGGTAGACAGTCTCTGGTGACACGCAATGATATAGCAGGTGGAAAAGTAAGTTCACAAGCAGTTACCATAACTCTATTCAGACAAATTATTTTATATTGTCCATGATTTTAAGCGTAATTGCGCTTATCTTCATATTTCTATTTATTTTTTTTTATATATCTTTAAATAACAACAACAAAACGAGAAAAAAACAAAAACAAATTATTGGCAACTTTACTTTTATCAGCCCGTCAAACGACAGAAATGTTTAATATGAGATGATTGAAGTGTCTAGACAACTTTGTAAATCTCGAAAACTAAAAGAATAAAGATAAACTTATTAAAGGAAATAACATGAAAAAAAAAATCAAATAAAAGATATTGCCGACAAACAAGATACTGTCCAAGTGTTCGTAAGAATTAGTTTCTTTAGATCCTTCGAACAACTATGAACGATGTACAGGGAAAACAATTTAACGTATCTATCCATCTCTTTGATTGATACACTACCTTTCGATCTGATGTTATGATAAGTAACGTTTATCTCTCCTATCAAGATAGTTCTGCACTCAGTTACACAGAAAGAAGAAGAAAACACAAATAACATTAAGTCGTAGACACGGACCTGTATAAAACAATTTCTGCTAGAAATATTTACTACGGTGAGTCAAATGTTTTGCCAATATTTGGTACGGGCTAGTTTGGTATGGGCTAGTATATCAAAGGGTGAATATCAAGCCGGGGAAACGGTTTCTACTAGTATTGTGTAGCTGTGCACTGAAATGCTATGCGTTGCATTACTCCGTGTGTGATTTAAACAGCTTATTAGGGACTAGTCTAAGTTACCTTTCAGAGAGATGGATGCGCTGGTCCAGGACTATTTATGCACTGCTGTTTTAGGACATCTGAGTGATTACTGAACGTTATTTTTTTTCAGAATACAAAGTTTGTCAAAAAGTACAAACAATTTCGATACCCTTTGACACACCTTACATATATATATATATAATAATATATATATATATCTATTTAATATATTATATATATATATATATATAAGGTGTGTCAGAGAGTATCAAAAATTATATATTATAATTTTGTTGACTTAATCATTTGCACAATTTTCTTATTTTCATATATATATATATATATATATATATATATATATATATATATATTATATATATTATATAAGAAAACTGTGCAAATGATTAAGTTAACAAAATTATATATATATATATAAAAGTCGACGGGCGGTCTAAAGTCGGTATCAGCCAGTCAAGCGAGGGAGTCTATCCCCTTTTCACTAGCGCTAGACCAAGGAGATTGTTTTAGCATCTGAGGTGGAGCACCACACCTACCGTCAGCTCCTTATGTTACGTTGTAATACTCACGGTACTAAAACTCCGATAAAAAATCATAACACGAGAAACATGTGTCGTCACAACTCCCAGCCTTTATTAACGTGCTCGTCTAGTGGCTTTCTACCAGGGGAGGAGGGGAGCAGAGAGAACGAAGAGAGAGAGAAACTACTAGATTACTGGGCTCTAATGAGGTCTGTACACTAGGCCCGCCACCGGCAAAAAGAGGACGAAGCCTTTCTTCCTTCCCCCACGTCACCACGTGACTCCGGTCAACACCCGACTTCCGGTCAACACCCGACTTCCGCTTGCCCCTCAATTCTTCGTTCGGGGTCACGCTACGGTCAAAACCATCGCTCTCCTCTTTTGGGTCATCACTATTTTTTAAGCCTTTGTTATTTATTCCTCCTCCTTCCATTAGCATTTCTAGCTCACACAAGTCATATTGCAACACTCTCCCTTACCATCATTCTAAAATTTTTACCCCGTAAAAATTTTCAAAGTATCCTTTTTTTTCAAGAATATGCGTAATTATTCATTAGATTTTTTTTTTTTCCTTTCTATCAGATATAGACCTTCCTCTCTCCGATAGAGCCACACGAGCATTCTCAAATAATACAAAAACACATACATATATAAAGTAAAAAGAACATTTACAAAATCATTAAAGCAGGTGATATTCTCCTCTTTGTTCCACAATTGTGCTCTGACCTTACCTACTTATTTGTTCATTTTTCTTTCTTTCTTTTTTTTTTTTTTTTTTTTTTTTTTTGAAATACTCTCTCCAATTTGAATTTAAAAAAAAAAATTACTCATTTATTTTTCATTTCTTATCAATTGCAGACCTATACTGATTTATAGCTTTTTTTCAAGCAACGGCGTTATCGTCGCCTTCTTCAGCTGGTCAATAATTCTTTTCTCTATTATTCCTTCTCTTTTTGTATCTGTTCATTTTAATCCCTTTCAGTTTTTCATTTATTTATCTTTCTTTTTTTCCGTCATTATTCCCATGCTCATATTCCGGTGATTCATATTTTCCTTTACTCATTTTTCTTATCCTTTTTTCTTTTCTTTTTTTTTTCATTCATCTATCTCTAATTTATTTCGAGCGCCAAAAAACTAGGTTTTTCTGCTGTGTAAACAAACACTTGAACCACAGGCCTTTAAAGCTATCTTCATAGTCGCTGTGTGGTGGGATATCATGTTTCCTTTGTGGGCAGTACTGTTGACCCGGGTGAGCTCGCTGCTACTACCATAATCATTTGTATCCAGCGTTTTTAATGCTTTCTTCCATTGCAACTCTAAGCATAGCTATCTTCCTTTCCATTAGCGGAACATATTCTTTTATTTCTCTGTAGTTACTATCTGACAGTGTGGTTTTTATTTTAGGCCTTACTGTTTTAGGGAATCTTTCGTGATGCTATTCACTGTTGGAGTTATTTTGTGGTTTTCTATTTTAGCCATTTCTCCAAAAAATTGTTACTATTATCATTATTATTAACGTCCACCTGTCTGTTCAATTTCTCTTTCTTTTTCTTTTTTCTATTGGGACATAGTTGTTCATTGTTCCTATCACCTTCACCCGTGTGATTTGTACCTCGGTATCCACATCACTATGTGAAGTATTAGTGTCCTTATCGGAGTTTTCTCTCTTAATAGCTGTGTATTTATCCTTTTTTCTGAGATATGTTCCGAGACGTAGAATGGACTTGTGTGCCCTGCTTAGTTTTGCCATTCATATTAGACAAAGCGTGGTGCTGATTTTTGAGGGGCTATCCCATGCTTGTCTCTATTTTTTATTTGTTCGGATGTGCTTTTAGGGGTAGGTGCCATCCACTTTTTATAATTTTACGGGACAATTCTAATGAGGTGATACTTGCTATTACACCCCCAACAACGTCTAGTCTGGTCTCTATCACCTATCTGAGGATGCACATTGCAATTCCTCACTGTAGGTACGTTTCTAACTCTGCTTGTTAATTTTTTTCTATTGTTACTTGTTCTTAATCTATCCTCAAAAGAGTTCTTGATAGGCCCTATCTAACCCCTTTTCAACCCTTTTTAAGGCACTCGTTTACAGAAATTTAATGCATCAACCAAGCCCGCGGTGAGATTCTGTAAGAACTCTTTAATGGTCTGAGACTCCATTTCGCATAAACAATTTCAGTCACAGAATAATAGAAGACTTATACTAATATTAATGATATCAATAACCAGTGAAGAGAAAAAAAATACACCAACTGTAGAACAAGAGAAAAAAAAATTATCACCTACCTTGTCACTTCTACGTATATTTTTCCTTTTTTTTTAAAAAGTTCTTTTTTTTTTTTTTTAATAATGTTCATTAATTCCGTCTTTTCTTCTTTTTTTTTTTAAATTCACACGTGGACGTATATATATTATATATTTTTTTTTCACGCTGGGTTCTCCTTCTTCTTTTATAAGTCCTTTTCTTCTTCTTTAAATCTTTTTGTTTTCTTCACACGTGGCTCCTTTTTTTTTTTTAAATTCTTTTTGTTTTCTTCACACGTGGGGTCGTTTTTTTTTTTTAAGTTCTCAATTGTCTTTGACTCGTTGTTGTCGTTCATCTCCTTTAATAAGATTTTAAAAGGTTGCTCCCTTTTCTTTTTTCAGGTGGGTCTTTTTTCTTTGTTTTTTCTTTTTTTTTTTTTTTAAGCCCTTTTTTCTCCTCAAATGCTCGATGTTGTTTTTTCTTTCTTTTTTTCTTTTTACTTCTCCTGTTTTTTTTTCTTTTCTTTCTCTCTCGTTTCTCAAACAAGTCACTCCCTTTTTTTTTCGTCACACGTGGGGTCCTTTTTCTTTGTTTGTTTTGACTCGCTCTTTCTTTCGTTTTACGTTAGTTTCTGTTACAATTACGGCCGATGTCCTTTTTTTCGTATCCCTTCGTTGCGTCGTGGTAAACTGGTTCCTTATGAGTCCGTGTCTGAACTCCGAGGTCAACGGGCACCAAAACGATATATGTTACGTTGTAATACTCACGGTACAAAACTCCGATAAAAAATCATAACACGAGAAACATGTCGTCACAACTCCCAGCCTTTATTTAACGTGCTCGTCTAGTGGCTTCTACCAGGGAGGAGGGGAGGCAGAGAGAACGAGAGAGAGAGAACACTACTAGAATTAACTGGGCTCTAATGAGGTCTGTACACTTAGGCCGCCACCGGCAAAAAGAGGACGAAGCCTTTCTTCCTTCCCCCACGTCACCACGTGACTTCCGGTCAACACCCGACTTCCTCTTGCCCCTCAATTCTTCGTTCGGGGTCACGCTACGGTCAAACCATCGCTCTCCTCTTTTGGGTCATCACTATTTTTTAAGCCTTTGTTATTTATTCCTCCTCCTTCCATTAGCAGTTCTAGCTCACACAAGTCATATTTGCAACACTTACTTTTACCACACAGATCCTGTGCTACTCATACGCTGAGTTGGCGAGGACCGTTATTGAACTAGGAACCTTGTGGTTTCTAGCCGAACGCTCTACGACTGAGCTAACACCGGCCCATACATATATATATATAAAGAAACCAGGAACTTCTAATTTTTTATATTACCTAAGTTTGAGGGGCATTCAAAAGTTTTCTAAAGCCTCGTCCAAGGTAGTTTGTGACTGCTCGGGCCTCTGTTGTGTTCAGTGGTAGATTCTTCGTACACCTCTAATCTGTGTATGGCCATTATCCAGGGATAGTTTTGTGATATAGAAGCCGTTGTCAAGACGTTTTGGTTTTTGTGTAAAGTTATGAGTTTGCTGTGATCCAACGCAGATGTCTACATAACATAAATGGTAAGATATATTTAGTAATGCAGTTAGCTGTTTGGGGTTATTCCGGGGTTTTTTTCGGTTTGTGATATTTTTTTTTAAATGTGTAGAATGTTTTAAAGTGATGGAGTGATAAGAATAATATAACAACCCTTTGAGTGTGAGTTATTCAAAGCCAAATCTGTTCTGTTTTGTTATTTTTATATATGATTTGTTTGCGATTGTTTACTTACTTACAAGATTGGCTTGCGTTATGATTATATTAATAATTTGATAGTATCAGTCCTAATCTCCTATACTCGCCCTTTTAAGACGTATATCTTATTATCTCTATATTAACTTTTACAGGATATGGTTTTCTTGATCAAATAGTTTATGGGTTTAAAGTCTTTTAGATGGTAATGTGTCCTCTCGAGTTTACTATCTGCTTTAATGTCATATCAAATGTCCTGCTGGACTATCCCCACATACTTCGTATGGCGCATAAGAGCAACTAACTTGGCTTCGTTTAACGTGGGTATACTCACTACATCCACA
>CM042137.1:98835224-98842724 GCA_023376005.1 Doryteuthis pealeii | reverse complement strand
TTGGTTGGTACGATTATCTTGGTGTTTTCTTTTTTCCCAAAAAATGTTTTTTCCCTGGGGTAATGTTGGTAGTATATTTTTACAATCAAACTATTTGTGTTTTTTTTTCTTTTATCATATAGTTTGGTATTTAAATTATATATATATATATATATATATATAATATATATCTTTACATAAGTTTGGTATATTAAATTATATAATATAATATATATATATATATATATATATATATGTCTGTGTGCGTGTGCGTGTGCGTGTGTCTGGTGTGTGTGTGTGTGTGTTTGTGTCATTATCTCATCATCAAGTCGCACTATCAGCACGGGTATCCATGATAATCTCTCGCCAGACTTCCCTATCATTCATTGCCCCTAGTAGGTCCTCTGCGCAGCATCCAGTATCCACGCAGAGTTGGTCTAAGGACGTCTTTGAGGATGGCTTACTCATGCGTTCCTATGTGCTGGCTTCCACAGAAGAACGTCAATAATAAGTTATTCCTTGCTTCTCCAGCAGTACCCAGCGTTTTGTTCGCCTCACACGGAGGTTTGTGTGTTATGGGGTAGGTGGCTGTACAGCTATTTTCTCGAGGGGTGTTGTTTCCATGTCTTGTTTAAGCTTGCGCGCTACATTTTCGTGCAGCTCCAATCTAGCTTATCATCCAGGCGCTTTGTTGGGGTCCAATGAGTGCAATACTGATACAACTACTGCTTGGAAGAATTTTTGCTTTTACTCATCAATGATTTCCATATCACTGACAATATGTTTAAAAGCAACCCATTATTTCCTATGCGTGCATTAACGTTGCTTATATATATATAATATATATATATATATAATATAATAATATATATATAATCATACGTTATTGATACTGAGTAAATATAATATATATATATATATGGGGGGGTATGTGTGTGGTGTGTTGTGTGTGTGCTGAAAAGTTCAGAGACTGAAAAATGCCTATAATTAGGTCGTATTTGTTGTTGATTTCTTTTTTTAATCAATTGGATCCAAGCATTAGAATATCGAGAGGAAGGGTGTGAACAGCCAGCGTGGTTACATACTATGAGAGTATCTTGGTCAGCCTATGAACTTCCCAGTCGGACCTCCTATATATATATCTTATATATTACTATATATATATATATATTATATATATATATATATATCGGAGTAAATATGGAAAAAATCCGCAATATTAAGAAATTTGAAAAACGAAGATTGTCTTGCAACACCTACTGGTTAAAAAGGCCACAATCGAAATCGCCCAATTATCTGATGTTGCTTATGCACCGAATTCTTATTTCTATGGTGTGTCACTTCAGTAAAATGGATCATTTTATTTTTATTATATAGAAAGTGAAGAAAAAGGACACGCTCTCTCTCTCTCTCTCTCTCTCTCTCTCTTCTCTCTCCTCTCTCTCTCTCTGTGTGTGTGTATATGTCTTTCCATATTCGCATGCGTGTTTACATATATCAGATGAAGATGCTACCATGTTCTTATAAATCAATCCTTCTCGAGTAATATATAGTAAAAAGAAAGCAACAACACTAAGAATATGAAGGATTTAAATATTAAAATCTATGTATAATAATTATTGACCAATCTGTCCTACTTTTGATGAACATTGGGATAATACACAATCGTTTATAAACATCCACTATTGTTATAGTCTATAGCGAAAATTCACCCTAAGGGTAAGATTTGAGGACGTCGAAAGAGGAGATTCAGAGGGGATTTGATTAATACAAATGACAACAGAACTTGGTGACTGTTGATTTCTCCCTATGGAATTATCAGACTAAAATATAGTAGATATATTATATATATATATATATATATATATATATATATATATATATATATCAATAAAGGAAGGAAGAACTCAACCCCGTAATTCCATAATAAATTTATTTCGACCAAAATTGGGGCCCATATAAATCTAAGTTGATTTAAACCGGCTCCCCAAATTTTCGTCTCATCAGATGGGTCTCAATTCACTTATGGACAAGCACATTACAACCCCCCCCCCCCAAAGAGCTGAATATATAATATGCTCTTTGGGGTTTTGTGATGTGCTTGTCCATAAGTGAATTGAGACCCATCTGATGAGACGGAAATTTGGGAGCCGGTTTAAATCAACTTAGATTTATATGGCCCCAATTTTGGTCGAAATAAATTTATTATGGAATTACGTGTTTGAGTTCTTCCTCCTTTATTGATAAATATTGCTCTGTATATAATCTAAAGTTATTATACATTGAGCTCTCTTCAGTGATTTAAAGATTCGCTGTATTTATACATACTGGATCATCAATATTAGTACAGTGGATCTTAGAAATCACATATAGAATCATCCCTTACTACCAAGTTTTGGATAATCCCATATATATATATAATATATATATATATATATATATATATAATATATAAGTGTATTTTGGCAGCATTTTCTCTTTAAACATGTTTGGTTGAACTCAAGTTCAACTCAATCTATCGTTTATCTTATGAGAGTCCACCATATATATATATATATATATATATATATATATATATATATATATATATATATATATATATATATATATACCGTATTTCCCATTTGATTTACAACGATATTTATGGAAATGAAACCCTTCCTATCTCCATAGCTGTTGATTTCAGACTTCATCAGATCATCCTCTAGTCATAATATAACGAATTGGATGCTGTGTGATAACGACATAGAATTATTTCCATGCTAAATATGCTGGAAAATAATACATATATATGTATATATACATATATAAGTGTGTGTGTGTGTGTGTGTCAAGAAAAAAGAAAGAAAGAGAGAGTCAGAGAGGGTACAGTATAGGTGATACAGTTGTAGAAAGAGATGTAAGAGAAGAGGAAGGGATCTGAGAGTAATTTGTCATACAATAAGAAAATAATTTATACTAAAGTAGAAAATGCGCATTAAAATGTCAGCGCAAGGTGAAACTTCAGAAGAGTAATTTCACCTTGCGGCATAGCTGACAGATTTCAACTCATCCCGCAACACAACAAACAAACAACAACAACAACAACAACAACAACATGTGAAAACTCAAAAGGAGTGAATAATAATAATAATAAAATAATAATAATAAAATAATAATAATAATAATAATAGAAACAGAGTGCAGGTATTACTAACGGCGTTAATAACAACAATAGTGTTTCCGGAAGGAGGGGAAAGCGAGCAATATCAATGAGGGCGGGGAAAAAATGGGGAAGTTGCAAAAGAAGAAGAAGAAGAAGAAGAAGAAGAAGAAGAAACAATGAAACTGGATTTGTGCAAGCAAGCAAGCGTGTTTTCGTGCAGCACTTGCTCGATAGATCTTTGCTGAATTGCACACACATGTATTGACGTGTGTACTCATAGGTCAACCTCACCCAGCTGGAGGGCAACGATACGTAATGTATCGCATCTGGTTAACGCTCCGTGTAGGTAAGTAGGTAGGTAGGTAGGTTGGCTGACAAACAGCTCATCATAAAATGCATTAGCGCGTACACACATGCTTGCACAATGAGTTTTATTGTTAACTGTTCGTCTCGCTGAACGTAGCCTAAATTACTTAAAGAAGACAAATAAGAATACCCTTCACATTTGTTTCAATAGAAATAAAAAGGTTATTTTCTTCTGAACCAAAGATACCAGGACTTTATTAATTCCAATCGATTTTATAGCAAACAAAACTCATATTATTAGGTAACAATTTGGACCAAACTGTACATAAAAATAAGCTCACATCAACCACACACACACACACACACACACACACACACACATATATATATATATAATATATATATATATATATATATATGTGTGTGTGTGTGTGTGTGTGTGTGTGTGTGTGGAGTGTAGGATTTACTTAATCTGATAAAATGTGGTTGAATATAGAGGGTATAACAACAGAACAACAAAATTCAATTGATATTTCGTATCGGTATTTAGCGAAGCTTTGTAAAAATTTATTGTGCAAACAAAATGCTTTTTACAGATTACTTTTATAATAAAAAGGTAATTTGGAGGACGGGTAGAAGATGAGGAGGGCACTGTTTGACATATATTTATATATATGTGTGTGTGTATGTGTGTGTGTGCGTAATTCTATTTTTAGATACAGAAATGTATTATGCTCTTGAGTTTGGTAATAATAAATAACTGATACGATCGGTATTTATTATATAATATTCCACGAGAAATTATACAAACTTGGTAAATTGTCCTTAAAAGACAAATAAGATTTTATGTATTTAACGGAATTAAAAATACCAAGGTTAAAGAGCCCAGTTTACATTACGACTTACTCATAGATGGATGTAAAGTTGTTGAATGCATACCTTTCCCAAGATATTCATTCCTTGCTATTGATAATGATTGCATTACATTGTAAGCGCCCAACATTTTGTTACAGGATTTTTTACAAGTACTTATGGATGATAGATAAATATATATATATATATATATATATATATATATATATATGTGTGTGGTGTGTGTGTGTGTGTGTGTGTGTGTGTGTGTGTGTGTGTGAGTGTGTATGTGTTAACAAGTGCAGTCCGTTCATTTTTCACATTCTTCAAATGTTTATGCCATAATAACACAAAGAAAATTAATAACTTTTAAATTATATATATATATATATATATATATATATATATATATATATATATATATATATATATTTATATTATGGGTTTTTTGTGTGTGTATGTGTTTGTGTGTGTGTGTGTGTGTCTGTTTGTGTGTGGTATGACAGACGAAGGAAATGAATGTAAGTATATTTACTGCTGTGCACCCGTGTACACAGCCATTCTATTTTGTATCTCTTTGTTTAAATTAAAATTTCATACTATCTGACTTGATTTTTATGGTGAAACTATCTTTACGTGAATCCCTTCATTTTTTATTCTCTGTCCGAAAGGTCCAGTCTCTCAAGGATTTTTTGAAATTTTGTAAAAAGTTTGTAGAAAGCCCTTTTTTGAGCTTTTGGTCGAAATAAATTTATTACGGAATGACGGTTTGTTAAGTTTTTTCTTTCTTCGAAAATTAAATATTGCTCTGTATTTAATCTTATTTATTGATTATCATACTTTAAGCTCTCTTTAGGGATTTAAAAATCCTTGTATGAATATATGTTTGCACCTACAGGAGCATACAGTGTGATTAGACAGTAAGATTTTGAGGATCCCAGGTGGAATCATCCCTTACTACCAGACATTTGGATACCTTATATATACATACATACATACATCATCATCAGGTCGTACTGTTGGCACGGATATCCATGACATCTCTCTCCATCCTTCCCTATCACTCATCATTCTCGGAGGTCATCTGTACAGCACCCTGCATCCGCACAGAGCTGATCAATATTTGTCTTGGCTGGTCGGCCCACACTGGCGTGCCCATGTGCTGGCTTCCACGGGAGGACGTCATTTATGAGTTCGTCCTTGCTTCTCCAGCAGTGTCCCTCGTGTCTTGTCCGTCTTACTCGGATGGTCTTGATATGTGGCAGGTGGCCGTACAGCGCTTTCTCGTAGGGTGTTATTTCCACGACTTGTTCAGGACACCCGCAGCATTCTTGTGCAGCTCCCATCTAATTATTCTCTAGTCGCTTCGTTAGCGTCCAGGTGGTGCAGCCATACAACAGCACTGACACGACAACAGCCTGAAAGAACTGTCAATATATATATATATATATATATATATATATATATACTTGCGTGCCTGTTAGACTCTGAAGTAACACACACACACACACACACACACACACATATATATATATATATATATATATATATATATATATATAGTTTGTTAAAGGCGGTCAAAAATATTCTCACATATATTCTGGTGTTTATTATGAAGTACTTTCGTCGACTCTACTTTCAGCATCCAGCGTCAATTTCCAACTCAATGTGTTATTCTAATTCTATATACACACTTCAAAACTGTCATTCAACTCGGTAAACAAGTATAATGCTGCTACTCCAAATACATTAACCTGCGGCAACGTGTATGACCATGTAATAAAAAAAGAGAAGATAAAATCCATCTATCCTGAGTAATTTCAAGGTTCGACAGTTGCTACCTGGTGTTTGATACGTTTGCTTGCTTCCTTTTGGGAGTCAGGGTCGACATTCGAGTACAGTTTAACTTTTTTGTCACAACCTTTCGCCCTATAAGCCCTTCGCTTCTCCTTGGGTTTCTGTCGTATTTGCTAGATTATTGAAACTGTTGATAGAACGCCTTTACTTATTGTGCACGATACGCTGTTCCCATTACCATATCTGTCACATCCGGTGTACTGATTCATGTCATAATATACCCCGTCAAAGAAAATACACTATCACATATAATATACTAGCACTCAGAATTTATTCATAAGTTCTTAAGTATGAGCTTCTCTCGTAGTCATCTTCCTTATTTTAAGTGAGATCTCAGAAAGTCTCTTCGTTGGGACTGTACCTTTGTACTGTAGCGTTTGTTTGTATTCGCCTGGTGGAGTTGTCTGCCCCTTTTAGTTTGATGATGCCCGCTAGGGCACCAGTATAAAAGCGCCGGTTTCAAATCCTTTCGGTCTCTTTTTGCCGGTTTCACCAACTACGAGCCACATGGGGTAGATTCTATCTAAACCCTCTCGTGGGGCTCCGCCCCCCCTTACATTACTGTAAGTTCTTTACAGCATGGACTATCGCTAGTCTCATGTCTGTACTCTTTTATGTTATACTCTGTATCTTTCATGAATGTGTCTATCTTTATTTGTGTAACTCTGTTTACCTTATTATGAACGTTGTATCTACTGTTATCCATGTGCTGTGTTATTAAATGTTTGTCTATTAACCTTTGTCGGAGTTATTTGTATCTAAAGCATGTTGAACTTTAAACCATCTTTACAGTACCATTTACCCATTGCTGGAGGGAGAGTAGTTGGATGCATATTTTTTACAAGGGTATTACCGCTATGTGAAATGCACACAGCTTCGTCCAGGATTTGAACTCGCGTTGACGAGTGCATTTCCTACGATTCTATCCATTACACCACGCACCTCCATAAACACACTGTAGGACGAATCATTGTTACTTAGGAACTACTACAGTTTCATTGCTAGGGAATTAGATAGTTCCCGATATACATTTGGTGCTAAATGTTAGTTTATGAAACCAGGATATATTCAAGATTCCCAATGCTGATATTCAAGGCAGTGAAAGCATGCATTTTTTAGTGTTACACAATCTTACCGGGGAAGCCTCCATGGCGTTGTCGCTAACATGCTGGGCTGCAACATCCTAGTGAACGAGTTCGAACCGCAATCGCACGTATACGTTCACTTTCGGAGGCGCGTAATATAATGGTAAGATTCGTAGGAAATGGACCTGATGACCCGAGTTCAAATCCTGGACGAGGCTGTTTGCATTTTACATACGCTTGGAAAGGTATGCATCCAAATACTCCCCCACAAGCTAT
>CM042137.1:98810224-98830224 GCA_023376005.1 Doryteuthis pealeii | reverse complement strand
ATTAAATACTCGATGAATAATAGTATGATTTGTTTTGTGTATCCGGTTGCTTTTTTCATTATTATACTTCCTAATGTTTAACATGTTTGTGAGCACCAATGTTTATGCCTGCACATTAATAGCGAGAATTTCAGTCTGCTATGTGAATGATCCCATTCCCATTTCTCCTACGCCACAAATGCACACAGGTTCATGTTTGAACCGTCGAAACCTTTCATCTCTCGAACAAGCAACCAACTGCAAAGCCATCATCGACAGGAATGCTCCAAACGTCACTTTCGTTCACATTCTCTCAACATCTTAATCACAACCACCTACCCTGCCTAGTCCGCTTACAGCCGCCTTTACTCGACTCCCCCTTGTTGACACCTCAGAATTCGGCAAATGTCCTTACGGACACGAGTTTGCTTTGTCATGCGAGCGGAGATGCGTTCAGTTGAAATGACCAGCAATTCCGGTTCGATGCAATTCCGGGTTCAAACGATTGACATTCGATGCTGATCTGTCTATTTCAGTTAAACTGCTCACAGTCAAGGACGATTTCAAAAGAGAAAGGAATTAGCATTAATAATTCTGAGGCATGGAAACAGTTAAATGAGGTTAAAACAGACGTCATGGATTGTGTTATAATGTATTCATAATGTGCATATCAGATATTTATGACGTTACAGCAAAACCATTTTCGTTTTCCTTTTTTTCATTTTGAATACTTTTTCATCAAACATCCTTTCCTCTATATATCTATGATCTCCGTATATGTTGACATTATATATATATATATATATATATATATATATATATATACACGAGTGTGTGCGTAGGTGTGGGTATGTGTGTGTATATATGTTGTATTAAATATATTTTCAAATTTTATAGAAATTTACTCCAAATATATTTTAATGAGAACATCTAAATCTATCTAAAATTTCTCCTAATTATCGCAATGATAATACACACACACACACACACACACACACACACACACACACACACACACACACACACATATATATATATATATATATATAAAATATAATATAATAAATATATAAAGGTTTTACATATATATTTATTATTTTCAAATGGCATTTGAAACATCTTCACCAGATGATTGCATCGCATGAAACCAATATGGTCATGAATGTTCCTTTGTCATCTAATAAATAGATATTTAAAACCTTTATATATTTATTTTATTATATTATATAACAGCTCTATTTTATATTGAGCACTCTACCAATAATACTGCCTTTTGTACGCCATTCCAGCAAAAGCTGAAACAGTGACCATCTCACACTATACACACGTATATATATATATATATATTATATTATATATATATATATATATATATATTAAAAAGTCAGTCTGTATTAATCACGATGATATTCTTTCAGAAATTCTGTGTTCCCCGATAGGGGTGCGTGTTATATAAGAGTGTCTATTATAAACATACTAATCGTAATTTCTAAACGAATCAATTTGACCCCTAGTCAGACCGCTAACAGATATTACCACCACAGTTGAGAGTCGATAGGGAGAAATGACATTCGAGGCGTGTACCATACCCCCTAGACCCCCAAATCCGAAGTCTCACCGTCAATGCAACTGAGTATCCAGGACACACCCTTTCTTTGGTGGGAGAGGGGTCTTAAACTGTGCAGTGTATACAGTAATAACTAAGATTAGGAAGACTAATGATCGGCCTTTTAATATCAAGGATTTGAGCCGTTGAAATAATAGGATTTTCTTTAAACTGCAGATACGAAAATACAGTCTCTTTTAAAGGAAGAGCGTCCCATCGTGGTGAAATCGTTAGAAAGTTAGTCTCGCAGATCCATTACTACTGAATTGCCTGTTCGATTATCGCTGAATGCCCCAGACTTGAGATTTTGTGTCACATCCTCTCCGTGACGTATAGTTGGGTCTATACCTAGAGTCAAATTGGAAACTGTAAAATCCATCCGTATTTCCTTCTATGATATCTGTTTTCGCTTTTCTGAGTTGAACATGTGTACAGAAGTAGATTTTTTAATATACTGATTTTTTTTAAAAATACGGTGAGGAAATTAATCCGACAATATTCCGATTATATATGGATCTGCGTATATATGGATATATATATATATATATATATATATATATATATATATATATATATATATATATATATGTTTATGTATTATTTTCTTCTATTATATTAATGTTCTATCTATTAATCTTCTTATTTTCTAAACATTTATATCCATATAAAATACGTCATATCTTTGTTAGCATTTCGTTCTCCACCTATTCACGTTTCTGCATGCGCCATCCTATAATCTTCACTTTCCATTTTTGCACTTGCAATGATCACGTCATCAACTTTCGTAAACAAACGCACATATAAAAATTTTCGGTCAATAACATCATATTCACACATTCACTATACACTTAATATTTTTCATTTTGTCCCTCACAAAAAACATTCCTTAACAGTGTCCTGATGATGGTTTAATACCGAAATACTTAAGTATTGACACATAAAATTGTTTCCTCTGATCGTAACATTACTGATTTTTTTTAACAAATATTGTAATATTCTTATTATGATTTGTTCGCAATTACCTGGCGCATATTCTAAATCCATTTTGTGAAACACACACACACGCGCGCACACACACACACACAGACACACACACACACACACACACACATTCATGTATGTACTCTCTACTTTGCATGCATTCATGTTTAAAATGTGTTGCGTTTAGAAGAGAACAAGAAAGTAATTCCATTATTCGAGATATTTTCAACATCGCGACGTCCGCGGCCGTGATGTCAGAAGTGTTTGAAGTGAATCGTTGTTCACTCGGCCGTACAGCGGCATCTCAAGTGGCGGAGCGAAGCAATTAAGACTACCAACCAGCAACTAACTCTGAGCATGCGCATTTCGTGATTTCAGAGCATTCCATTCCGGTCATTGCTTCTCTCCCTTTTCCTTATCTATCACAATCTACATTTATTTTTCTGCCTGTCTCAGTTTATCTCATTTTCTCATGATTCCATTTTTTTTTTAATTCGTGCTATTTGGCCTCCTCTCATCCTGATTTTATTTTCATTTCTATTTTTCATGGAGAGTTTTGTTCTTTTTTTTTCTTTCTTTCTGTTTTCAGTCTGTTCATGCTTTTCCTTCTTTTTCTTTCCTTTTCTTTTTTTTTCCATTTGTAGATTTCTATCTATCTATTTAACTATCTTTTTGTGTTTAATTTCTTTTTCTCTACTTCTTTCTTTTTTAGTCTTTCTTTTAATCTGCTCTGTCTATCTTCCCTTATTTATTTATACTTACATTTATTTACATTTTCTTCCTTTAATAGTCTTTCTTTCTTTCTTTCTTTCTTTCTTTATTTATTTCCTTATTTCTGTTTTTATTTATTTGACTATTCAGCATTTTGTGGGTTATATATATTTTTTATTATTTATGCTTAATCTAATTTTACTGTCATTATTTCTTTATTTTTTTTTACTTTTGTTGTGATCATTTTTATTTCTTTATATATTAAATGATTCTTTTTACGTTGTCTTCTTTTTGTGTAATTCTTTTTTCTTTACCTCTTTTTCCTTTATTTCTGCTGTGATTTTACTTCTTTCCGCTTCCGGAGTTTTCAATTTCTCTCTCTCTCTCTCTCTCTCTCTCTCTCTCTCTCTCTCTCTCTCTCTCTCTCTCTCTCTCTTTCTTTCTTCTTTCTTTCTGTATCTCTCCCCCCCTCTCTCTCTCTATATATATATATATACATATATATATATATATATATATATATATATATATATATATATATATATATATATATATGCGTGTGTGTGTGTATGTGTGTGTGTTTTTATTTAAATGTTGTTCTTTCTGTAATATTTTGTTATGTTCTTTTTATATCTTAAGTGGTGTTTATCAAGTTTTATCTATTCATTTACCCTCTCTTTATTTTTTTTTCTTCTTTCTTTAATTCATTCTTTCATTCATTCTTTCCTTCTTCTATCTTCCTTTCTTTTTTCTTTTTCTTTTTTTCTTTCTTTTTTATACTTCTGTTATCTTTCTCCTATGTACTTCTTTCTTTCTTTTCTTTCTTTTCTTTCTTTCAGAGTCTTTGGTTCTTCTACCTCACTATGGATCCTTCCTTTTTATTCTTTCTCTATTTATATGTTGGTTTCCTACCTTTAACCACTTATTTTAAGCTATTCTATGCACTTTATTTGTCTCTATATAATGGATCTTTCTTCTTTTCTTTTCCCGTTTGATCTTTATCTCTATCTCTTTCTTGCTAGTTTTTCTTTTAATGGCGTCTTTTTTATTCATTTCTCTCCATCTTACCATCTTTTTTTCTCTAATGATTTTTTTCTTTAGGTTTTATTCATCCGTTTTCTATTATATAAAAAAACTCGTCTCATTGTTCACGGCTATTCATTGATTATAACTCATACGTCTTTTTTCTTTTTTTTCTGTTCCTTTCCTGGCATTAGTTAGTATGCTTGTGTATGTGGGGGGATTTAACTACTGACCCTAGGGAAAGACTAGTGACATCTGGTCAGATTACCAATGGGTCATGCATGTCCGTATGATGTTGGCCAAAAATACTAAACCAGTATCAAGAGGATTTCCCCATCATGTTTTATTTTGTTTTTACTGTGACCTGTGTGAAGAATAGAACTAAGCTGCATCAAACAGATAAGAACAGGCGTAGGAAGATAAACACTCTTTAATCCGATTCGAAGGTCATATGAGTGATGTGAATTTCTATGTGTATACGTTTGGGCAATTATGTGCCTATTTGCGTGCTTATGTGAGTTCACATTTACCTTTCTGTATATATATATATATATATATATATATATATATATATATATATATATAATATATATATATATATAGGTATATATAAAAACAATTTTTTTGTGATGAAACAAAGAAAATACAGTGCTCAATCACAAATTGTGAGAGCTAATATTTATTTAATTTGCTGAGTTTTTATAGATCAAATGTTTATTATAAACAGCTACCCAGGTTTCATGCCAAGGGGCAATCATCAGGCCGATGAGTTAGATCCATGGTGTTTGTTGAAGATCTTTACTTAATGTCACATTGATCTATAAAAACTCAGCAATTATATATATATATATTATATATATATATATATATAATATATATATATATATATATATAGTATGAACAAAAAGTAATAACACAAGCAGGAATATTTCTTATATGTTATATATTCTCAACTAGTTTCGACCTTAGGTCATCGTCAGGAGAAAATTTCTTATTTGAAGAAATTGTTTATAGATTTTTTGAAATGGAGCATTATAGAAGAACTATAAAAATTGAAGTGTTTTTGAGGGTTTGACATGCTATTAAAATCCGGGTAGACGAGTGTGTTAGTAGTAGCAAGTCCATTTGTTCCGTGAATAACCTCTATATTTTTAATGCTCTTATATACGTGAGGGAGCGTTCATGGGTGTTGTGTATATGACTATATGTGTATACATATAAATGTATGTGTGTGTGTTTACATATATGTGTGTGAATGTGAGTATGTGTATGTATCTCGGTACTGTGCTCGTGACTTCTAGATTTTTAATTGGGTCAAAAGTGGCTTGTTTGATGTGAGGTAGTCAGTGTTTGTTTATTTAGGTGACATCAACCCCCTCATATATATATATATATATATATATATATATATATATATATATATATATATATAATTATCTACCGGCACCGTTTCTTCAGTGTGCCAAGACATTTGCAGGCTACCTCTTGGCGGGATGTAAACCTGATCGATTTATAATCAGTCAGGCTTCTTAACCACACGGCTATTATCAGCATCTACAGACTGGGACCATAACTTTAATTGATAAATACATACAAATGTATATACGTTAAGGTCACCAGAAAGTACTCCATCCGTTTTATAGAAGACCGTTTCCTTTATACACACACACACACACACACACACACACACATAATATATATATATATATATATTGTGAGAATGGTACACAGTAATAACCTACTCGAGTTTCACCATAAGAATCTTCAGGGCTAAATCCACTGGATTAACCAAGATATTGGGACCTATAACCAACCGTTTATCGCGAAAAAATATATACTTGCAATCGACTGCAATTAATCAATATCTTGATTAATCCAGTGAATTTAACCCGAAGATCCTTATATTGAAACTTGAGTAGGTTATTACTGTGTACCCTTATCATAATAAATTTGCTCTACTAACGTATTGAGCACTTGAGATTTGTTATATCACTGTCTTATCATTGTGAAATTTGCATCAACTAACCATTGTGACCATTTTCACCGGTAAGTCACCTTTTCCCCAAATACCATATATATATATATATATATATATATATATATATATATATATTTATATATATATATATATATTTGGGAGAATATGTGCTTAATTGAAGTCTTACCTAATTTTTGAAAGTTAATTAATAATTAATTAATTAATTAGACGGGCATACCTATTTAAATGTAAGGCTAAACAAATCGAGAAAAATCAATCTCTGTATGTACATTTCGGCCTATTAGGCCTCATCAGAGAGCTATAGATGTGAAACCCGATGGTCAAGCTGACAGGTGAAGACCGTAACCCCTACACCAAACGGACTCTCTTAGATTTGTTGTTTTGTTTAGTAGGTTCCTATTCCTCTTATAGTGACTTATTCTACACGACAGCATGATAAGTAAATACACATTAGCGATGTGTTTATGATATGGCTTCTTTTTAGCCGACAATTTTTGGGAGAATATGTGCTTAATTGAAGTCGTACCTAATTTTTGAAATCTGTACGAGCAGGATGTGAGACAAGGTTAGTTTAACAGGTTTAAATTCAGAGTTTATATTGCCCAATCTGTCCTACTATTGTCAAAATAGCTGCAGGGTAAATAGTTGGATTGATACCTTTCGCAATGGCGATAG
The DNA here is from genome assembly GCA_023376005.1 of Doryteuthis pealeii. Taxonomy (NCBI): domain Eukaryota; kingdom Metazoa; phylum Mollusca; class Cephalopoda; order Myopsida; family Loliginidae; genus Doryteuthis; species Doryteuthis pealeii. Next base: position 98,823,250 of record CM042137.1, on the reverse strand, counting down.
CATTATGTGAAATATAAAGAGTACATATTTAATCAGGTCATTATTTGGTTTGAAGGAGGACTTGCCTCTCTGGAAAGGATGCAATTAGTTGATTTATAACGGGGCGTTTAACCAATTGATTACAGCTGGAACCCATGACAATTTCTCGCCAACCGTCATCTCCCCGGTGATGACATCTGTGCCGCATCCAAAATCTACAGAGAACTGATTAATGCAGGTATTTGCTGAATGGCACACACTGGCTTGCCCTTGTACATGTTTCTGTGGGAGAACGCCACTCATGAGTTCGTCCTGACTTCTTCTGCAGTGCATCTTGTTTGTCTAATTTGAATGGTTTGTGTGATAAGGAACAAGTAGTCGTGCAGCTGCTGTGTTGTGAGGTGCTATTTCCATGATTTGTTTAAGATAGCATGGCACCTTCTTGTGTAACTCTAATCTAGCTTATTCTCTAGTTCCAGCGTTACGGTTCACGTGATGTTTTTGTACAGGAACACTGACACAACTACGGGTTGGAAGTATTGTCGGTTTAACTCATTAGATAGATCAGACTTCCATATGATTCATTATATACATATATATATATATATATATACTAATCATATTAGTAAATGCTTGCGGTAAGAATAAAGGCAAATAATTTGTAAGTAAAAATATACTACCAAGCTTCACCCGGGGAAAAATGAAAAAACAAAAGACCAAGAGGGTCGTATCAACCGAAAATAATCTATTAACACTATAGCACTTCGCCAAAAGAAAAAAATATGCATAAATATATATATATAAACTGCTAGTATTGTCTAATGCTAAAATGTAAAAAGTGCTCCATACATAAGTAGAGCAATTAATATAGTCAGATTCTTGCCCTGATTAGCTACTAAGCGAAGCTATTACTAAGTATGACTCATTATGATTAACTTTATTCTCTCTCTCTCTCTCTCTCTCTCTCTCTCTCTCTATAATATATATATATATATATATATATATATATATATATATACACATATATATACATATATATATATATATATGTGTGTGTGTGTGTGTGTGTGTGCGCGTGTGTGTATATATAGAGATAGATAGATAGATAGATTGTTTGATAGATAGAAATAAAGAAAGAAAATGAGTCAAACAGACAAGCAGACAGACAGAAAGACAGACCGAATGAAATAGATAGATAGATAGATAGATGAATAAATAGATCTGTTTTAATCGTTTGAATTATTGCCTAGTCAGGCATTTGCTACTGTTATCTTGAGTTTAGTCATTGATTTTGTATTCAGTTGTTCACATCCTGACAATATTTATGAGCAAAACAATTCTGATTAATGTGTCCGCTTCAGCTTTTACGGCTTATAGTCTTGCCTACTAATTGAAATGCTTAACATATTATATTAAATTTGTCCACTTTTCTCTATCGTTTATTACTCATTGGAGAATCCAGCTCCAAAAAAAACATTTTATTCTCTTGAATAGAATGTCATCATTATTATTACGTTCGCTCTATGTGAGTTTTTCACACCAATTTTAACTTGTGGTTTTTTATTGAAGCACTTTTGTGGCCAGATTCTTTTTCTTGTCGTCTTAACATATCTTAGATGAATTATTATCCTTAAATTTCTCCTTAGCACCTTTAAGCGAGTCTATATTTTACATTGTATTATATATTGTAGATTTAAATTTTCATTCTCTGTCAGCATACTCACGACATATTATTTGTTATTCAACCTATTCTAGTTTTTTTTAGGTGTCATGTCGGTATGGTTACGAATAATAGCACGACCGTATCTCCTGCAGAAGTTTACCTCCTCACCTAAAAACTGTGTCCAGGCTATGTCACTAAACTGCATCTAATGATAGCCAGTTTCCAGTTCTAGAGATCTGGTTCTAGGAAAAAGGTAAAATCCACCAGATTTCACTTGTGTTCTCTACTGAGACAACGTCGTCTCCGATGGCTGGGTCATGTACATCGGATGGATGATGTACGAATCCCGAAGAACATCCTCTGTGCAGAGCTTTTGTCTGGTAAGAGATAGATTGGTCTATTTTTCTGTGTATTATCAATGTTTGCGTTGACATAATTAGTTCTTCTGGCATCTGCTGATATAAAAAGAGATTAAAGTCTCAGTTTATTTTTATGCGTATTATTTTTTAGGCCATAATCTGCTTTTTACATATACTATTTATCATCCTGGTCAAATCTAAATCTCTTCGACAATTCATAATGGATCACCTTTTTCACTCAGTATTCCTTTCGTGCTAATTTACAACATTTACATTTTATCGTATGATTAATAAATTTATCTCTGTCACCCCAAGCTCACTATCCGTACAAAGATACAAATGTATAGGGCATGTGTTATCAGCACCCTCATGTATGGAAGTGTAACATGGACCTTATACTCCCACTAAGAGCCGCGGCTAAATAGCTTTTACCCTCGCTGCCTTAGATGTATACTGGGCATCACCTGGAGGCAGAAGATCACTAACAGCAGTTCTAGAGAGAGACCAACTCCCCAACTTGTATTCTCTATTGAGACAACGTCGTCTCCGATCGCTGGGTCATGTACATCGGATGGATGATGGACGAATCCCGAAGGAGATCCTCTTTGTAGAGCTTTCGTCTGATAAGAGACAGATTGGTCTGTTTTTCTGTGTATTATCAATTTTTGCGTTGACATAATTAGTTCTTCTGGCATCTGCTGATATAAAAATAGATTTCAGTTTCTCTCTTCCGGTGCCCTCTTCTTAGACAATACACAGAACATCTTGTGTGCAATTTATTTAAGTTTGTTGCTTTAAGTATGAATACAGTTATTTATCTTCCCATGTTTCTTTATCGTTTATTTGTTTGTTGATAAGAACATTTTGTTGATATTGCTGTCATTAATGGCCTTAATATTTCCCTCATGGAGAGTTTTTTCACATCGGCATTAGTGACAACAATTGTCCCCAGGCCTTCTAGACTCTTCTGAGTATTCAAGTCGATCTTATCAATACTGTTGTCTTTCACTGGGGTCTGAAGGACAGCAAGTCTCCTCAAGTGACTAGGACACTTCTGAGTATCCTAGTCGATCTTAACAATCCTGTTATCTGAATTCCAATTTTTCTGTTTTCTAAACTTTTGGGGACCGTTCCAAGGGCACCAATTATGATTGCTATCACTTTCACCCTCATATTCCACAGTTTTTTCAATTCTCTAGCAAGGTTCAAGGATTTTTCTATATTTCCGTTTTTATTCATCTTTACCCTGTGATCTGCTGCGACTGCAAAACGTACCAGTTGACAAGTTATTTTTTTCTTGCTTATCACCTGGTCTTATTTCTCTCTTTGTGTGTTTTTACCATCCACCTTAGCTGGTGTTCCTTCACTGGAGTGAGCGACAGCAAGACTGTTCGGGTCTCCAGGGCTCTTCTGAGTATTCGAGCCGGTTTCAACAATGTTGTTATTTCTCGACCCTTCCTCTGATTTCCGATTCATCTAGGGAGCCATTATTATTATTATTATTATTATTATTATTATTATTATTATTATTATTATTATTATTATTATTCATCTATTCATCTATTCATTTATTCACTACATTTTTAGGATACCGTTTCAATTTGTAATCAAGAAAAATACAGCCTCATTTCGATTTTTTTTACATTTGCATACAACTTCCTTCCCAATAAAACCTGGGTAATGCTATTTGAAAATGAAGACTGATACCATATATTTGTGGATGTAGTCATCGATGTTTATATTTTTGTATTCATTATAGTCATCGGAAAACAATGCATTCTTAATTTCTAATTTCGCGACTGTTTACTTGCGCGCACAAGTGTTTTGCTGCCCTAGTTTTCAAATCAATCGAAAAGCCACCTAAACTGTAACGTACATCGCAACCTGCACTACCGTCATTATTACGGTTAAGTCACGCTGAAAGCTCCGGTTCTCGCTAGATCACCGTAGATAGACAGCGATGCACCTGTTCAATAATTATATTGGCGACCACTTAAGAAACAGATCTGAGTACCATATTAAAAGCTTAGTAAACAACAACTGCACCCCTTACATTAAAACTTAATAAAATCAAAATAATAGCAAAACTATCTCTTATAAATATGAACATAAAACAATGCAATTAAAAATGAAGACAGTTGTGTATCAAAATATTTTTTATTATTATGCAAATCAGGTATTCCATTACTGTGTTAAACACCATTTGTTACAACATATAATGCATATAGCACTTTGATAATGTGCATTAATAATTTAAGATAAACAAGGCTTTTTGGTGTAAGAATGGGTGCAGAAACACGCATTGAAATTTTAAATTAATCCATATAGATTGAACAACCAAAGGTCAACTAATTTTTTCTAAAAAATAAAGAAGTCACTTTTTGGTTTTTAAAAAAATAAAAGACAAGCAGTAAAATATCGTTTATAAATATGAAAATAAAACAATGGAATTACAAATGAATAACATATAGCAGTTATTTATCAACACTATTTTTATTATCACGTAACTTAGATATCCCATGACTGTGATAAACACCGTTTGTTAGTACATATAATACATATCGCACGTTGATCATGTATTAATCTAGAATTGTCTGGAATTTCTTGGCGTAAGCATGAGTGCAGAAACATACATAAAAAATACGCATTCTTATAGATTGAATCAACCAAAAGTCAAATCTAAGTCAATTGTTTTTTTCTCAAACATAAGATAAATATACTTACCTACAAAAATGAGCGACTAATGGAATAATACTGAATTTTAAATTTGAATTTTTTTTGTTATTGCAAGATTATATTTAATTTATTCTTCTTATATATCATCATCATCAATATCAAGTTGTGTTGACAGCACAGATTCACTGGACTCTCTGCTCATCCATCCCTATCAGTCATTGCTACTGGAAAATTATCACACGGCATCAAGTGTCCGTTCATAGCTGTTGTATGTAAAGTTCTGAGGTTGGGTCAACTCTGATTTGTCTACTTGTGAGAGTTCATAGGTGAATGTCATTTATGAATTTGTCCTTTCTTTTCAAGCGGGGCGAGGCATGTCTTTTTCGTTTTGTTTGGATGGTTTGTGCTATAGAAGATCAGTCACAGTAAAGCTGCTTTTTGTATGGTGCTACTTCCAGGATTTGTTCAAAACAACACGCAACATTCTCTTGCAGTTTCAATGTAATTTTTTCTCCAAGCATTTTGTTAAAGTCCCAGTCAGGCAAAAAATAAGAATTGAAAATAGAATTGAATAGAATTTATTTCCGAATGTTATTCATAGTTTAAATTCATGCAATAATGAATGTGTTTGTATTGATATAAAAAAATGTATTTTATTTTTGTTTTCCTTGTAGTCTCCAGGAATGTTATCTGCGTTTTATGGGTTCCCTATAAAAGTTATACACAAAATCATTGCTTATATATGTGAAACTAAAACAATAACATAACAAATAAATAACATAGGGTAGTTATTCAATAAATATCACTTCCTAAAATTCTTATGAAAATTAGATATCCCATGACAGTGATAACTTATACAGAAAGCTATTGCATAAGTACAAACACACACACACACACACACACACACATTATATATATATAATATATATTAATATATATATATATATATATATATAATATATATATTAGCAAAAGTACCTGGTCTATGACCGGAAGGAAATATTTTAGAACACGATGGAGTGTTCCTAAAAAGGGTACGATATTAAAGTGCATCTAATGGGGAAGTTCTAATTCTGGAGCTCTGGGAAGTGTAGAATACGCCTTCATTGCCATGTTGATCTAGAGTTGTAGTACCTGTTAGGAACCCATCTATTAGTTGAATAGATTATAAAATGAGTTTTCAGTAGAATGAAAATTATTCGTTTATTGGATATTTAATGTTAAACAAAAGTTTATTTAATGTTAATTAATTGGATATATAATGTTAAACAAAACTAACAGTTTATGTATTATAATATTAGTTTATTTTAGGAATAGTCTCTTTTTATGTTTACATTTTTTTATATTAATAGCATCCCATTGTGGTGTAAGGGGTCGCAAGTTAGACTCACATTGTTACTAAATTGTGATTTTAATACTCGTTAGATGCCCTTTGCTTTCGACCTTGTAACATATCCTACCTGTGACGAACAGGTTGGGTAAAGAAAATTAGGTCACATCATTGTGTAATGGTTAGCAAGGTAGTCTCGTAAATCCATTACTACTGAATAGGGAATTCAATCTTTGCTGGATCTCACATACGGAATTGTGTCTAATAATATTGGCATTTTTTAGCAGAATTTAGAATTCATGTTTTTACTTTTTTACTAAAATACGGGCGTATAGAAAGTTATGAAAATCTTCTGATATAATTATTCAGACTCTTATCTTTATAGAAAAAAATCGTTTTTTATCTGTTCATTTTCTTTTCAGATTTCATAAAATAAAATAGGGGTGGGGGAGCTCGTAAAAATATATTTTAAGAAAAAAACTATTTCAAACATATTTTCATCAAGGGATGAATAATTACAGAAAATGTCGTGAAAATTTGACTATTAGCTGATTTTTCATAGAATCTTTTAAGAAGCCGGTAGTCATAACTTGTTTTTGGCTACTGTAAATTTCAATTGATTTAACGGTGCAAAAAGATGAACATTGTTTTCGTTCATAATTTTCATTATTTCCGTAAGCTGAATTGTTAAAAATCATCAGGTGTTGATTTATGTTTCTTCTTTTGAATGGTTGAAAATAATAATAGTATATGTTTTTTTGTCTGTCCCTCGTTTTTAATCGCTTAGAATTTGCGATGTTTTTGTTTTGTTTACAACATTGAGAATAATACTTAAACAAATAACTTGTGAATGTTTTAAATGATCTTTTCTAAAGAATTCTCGTACGTAAGAATTCTAAATTCAGTTTTTAATTGCTTGTTGAGTTAGAAATAAAATGATACATTGTAATTTTTTTTTTTTTTTTTGAGCCCTGAATCAAAAGTAACAAAGAAGCCATCTAAACATTATATTTCGCGTTTTAATTGAAATCTCGTTATTCTTCTTTCAAAAACGTTTTGAGTTTCACTGATTAAAAATAGATATATTTAATCATATTTCATTATAAGAAATATGAAAATAATATTATGTGGGTATCCACTTGAATGATTTTTTCTAAAGCTTTTTCGTGCGTAAGACAATTTTAAATTAAGTTTTTGTAATTGCTATTAACTAAAGCTTAACTTATTTGAAGGTAGAATATTTCGCATATTAATTCAAATTTCATTATTTTATGAATAGATTCTTTTAAAAAAGTTTTGGGTTTCGCTGATCATAAATGGGTATATTTTATTCTAAGAAATATAAAAGTATTCGTAAAAAATATTGATAAAAAGGTTTTCATTTTACTTTTTTACATTTAAAAAGATACACTTGATTTAAAAAATTGTTTTTTTTAGTTCTCAAAAAAAAAAAAAAATAACAGTTCGTACTAAATTACAAAACAATCGCTTTCAACAATGTTGACTTATTAGTAGAAATAGAGCAGACATTTTGATTGACTTTTCGGAGTTATAGGTCGACATGTACATACCAAACTTTCAATTATATATATATATATATATATATATATATATATATATATATATATATATATATATATATATATATATATATATATGCAGTCCATGCCCTTTCAATACGAAACTAGGCAGATTAGCGATCATATGGAATTCGGCTATCTCTAATAAGATCGAGTGAACATTCTTCCAAGCTGTAGCCATGTCAGTGCAAAGGTATGGCTGCATCACTAATACAAAATTCCAGTTTAAGAAACTACATGGGAACTACCCCAGCATACTGCGTGTTGTCGAACAAATCCTTAAAACTTCACCTCACAAAAAAGTAACTGTAATGCCACTTGCCTCCTATCACACATATCTTCCAAATATAACGTGGGCACTAATTAGCGATATGTAATGTAGCGGCCTTAATTCTTAATATGCAACGTAGTGGGACCAATTAGGGATCTATTACGTTGGGGTACCAGTTCGTAATATTTAACGTAGCGCCTTTCCTTTCACGGCACTACCACAATTCGTAACTTCGTACGTACGGTGTTTGTTTACAAACGCAGATCTAGCTGTAGCAGTCAGTCTCTTATAGCCCCAAAATCCTTCTCCCACTTCTTTTCGTTTATGGTCAAGCGAAAGGTATCACGTTTCACGGCCGCGTGCTTCTTCGTTACGGCCAATTGACTTTATCCACGGGTCGTCCCCTTTACGATAGTGACTTTACTATCTTGTTTGCGTCGTGAGTCCATTCATAAAAAAAATTTCTTTGGTGTAGTGGAAATAATACGATAATGCTGGGGGTTTTTCTTCAGAAGTTTATTATAATAAAAACTTCACTGCAATTTTTTGAGAGAGAGAGGGTCCCTAATAATCTCTGTCTTAACAAGAGGTGTATTTTAACTGGATTCAACTTCGAGTTTTTAGTCCTTAGTAAACTTCTCGGTGAACAAGCTTTTCTTAGTCTTTCCTTATTGTCTTCAGCGACAACAGCTTAACTCAGTACGATCACTGGCCCCGATCTCTGCCTGACTCTCCTTCTCCGATCACAGACGCTAACTGCTCTGATCGCAGACTCCAACTGATCGTGATTCTATTCGCGGGTCTTAAATAGCATTTCTAAATAATCTTCCAGAAGATTCTACTTTAGAACTTTCGAGCCCTTTCGATTCGTTCGATTCGTTCCAATCTCACTGGTCAACCAGAGTTCACCAACCTAAAAGATCAAAGTTTTCTTGGAGTCACTCATCCTAACTTTTCGTTAAATCTAGACTTATCGTCTCATTTCTCTCGTTAAAAAGATAACTACTTTCCTAACTACTTTTTCGGTGATTCCACAAAGACCACCCAGCAACTCAAGATAATCGGTAGTACATTTTTCTATGCCTGGCACAAGGCCACAAATATAGGTGCTGGGCGGCGATTACGTAACACAAATAAGAAGAACAAGACACGCTGAACTCTGCTGGAGTTGTAAGGACGAACTCATAAATAGCATTCTTCTGTCACCATACCAAATGGAGCCGACCAGCAAAAATTTACATTGATCAGCTTTGTGCAGATACCGGATATCCAGAGGAGGACGCGCCTGGAGTGATGACGAGTGGAGATAGAGTCATGGTAGTCTGTGCTGGTAGCACAGGCAAGATGATATATGTACGTAATAAATATATTGGAACTGAAACATAACAAATGATAAACATTTTTATGCTTAAATTCCAACGACCCTAGATATAAGTACATTTTTTCATCAGTTTATTTGCGTTATTTCCATATATAGATCATGATATTTTTATTACATACATACATATATATATATATATATAATATATATATATATATATATATATATATATATATATATGTTTGTGTTGTGTGTGTGTGTGTGTGGTGGTGTTATACTTTCGAAAATGAAACAAACAATAAAAGTTCATATGAACAACACAGGTAAGTTATTTAGTAAAATATTTTTTCAAATCATCATGCAAATTACATATCCTATTTTTAAATCATTATACAAATTAGATATACTAAGACTGCAATAAACGTCATTAATGCCGTTGATAATATGTATCAATGATTTCACACGTTGTAGGCTCTTTCCCTGTTAGAATAGGTGTGGACATTTGCACGGAATTTCACATTTATTCACAGACGGACAAAAAGCACGGCTTATGGTAGATAACAGAGTTAAGTGACACCAAATCCCTTTATATTCAGATTTCTCATTTAATATTCTCATCATATTGATTGACTCATCGATTTGTATCCGCTATCATTTCATTGAGATTATTCTTTGTATTAAATCATGCATTAAGAGATTTGTGGATTCTGGTCCCTTTCCAGACAATATTACCAATGGCCCACGCTAAATTATTCGATTAATCTCAGATCCGTGCCTGTGAACATTCACATATATTCCCAATCTCTGTATTCTACTCGTATAAACATATTTATGAGCTGTATCATGATTTAACGAGTTTATATGATTCTTATGATGGTTGGTCCAGGTTAGAAGCAAATTGATTCATAGCGATCGTTATCTTGTTTTTTAATGTGCAATTCTCACTGTGTGGGTTGTGAACTCTTCAATGTGCACAGACAACGCTATCATCGATAATAATCTGTTATAATAATATTTATTGATTCATTTTTCCTTCGCTTGTGACTTTAGATAATTATTTTCTTTTTATTTCTTTGAATATGTTGAATACAGGTGTGATGAAAGTATCGATACTAAAGCATGAATTTCATGTTATATTAGAGTTTAAATACAGACGTGCTACTTATATAATTATGTTGAAATGTCGAGACAGCAGCCTCGATTTGTCAGTGGAAAATCTCTAATAATAAATGCAAATGTCAGTGAATAAGTGTGTCAATGTGTCACATTTTTCAACCTCTCTCCTAGAGGCCGTAGCCCAACATAGCATACCATTTTGGAGTCTGCTTGAACAAATTAAAAACAGTCTGTACCGAATCTTGATCCGCAATTTTGGATTCTCAAGTTTTAATTACTGCGATTGTTTAAGGCAATTTCTGACTTGATTTTTTGTACGATAACAATTTTATATTCAATAATACTTAATGTATGAAGTGTGATCTTTGGGACGAATCCCCAATTAAAGAATCCTCGCAAGAGATAGCTAAATTGCTACTCGATAGGACGGGCTTTTAATCTAGTTAATAATAAATTGAAAAAATCACTTCAAGATATTTGTTAAACAAAACTGTTTGAGCAAATACAGGATGTGCAAATGCAGCAATCTTCAACTCTCCAGATTTACCGCCCTACGGCTGAGCAGTAGAAACCCGAACTGCACCTCTGCAGAGAGGTAAAATCACCACCATCCAATGGACCACCTGTTGGACAGGATTGTAGCGGCTGAGCAAGTTGACCTGGGTACAAAAGTGGACCCGTGACATGTAGCAATCCACGTCAGCTCTTACTTGGACTAAACGTGTGGGCGAGAATGTTCATCCTAAAATCGCCTCGTTTCAGGAATTAAAATGTCAGTCTTTGAAAACGAAACCGAACCAAAAGTCCATTCCGTATGATACCAAATATATCAATAAAGTCCTTCATAAATTTAACCCATTTTATAAAATTCTGTGTTAGTTTATGTTTTTTGTTTTTTCTTAATTGTTTTCCTTACCAAAAAAAACAATTATTTCTTTTTAATGGTGCATTAGAGATCTTAATGTGAAAAATGTTTTTCCATTTCATTATTCATAAAATCAATTTTTACATGTTTGAGATACAAAAGAAAAGTTATTAAATTGTATTGAAAAAGGATTACAAGGTGTGTCAAGAAATAATGAATAAATTAACGAGACAAGCTGCTATTCTAACGGGAATTATTGAGACTCAGCAGACAAAAAAAAAAAAAGATATGGAAGTCGGTGACAAAACACTCGACTATTTTGTATAATGTAAATTAACACCGGCAAGTTTTGTGATTTATTTCATGATCGATCTCCCTTATATTTTTATGGTTAAAATTTATCATATATACAAAAAGAACTAATAAAGATGGACACAGATAGTAACAGACAACACTATGAAGATGTCCCAATCGATACGTTCCGATAATAAAGGAAAGAGAAGAGAACGTTTTAGAATTTAGTAGGAAGTATAAAACAGTAACTCGAATGAAAATCACCGTGAAACTAAATTGACAAGTCAGTATCGCAGGTTAGTCAGAAGTGGGGTTCTGATCATCTTAGCGACCGTGATCATATGAAAGGGAGTTAACATTTAGATTTAGGGAGAGACGAGATCAGAGATACCTGCAGTCAGATGTATGGTTCCTCTCTCTGTTGCTTCCAATGCGCGCGTTAAAGTACGTATCTAGTTAAACAAATCACATAAAGATCTCCGTGTTCCTGTAATAATACGAACTAAAATAGATGTGACGCAGAGAGAATTAGACAACCGCGATGACGAAATATCCAATCCAATATCGAACCGATAAAAAAATGGTGGGGGGAAGTATAACCAAAAGGAGAGACTGTAGTTTTTTAATAAGTATATGGCGCATATGTATATACATATACACACATGCTTTCTTTCTTTCCTCTCTCTTCACTATCTCTCGCTCTCTATTTCTCTCTCATTCCACAACACATGTACACACACACACACACACACACACACACATACAATAATTATATATATATATATATAATATATATATTTATATAACTAGTCATAGGAAATGACCTCGTCGCACCGAGTTCAAATCCTGGACGTGGTAATTGCATTTCACTTAGCGCTAACACTCTTGGAAAGGTATGAATTCTACTCTTCTCCAGCTATGGATAATAGTAGAGCAAGACTGGGCTCTTTTACCTTGGTTAGGCAACCGGTCTAGGAGAAGGAAAACTCTGAATCCAAACCTGTTAAACTCCGCTTAAGAAATTGACCTTGTGTCACATCCTACTCGTGCGAAGGGGTGGTATATAATATAATATATTATATATATATATATATGATATATACTACACCACAAACGCACATATATTTTGCGCGAGTGTTGTGTGTGCGTGGGGTGTGTGTGTGTATGTGTGGAGGTGTGTGCGTGTGTTTGTGTTGGATGCTGTCATCCAGGTTTCAATAAGCTGATTACAAAGCAATCTCAAACAACTGCATTTTAACACCCTCTTATTACTTCACAAATATCGATTAACAGCAAAATCTATTTTCCTATCTTTCTCGTTGAACGAGACTCACCCTCTCTTATATATTTATTGTCAATTCTTCTAGTTTCCTTTCTTTCTAGTGTTTCTCTCCTTCTCTTGCTATTTCTATATCACAAGTTCCGTCCCTTGCACGTCTTTGCCTCTCCTTCAAATTTCTCCATTATCCATTTACGTTGTCTCCCTATGACCTCTATCGTTTTATCTTTATTATTTTATTATGTCACTCGTCTGTCTTTCTTCCTTTTAGGTATTCTCCATGCTGTTATTTA
>CM042137.1:98792384-98810124 GCA_023376005.1 Doryteuthis pealeii | reverse complement strand
AAACGAACTTTTTAATACTATGAAAAGAAGAAGAAATTGACATTTTATTTTGCTTTGAACATTCACGGTTCCTTCGCTAATAATTAAAAGATAAAAACTCAAAACATAATTATTTAGAAATTAATTATTAGTTTATATATATATTGATAATTAGTTGTAAACACTGGAGTTTATGTTAGAATGGCTTTTAGGCACCGGGGGATAAAATATTGGGAGAATAATTAGTGCTTGTAAAATGATATCGTTCCATATAATTTATGATAAATTAATGTAATTAATAATCGAAATTAAAGGTTCAGGGAACATCGTTATTAATGTTGGGCTAAACCGAAACTTGTTTCATCTCAGATTTGTTTAGACTTACATTTAATTTAGGTATTCCGCCATAATTCATTATTAAATTAATTAATTTCAAAATTAGGTACGACTCCAATTAAGCACTTATTATATATATATATATAAATATATATATATATTATATATATATTAATAATCATATATATATATGAGGAAGAATGAATAAAGAAAAGAAAGAACAGAATGGAATTATAAATATATGAACATTTTAATCAAGTAATCACTACACATGTGTTTCGGGTCAGTTACAATCTTATGTGTACACACAGCTTAAAATTATTATCATTATATATAATATATCAAAGTGAATGATATAATATTTATAAATAGAAAAAATGTGAAAATATTTCGCACCTCAAGAGAAGATTCGACCTCAAAATGCATCGAGTAGGAATATTATTATTTTGAGAGAAGAATGTTTTTATTTGTATTATTGATTATTACAAATAAAAATTGTGTTCAAATTGACAAGACGAAGAATCATGATTACATCGAGAGATAAGATGTATTAGAGATATGATTAAATCTTATTATTTATTCATCACATTCTGTCTTTTCATACACTATACATATTGTTGGGAGTGATTGTTCATCCTTTATTATAAACTAACAACACACGACCACACACCAAAGTCATTGTTAGGATGTGACGGTAATGACTAAGGGAATTGTGACTAGAGTAGTAAGCTACAACATCACTGACTACATTTTATTACAGGTTACTAATGAATTCAAGAAAAAGCAACAATCTTATTATTCGCATATATATATACATAAGATTATATATAATATATTTATATATATAATATAAAAATAAATCCGATGCGAAGTATAGGTAGATTTGTGCACAATTATATTCGAATCGCGTTATTTGGATTAGGTATCTCTGTTGTTATTCCTTGGGATGATGGTGTCTCACGCGTAGGCTCCGTGAGTCTTTTCTAGGAGCCTCGAAATCTATCTTTCTTAAATTCGGGAGATAGGCCTGATATCTCAATGTGGATTTGCAGTTTAGTTTTCACCGTTTATAGGCATACTGAACTCATTTCACTCGTTCAACACACTTATGATGCTAATAATACACTAGACTAGAATATCCAGTGGTATCTTTACGAGTGTTCTCAACATCTGGCGCGTGTTTCCGAACATAGTTTTCCTCTCCGAGCTTTAAGATCAGTGGGATTTTTTGTTTTGTGTTCAGAAACTTTAACATTTGAGGTAGCGAGCGACCTTTCTCTATGATATGCACTTAATATTAATAATTTCACGTGTTGCCAAATTTATCTTACGCCAAAGAACATATTATTTATCATCAATACTTACAATATTATAGAATATTTGCAGCACATTTCCATTTCATCATGGTCTATTCTTTATTATCGCTTTCACTACATACCTAATAAATATATTCTAATATCAAAATGTAATTTAAACAAATTATACGGATGTTTCTTGGGAAAGGTCACTGGTACGGGATTTAATAGCAATTTCGGTGATTTTTCACATGGGGTGAACATTGATTTAGATATACGGAAAAAATTGAAGTTTACGAAACGGAACAAATTAAACTTTAATGATCTAAGGCACCTTCTGGTTACTGGTGTTGAACTCTTAGATCTATCTCCATATTCTGCTACAATACAACAAACTGATCCTTCATTTACGCCAATACTTAAAAGGTCTGCCTCAAATAATTTCAACTTCGTTGATTTCAGCGGTGTTCTAAAAGAAGGTCTTCAGGAACACAAAAAAACAAAGATAAAATCTATACATTTGCACCACTAATTAAAAGCTAGGTTCTTGAAAAACTCATAAATGGATGCGATTCACATTGATTTCCTAACAAGACCGAAGGCTAGTTTTCCTAATGATTACCGATATTAATATAAAGTTAGGTAACATTTAGTGTGTGTAATTTATATACAAATGTAAGACTTATGATGGAATTGAGCTCCAATAACTCCTATCATAAAAGTTACGCGTTATTTTAGTGTTTGGTATAAAATTGAAAATAATTCATATAAGTTATTGAACAAATTAAAAAAACAGAAAAATTTAAAAAGTAATATTTTGATTCCAGGCTAAAAACCCAGACAGCTTATTAAGAAAAATCTAATCGACATTATCAGTCAGCTATAAATATATTCCTATATGTGTGTGTGTGTGTGTGTGTGTGTTGTGTGGTGTGTGTGCCGTGCGCGCGCACGTGTGTGTGTCAGATGGATACATATTAGATAGAGAGTAAAGTGATTGAGGAAATAGAGAACTAGATAGTCACATAACAGATTATATCGTGAGTTCGAATATAAATATACTATATAGAGTCGGTAGTATGAAATAATTAGTGCGATATGATAGATTAAGATAGATAGAGCAATTAAGATATATAGATATACAGATATAGATAAGAAGAGCTAGTGAATGCGTGCGTGAGTGGGATATATAGAAAGTGATGGAAGGATGCTACGTGAGAATAGATAGATAACGATTAAAAAAGATAGACAGAGAGATAGACATAAATGCGGAGTAGATAGATAAATGAGCGAATGAATGATGAGATGGATATATAATGAGAGTGATATATCTATATATATATATATATATATATTATATATATAAGAGAGAGAGAGGAGAGAGAGAGAGAGAGAGAGAAAGAAAGAGAGAGTAGAGAGAGATTGATATTAGGATAGGATCTAGTAAGGTAAGTTACTGAGTTGAGATAAATAGTAGGAGTTGACTGATAACTGAGGGAGGGAGATAGATAGATGGATACATAGATAGATAGATATTTAATATTCGATATGATTAGAAGCCAAACGCTGTGATTAGAAGCCAAGAAATCTACATGAAATTAATAATGGGGTCTTTCAAAATCCGTACAAATAATAGTGATAACGAATTCAATATAAGTAATTTAAGACAACTGCGAAAGACAAAAAAGTTAATAAGAATTAGTTTGGAAGTGTAACACATTTAGCGATAGAATCCCGCTGATTCTTTTATTTTAATGATGGTTATATATATATATATATATATATTTATGTTGTTTTTGTTTTAAGGTCTTTTAAGTCTTTACTTTCAGTCTGAATCCTTGGATTGGTTCGTATGTCTCTTTTTTAATATTGCTTCCCTCAATGGTTTTTAAAGATTCTTTTGTGGCTTTGACCCATTCGATTTCTTTGTGATTTTTCGTATTTTTATCGCTGAGTAATCTTCGACTAAGTGACACAACTAATCCTTCTAATGATTTGAGAGAGAAAAAATCATCATATTATGTAGTAATGACATGTAAATACCTATGTATATACGTGTAACATACGTATACGTATGTATGCAAATGTAGGAAGCCTGTTGTAGGGTAAAGATTTTGAACATAAAACGTAGACACATAAGAACATCAATAGTTCCATCGACTAATCAAGAATTATACATCAGGTAAATTCAAGCTAACAATTTTATACAATCTTATATTTTATTTAACACTGTTCCTCTCTTTGTGGATGATAAGATTCCTGATTAATATTCAACAAGCGCTGGTTACCTGCAGTTTTATCGGCCAATTGCGATTTCACATCATCGCGGGAGTGGGTATTTGCAAAGCAATCAGCTTTGTAAGTGTTTGTCAGCGAAGTGTCCTTGATATTTCCAACACTCTCGCTAAGTTCGTGTTCGATCCAGAGCTGACTAGCAATTGGAACTCTTCAAAGAAAAATACTTTCAGGGGAAAAATACAGAATGTTTTTCTTTCAAGTCAAAAAAGTAAAAAAAAAAGGAATTAGTCAAATAAAGACAATTTGTGAGTGATTATAATTATTTTATTTATAAAAAATAATTTATTATTTAACTTTTTTTTTTAAACAGACGGTAGCAAAAATATAATAAAGTTTCATGAAACAGTCCCAAATAAATACTTTATTTTTTCGTTAAAATATAGTTCCTCTTGTGTTATTATATCTTTTCTCTCCTTATTTTTCCTTAAAAATAAGTTTCCTTTCTTTTTTCCTTTAATCCGTTTCCAAAACAATTACTTCTTTTCGTTTTTTCTTTCCTTTTCAATTAATTCAGTTTTCTTCAACAAATCTCTTCCTCCGGTTCTTTAACTTTTACTTTTGTTAATAAATAAATAAAATCACTCTTAATTATTCCAACCGTCACTTCAATCTAATCTGTCGTCTTCTTGTTCTGATTCAAGTCCATTTTCTTCAGCCGTCTCCGCTTCTCCGTGTCGTCGTCTCTGAATTCTGTCCTCTCTACGCTCTAAACTCTATCGCTGTCCTTCCTTCATTTTTTCGCCGGGTATCTTTTAAAACAACCTAAGGAATTAAACCCCTTTTTTCTGCCAAGGACGCAACTCTTACTTTCCTTTATTTATTTAACTTTTTATACTTTTTTCGTTTCCTTTCAAGAAATATCACCCCCCTTGCTATTATTAAATGATATTCTGAGAAATCTCAGAATATCATGATAGTGTTCTATTTTACGGCGTTCCTGTTTATACTTCCTCCGTTATAATTCCTCTAAATGATACACTCTAAGAAATTTCTATGAGAATTTAATTTTCGTCACAACACAAAATGCTTAGATTTTTATTAATTCTAATTGAAGCAAACGAATGAAATTACATATTATTTATTACCGAAACTTAAAGAACTCACATTCTGTAACAAAATCTGAACATCTTCGGCATAAAAATAAGCGATTACATATAATGTGTAAAATCCTAACGAACCACCTAAATCTAGAATTACAACATCTTACTAAAATTGCATTATGTTTACTTAGTTTTTGGGCACGAATCCTATTCATTATCTTAGGAGAAGTATCTTCTTGCTGTACAATAGTTATTGTTCTGAATGAGGCTTGTTTGGTGTTTCACTTAGCACTAATTACCTTGGGGTAATTACAGTGTCTAGTAAATCCCTAACCTATTGGATGTGTCAATTTTGAAGAAATAATAAATTCCAAATTACCGTTGAATCTGTGTTTAAGACAAGGCAACACACGGTTGTAAGTTAAATTTACAAACCCGAATGTCACAAAGTCTAACTGCAGACCATGACAGGATATATAAAAGATCCAAATGTCATTCAAATCAACAGTCACCGCACGCCAATCAGGACACTCAATGAAATGGAATGACCCAAATCACCCAAATCATACGTGCGGCTATACATCATCTTCTACTACTACTCCAACATATTTTGCACACATACGAGAGCTTTAAGTTGTAAGCTTAGTAGCAGCTGTTTGTTAAAACCAACAGTAGACTTACTGACTTCAATATACGTTTAACACGTTTATTGATTGATTATTAAAAATTATTATATCAATCATTATGCAGTTAAACGTTTTTAAGGGGAATTTAGTTAATAATTACATTACAGGTACGGCTTCTTATTTGATCCACTATCGAGTTCAATCTGTTGTATTTCCATAGCCCATGAAAACGAATATTTGCCACTGTGTGTATAAGTAAATTTTCACCTCTCCAGTGTTTCAAAGATCTTGTGAAAGGTCTTTGACACACGGGTCAACGCGAGGCGCCTGGTAGTTCTTGGGAAGTATTTGGATTGGTCCTCCCTAATTTGTATCCTCTTCAATACCTTCATAACGATCCGAGCGCCCTGATTTACCTATAACTGGACTCTTGAAAGAATTTTGTCACACGTCACAGATGTAGACTAAGCTGACGAACTCGCACTTCTTGCAGATACAAACCGACACAAGCTGAGACACTACACAGCAGGCCCTGGAGGAGGCAGCAAAAAATGTCGGGCCCTCTATGTGAACTCTGATGAAAACCGAGTTTAATGAGCTTCAAAAAGGCAGGAGACATATCACACTAGACGGTAGGCCTCTTAAACTAGTGGGGAAAATTCACATACCTAGGTAGTAATATCTCATCACACAGAAATGGCGATGTTAACATCAAGAATAGGAAAGGCATGTTGGCTCACCAATAAACTAATCAGTCGTATGGAAATCCGACCTCCCTGACAAACAAAGAGACGATTCTCCAGCTGTGTCCATATCCGTTACTGCTGTATGGCTGTACCACCTGGACCCTAAACGAAGCGCCTTGAGATAAGCTGATGGGAGCTGCACAAGAATGCTGCGAGCAGTCCTGATAAGTCGTGGAAACAGAACCCAACAAGAAGCCAGCTGGTATGACCACCCTGCATGCCGCATATCACCAAACCAATTATCGAGTAAGGAGGGCTAGGCCATGCGGGCTACTGCGGAGAAGTTAGGAATGAGACCGTATAGCGACGTAATTAACTGTGGGAGGACAACACATGGACATGCTAACGTACGGCTGCCAGTCCAGAACCTACCATTGACCAACTATGTAAAGATACTGGACTTGCGCGGAGGAGCTTTCCAGAATCGATGAGTGAATAGGGAGGTTGCGAGAGACCGTCATGGATATCCGTGCAATTGGGCGCGACATGATGAATGATGATGATGATTAATGGGTGAAACAGAGTTGCCGTTTTACAGCTAGCAAAAGGAAATAACCTTTTAATGCTTTAAGATTGCTTATAAACACAATATCAATAACATTTCTATTCGTTACAGATCATCTTGCAATTTGTGGTTCATGTATGCAGGCATTTTATCTAAAGCCAGTAGAACAATTCACGTACCTATGAGTAATGTTCACAGAAAGCAATGTTAATACACGAATAGGGAAGGCATGGTCTGCATAGCAGATTAATCAGTCATATGAAATCTGATCTCGCTGCAAGTTAAAACGACAATTTTCTCAAGCTGTGGTTGTATCAGTGCTTCTGTAGGACTGCAACCACTTGAACTCTAAGAGGCGCCTATAGAATAAAGCTAGATGGAAGCTGCAGCAAGAATGGCTGGTGTGTTGATCTGAACAAGTCGTGGGATAATACACCCGACAAGGAAGCAGCTCTATGGCCACTTGTCCCCTATCTCACAAACCATCCAAAGTGAAGACGAACAGGACATTGCTGGCTCTGCTGGATGAAACAAGGACGAACCTATAAGCAACGTCTGTGGAAACGCAGCATAAGGACATGCCAATGTGGGCGTCCAACTCTGCGTGTTTACTGATGCTGCGCAAGAGGACCTCCGCAGGGACAGTGAGTGAATAGAACAAGGGTGGCGAGAATTTGTCATGGATATCGTTGCAATTGCGCGAAACATGATGATGAATGATGATGATATCATAGTGGTTTCTTCAATCTCACGCTACTTGACTGTAATACGTTGCGGGTATACAGGCGGACATCGTTCCGCCCACTAGCCAGTAATGCTAGTAGTCGGGCATTATGAACTTCAATAACAAAGATTACCGTAATACAAAAGATGACTCTTCTTTATTTTCTTCGGTGTGTTGGTAGGTGAGTGGTGGCACGGAAAATGACAACTACGACTACTTTATGTGGTGGAACGGGTGGATAGGGGCGACATCACTGCTCGCAGCGGCGCCCGACCAGTATCGATGGTCGACACTGTGCTTTCTTCGCCGTTCTCTTCAGGGTCTCTCCTCGGTCTGTCCGGGTCTTCTTCGATGACCGCTTAAGTACTGACGACCGCCCCACACATTCCTTTGTTCTTGACCGGAAAGTCCTTTCGCCTTTGTTTCAAGTTAGCGTTTGTCCAGGATGAGTCTTTGTCAACACTCTTTTTGTTATATGCTAAGATTTTCTGTCTCGCCTATCTATTGTCTTCTCCTTCTCAATTTCCTTTGTCTTTTCGACTTCCCGCTGCAAGAACAAACAGTCAATCTGCAACAATACTATGCTTCTTCGTGGGTGTTATGTAAATGCCATATAAACAAAGGCGAGGTAAGCTAGATCAAGCTAAGAAAAATATTATTCGGTAAATCGTTAATGAATAGTTAATGCTATTTGTCCACCATGACATACTTGGCCAGGACATATTAGCAAAGTGTCATAAAAGACATGTGGATGTCGGCCAGAAAGAGAAGAGAGAATAATCCAACCAGTAAAGTAAAGTAAGTAAAGTCTCGGGGCGCCTAATGTCGGTATCAACCAATAAGCGAGGGAGTCTATCCCCCTTTTTCACTAGTGCTAGACCAAGTAAGGAAGCTGATGGTAGGTGCTGGCGCTCCACCTCAGATGCAAAAACAATCTCATTTTTGCATCTGGGGTGGAGCGCCACACCTACCATAAAGCTCTTATTTTACCGACAGATCCTGTGATACATCATACGCTGATGTTGCGAGGACCGGTATCGAACTAGAAAACCTTGTGATTTTCTGAGCCGAACGCTTCTAATCGACTGAGCTAACCGGCCCCTACCTTTTATGTTAATGGAGTTCATATTAGCATGATAATGAACTTGACGGCCAGGAAAAATAATTTCTGCTTATGTTTTATTGGCTTAATCCCAATATATAAACTCCTTCTGGCTAAATTTTTAAATATTGATTTTCTATAAATGACGGTTTAAGAAATATTCAAAACATAAAACTCTGCAATATAATATATATTCCATTACTCAAAGTTTTCACGTGTCGGGACAACACGAATTTAATTTGGCATCATATTATTTAAATTGTTTACTTTTCACAATCGTTTTCATAACCTAATAGAGAGGATTGATTAGACGAATGGGAAATGAATTCTCTTTTCTACTGCCCAAATTTTTATCTCTCATACATTCCCTTTCTATTTCATCTCTTTTTAATTTACATTACTTCTTTTTTTAACGTTTGCAATGAATTATGTTAAACGAGTTTGAGGGCAAAACAGCATAATTGAATTTATTTAAATGACGGTATTTGATATTAGTTCTTATTTTTTATTCCACAATTTCCGGCAATCTAGGTATGCTAATAATCCATAATTTCTCCTATGGGCGAAATTCAGAACTTTTTCCTCACATCATATTATACGCTGGCTCTTACTTTCTTATTTTGTTCACTTTTAAGCTTGGTGGATTTTTGCTATATCATCTCTTGATTTTTCACAAATGGGGCCTGATAACGTGTTTGTTTCTGTAGTTTCTATACAGGTAACGTGATATTTTGATACAGTAGTAAAGAATACGTTTCAGTCCTCTCGTTTGGTTTTTAATTTTTAAGGTTCTCTCTTTGGGATACTAGTATTCTTGTTTATCTGATTGGTCTTGTTTTATAACGATTTTTTTGGAATATAATATACTCAGTTTCCACCAGAAGTTTTAAACCTGAATGTTTCCCCCTATTTTACTTCAGATACTACAAAGTTTTCAAACATTAAATGTTAAACCTAAAGAAATAATAGCAAGGATGGGGTGACTTTACACTCATTGCGTCGGAATTCTGCCTAACCACTTGAATCCAGTTGAGTATATCATGTGCAGGATATCCTAAACATAAAAAATGTTCAGTCGTAGCCTACCTCGCTACTTGAAACCCAGGACCTTCTGGAATTGAAAGAATGTGTCTTTAGAGGAGATGCTCTACCAACGTAGAACGTCGAATTTTGGAAACTTTAGCTCAGCACCAACTTCTCAATATTGCTAACATTTGCACAAGTACTAGATTTGCATAAAGAAGTTATTGACTGGACATGGCATGAAGATAAACACATAGGGGTTTTCCGCTCGGTTATAAACTATCGACTAGTTTTATTCAATTTTTTTTAACTTAAAATTGCAAAAGTATAACGATTTCCCAAATATTGTGCACTCAATGTTTAGCAGAGGAGGTGTTTATTAGCGATGTCCCAGTCATAAACTTCTTTATGCAAATGTATACTTGTGCAAATGGTAGCAATATTGAGAAGTTGTGCTGAAGTAAAAGTATCACAAATCGACCTGTCTACGTTGGTAGAGCAACTCCTCTAAGACACATTCTTCAATTCCAGAAGTCTGGTTTCAAGTCAGCGGGTAGGCTTACGACTGAACATTTTTTATGTTTAGGATATCCTGACATGATACTCAACTGGATTCAGTGGTTAGGCAGAATTCGGACGCAAATGAAGTGTAAAGTCACCCCTTCCTTGCCTATTATTTCCTATTAGGTAACATTTAATGTTTTGAAACTTTTAGTATCTGAAGTAAATAGGGAAACATTACAGTGTAAAACTTCTGGTGGAAACTGGTATATATTATTCCCAAAATCGTTAAACAGCCATCAGATAAACAAGCATACTAATATCCCAAAGAAGAATACCTAAAATTAAAGACAACGAGAGACTGAAACGTATTCTTTACTATGTAACTTCAAAAGGTATCCACGTTACCTGTAGAAACTACAGAAACAAAACAACGTTATCAGGCTCACTGTGAAAAATCCCGAAGATGATATATGCGAAAATCACCAGATCGTAAGTGCAACATAAGAAAGTAAGAGCAGCGTATATATATGGTGAGGAAAAGTTCTGAAATTTTCGCCCATAGGAGAAAATTATGCATATTAGCATACTAAGATGCGGTAAATTGTGGAAATAAAAAATAGAACTTAATATCAAAATACGTCATTTAAATAATTTTTCAATATTATGCTGTTTGCCCTCAAATCGTTTACATAATTCATTGCAAAACGTAAAAAAGAAGGTAATGTAATAAAAGAATGAAATAGAAAAGGAATGTATGAGAGAATAAAAATGTTGCAGTAGAAGAGGAATTCATTTCCCATTCGTCTATCAATCCTCTCGTTAGGTTGAAACGATTGTGAAAAGTAAACAATTTAATATAATATTGATGACAAATTATATCGTGTTGTCCGCACGTGAAACTTTGAGTAATGGAATAATATATTATATTGCAGAGTTTATGTTTTGAATATTTTTAACACGTCATTTATAAGAAAATTCATATTTTAAAAATTAGCCTGAAGAGTTTATATTGATTAAGCCAATAAAACTAAGCAGAAATTATCTTTTCCTTGGCGTCCAAGTTCATTATGATGCTAATATGAACTCATTAACATAAAAGTAGGGGGCCGGGTTAGCTCAGTCGTAGAGCGTTCGGCTAGAAAATCACAAGGTTTCTATTCGATACCGGTCCTCGCCAACTCAGCGTTATGAGTATCACAGGGATCTGTGCGGTAAATAGAGCTTATGGTAGGTGTGGCGCTCCACCCCAGATGCAAAAAATGAGATTGTTTTGCATCTGAGGTGAGCGCCAACACTACCATCAGCTCCTTACTTGGTCTAGCACTAGTGAAAAAGGGATAGACTCCTCGCTGATTGGTTGATACCGACATTAGCCGCCCCGACGACTTTACTTACTTTACTTACTGGTTGGATTATTCTCTCTTCTCTTTCTGCCGACTCACCATGCTTTTTATGACATTTGCTAATATGCCTGCCAATGATGGTGGACAAATAGCATAACAATTCATTAACGATTTCGAATAATATTTTTCTTAGCTTGATCTTAGCTTACTCGCCTTTTTATATGCATTTACATAACACCACCGAAGAAGCATAGGTATTGTTGCAGATTGACTGTTTGTTTTGCGCGGAAGTCGAAAAGACAAAGGAATTGAGAAGAGAAGACATAGATAGGCGAGACAGAAATCTAGTAATAACAAAAGAGGTGTGACAAGGACTCATCTGGACAAACGGCTAACTTGAACAAGGAAAGGAACTTCCGGTCAAGGAACAAAGGATGTGTGCGGTCCGTCAGTACTTAAGCGGTCATCGAAGAGAGACCCGAGGACAGACCGAGGAAGAGACCCCTGAGAGACGGCGAAGAAAAGCACAGGTGTCCGGATCCATCGATACGGTCGGGCGCCGCTGCGAGCAGTGGATGCTCGCCGCACCACCTTCCAGCGCACATAAGTAGTAGTAGTGTCATTTTCCGTGCCCAACCACTCACCATAGCCAACACCGAGAAAATAAAGAAGAAGTCATCTTTTGTATACGCGTATCTGTTGTTTATTGAAGTTCAAATGCCGACTACTAGCATACCTGGCTAGTGGGTCGGGAACGAATGTCCGCTGTATCCCGCAACGTAAAACGAGTAGAGTAGCGTGGATTGAAGAAACCACTATGCATTATCATCACTCATCCATCATGTCGGCATTAGCACGGATATCCATGACAATCTCTCGCCACCCTTTTCTATACTCACTGTCCTGGGAGGTCTCTGCGCAGCATCCAGTAACACGCAGAGCTGGACGGCCCACATTGGATGTCCTTATGCTGGTTTTCACAGAACGGTTGCTTTATAGGTTCGTCCTTGTTTTCTCCAGCAGAGCCTCAGCATGTCGTTCGTCTCAACTTTGATGGTTTTGGTGAATAGGGGACAAGTTGGCCATAGAGCTGCTTCCTTGTCGGGTGTATATCCACGACTTGTTCAAGATCACACAACAGGCATTCTTGTGCAGCTCATCTAGCTTATTCTATAGGCGCCCTCGTTAGAGTCCAAGTGGTGCAGTCTACAGAAGCAGCTGATACAACCACGCTTGGAAGAATTGTCGTTTTAACTTGTCAGCGAGATCAGAATTTCATATGACTGATAATCTGCTTATTGCAGACCATGCCCTTCCCCTATTCGTGTATTAACATTGTTTCTGTGACATTAACTACAATAGGTACGTGAAATTGTTCTAACTGGCCTTTAGATAAATTGCATGCAAATACTGAACACAAATTGGCAAGATGATCTGTAACGGAATAGAAATTCGTTATTGATATTGTGTTTATAAAGCAATCTTAAAGACATTAAAGGTATTCCTTTGTAGTGTAAAAATCGCAACTCTTTGTTTCACACCATTATCATCATCATCAATCATCATGTCGCGCAATTTGCACGATATCCATGACGGTCTCTCGCCAACCCTCCCTATCACTCATCGATTCTGGAAGCTCCTCCGCGCAGCATCCAGTATCTTTAACATAGTGGTCATGTAGGTTCTGGCTGGGCAGCCTACGTAGCATGTCATGTGTTGGCCTCACAGTAAACGTCGCTTACGAGCTCATCCTACTTCTCCAGCAGTGCCCGCATGCCTAGCCCTCCTTACTCGTATGGTTTTGATATGGAATGCAGGTGGTCATACAGCTGTTCTTTGTTGGGTGCTGTTTCCACGACTTATTCAGGACTGCTCGCACATTCTTGTGCAGCTCTCCATCCAGCTTATTCAAGGCGCTTCGTTAGGGTCCAGGTGGTACAGCCATACAGCAGTACCGATATGACCACAGCCTGGAAGAATCGTCTCTTTAGTTTGTCAGAGGTCGGATTTCCATACGACTGATAGTTTATTGGTGGCCAACCATGCCTTTCCTATTCTTGTGTTAACATCGCTTTTCTGTGATAGATATTACTACCTAGTATGTGAATTTTCCACTAGTAGAGGCCTACCGTCTAGTGTGGATATGTCTCCTTGCTCTTTTGAAGCTCATTAACTCGGTTTTATCAGAGTTCACATAGAGGCCGACATTTTTGCTGCTCTCCAGCTGTGTAGTAGTGTCTCAGCTTGTGTCGGTGTATCTGCAAGAAGTGCGAGGTCGTCAGCATAGTCTACATCTGTGACGTGTGACAAATTCTTCAAGAGTCCAGTTATAGGTAAATCAGGCAGCGCTCGTATCGTTATGAAGTATTGAATGAGGGATACAAAAATAGGGAGGACAATCCAACTTCCCAGACTACCAGAGCGCCTCGCGTGACCGTGTCAAAGACCTTCATACAAGATCCTTTGAAACACTGGAAGAGGTGAAAATTTACTTTATACACAACAGTGCAATATCTTTTCATGGTCTATGAAATACAACAGATTGAACTCGATAGTGGATCAATAAATCGTACCCTGTAATGTAAATTATTAACTAAATTCCCCTTAAAACGTTTTAACTGCATAATGATTGATATAATATTTAATAATCAATCAATAAAGTGTTAAACTATATTGAAGTCAGTAAGTCTACTGTTGGTTTTAACAACAGCTGCTAACTAAGTGACAACTTAAAGCAGTGTCAAAGATAGTTTGGTATAATAGAAATCAAGAATGACCCATTCATGAATTTGGGTGATTTGGGTCATTCCAATTCATTTGAGTTCTGATTGGCTGCTTGACTGCTTGATTTGAATGACATTTGTGGAGTCTTTATATGATATCCTGTCATTCTGCAGTTAAAGACTTTGTGACATTCGGTTTGTAATTAACTTACAACCGTGTTGTTGCTTGTCTTCCAGTTCAACGGTAATTGGAACTTTAATTATTCTTCAAAAATTGACACATCCAATAGTAGGGATTTACTAGACATGTTATTTCCCAAGGTATTAGTGCTAAGTGAAACACAACAGCCTCATTCAGAACAATAACTATTGGTACAGCAAGAGTCTTCTCTAAGATAATGAATAGATTGTGCCCAAAACTAAGTAAACTTAATGCAATTTTAGTAAGATGTTGTAATTCTAGATTTAGGTTTGGTTTTAGGATTTTACGACATGGTAATCCGTTATTTTATGCCGAGATGTTCAGATTTTGTTACAGAATGTGAGTTTTTAGAGTTTGGTAAAATAAATAAATATGTAATTCATTCGTTTTGCTTCAATTAGAATAATAAAATCTAGGCATTTTTGTTGTGACGAAAAATAAATTCCATAGAATATTCTTTAGAGTGTACTCATTTTTAGAGGAATTATAACCGGGGGAAGTATAAACAGAAACGCCGTATAAATAGAACACTATCCATGATATTCTGAGATTTCTCAGAATATCATTTAATAATAGCAGGGGGTGACTATTTCTTGAAAAGGGAACGAAAAAAGTATAAAAGTTAAATAAATAAAGGGAAAAGTAAGAGTTGCTGTCCTTGGCAGAAAAAGGGTTAATTTCCTTAGGTTTGTTTTAAAAAATACACGGGAAGAAAATGAAGGAAACAGACGATAGAGTTTAGAGAGGCAGATTCAGAGACGGACGGACACTGAGAAGGGAGACGGCTGGAAGAAAAATGACTTGAATCGTAACAGACAGACGACAAGTAGATTGAAGTGACGGTTGGAATAATTAAGAGTGATTTATTATTTATTTATTAAACAAAAAGGTAAAAAGTTAAAGAAACCGGAGAAGAGATTTGTTGAAGAAAAACTGAATTAATTGAAAGGAAAGAAAAACGAAACGAAGTAATTGTTTTGAACGGATTTAAAGGAAAAAAGAAAGGGGAAACTTATTTTTAAGGAAAATAAGGAGAGAAAAGAATAATAAAAAAGAGGAACTTATATTTTTAACGAAAAAAAAGAAAGGTATTTATTGGACTGTTTCATGAACTTTATTATATTTTGCACCCGTCTGTTTAAAAAAAAAGTAAAAATAATTTTTTTTAATAAATAAATAATTATTAATCACTCACAAATTGTCTTATTGACTAATTCCTTTTTTTTTTTACTTTTTTTTGCTTGAAAGAAAAACATTCTGTATTTTTCCCCTGAAGTATTTTTTCTTGGAAGAGTCAATTGCTTAGTCACTCTGGATCGACACGACTTAGCGAGAGTGTTTGAAATATCAAGGACACTTCGTGACAAACACTTACAAAGCTGTATTGCTTTTGCAATATACACTCCCTCGATGATTTGAAAAATCGCATTGCGATAAACTGACAGGTAACCAGCGCTGTTGAATATTAATCAGGGATCCATTATCATCCACAAAGAGAGGGAACAGGTGTTTAAATAATATAGATTGTATAAAATGTACTTGATTTACCTGATGTATTCCTTGATTAAGTCGTGACTATTGATGTTCTTATGTGTCTAGTTTTATGTTCAATCTTTACTACACACAGGCCTTCTACATTTGCATACATACGTATACGTATGTCTACACGTATAACATAGGTATTTTTACATGTATACATACATAATTGATGTTTTTCTCCTCTCATCATTAGAAGGATAGTTGTGTCCACTTAGTCGAAGTTACTCAGCGAATAAAAATACGAAAATCACAAAGAAATCGAATGTGGTCAAAGCACAAAAAGAATCTTTAAAAACATTGAAGGGAAAGCAATATTAAAAAAGAGACATACGAACCAATCAAAGATTCAGACAGAAAGTAAAGACTAAAAAGTACTAAAACAAAAACAAATAAATATATATATATATATATATATATAACCATCATTAAAAAAAATAAAAGAATCAGGCGGGAATTCTATCGCTAAAAATGTGTTACACTCCAAAAACTAATTCTTTATTAACTTTTTTGTCTTTCGGCAGTTGTTTTAATTACTTATATGAATTCGTTATCACTATTATTTGTACGGATTTTGAAAGGACCCCATATTAATTCATGTAGATTCTTGCTTCTAATCACATCGTTTGGTTCTAATCATATCGAATAATTAATATCTATCTATCTATGTATCCATCTATCTATCTCCCTCCTCAGTTATCCAGTCACTCACTATTATCTCACTCAGTAACTTACTTACTAGATCACTATATATAATCTCTCTCACTCTCTCTTTCTTTCTCTCTCTCTCTTCTCTCTCTCTCTCT
Organism: Doryteuthis pealeii; assembly: GCA_023376005.1. NCBI lineage: Eukaryota > Metazoa > Mollusca > Cephalopoda > Myopsida > Loliginidae > Doryteuthis > Doryteuthis pealeii. The sequence continues at coordinate 98,793,336 of CM042137.1, read as the reverse complement.
CTCTCTATATATATATATATATATATATATATATATATATATATCACTCTCATTATATATCCATCTCATTCATTCATTCGCTCATTATCTATCTATCTCCCGCATTTATGGTCTATCTCTCTGTCTATCTTTTTATCTATCTATCTATCTCACGTAGCCATCCACTCACTCACTTTCTATATATCTCACTCACGCACGCATTCACTAGCTCTCTTATCTATATCTGTATATCTATATATCTATTCCTCTATCTATCAATCTATCTATCGCACTAAATTATTCATACTACCGATCTATATATATATTTATATATCGAACTCACTATATATCTGTTATTTTGATCTATCTAGTTCTCTATTTCCCTCAATCACTTTACTCTCTATCTAATATGTATCCATCTGACACACACACGTGCGCGCGCACGCACACACACACACACACACACACACACACACACACACACATATAGGAATATATTTATAGCTGACTGATAATGTCGATGAGATTTTTTCTAATAAGCTGGTCTGGGTTTTGCCTGGAATCAAAATATTACTTTTTAAATTCTTTCTGTTGTTTTAATTTGTTCAATAACTTATATGAATTATTTTTCTAATTATACAAAGCCACTAAAATAACGCGTAACTTTCATGGATAGGATTTATTGGCTCAATTCCATCATACGTCTTACATTTGTATATAAATTACACACACTAAATGTTACCAACTTTATATAATATTGGTATCATTAGGAAAACTAGCCTTCGGGTGTTAGGAAATCAATGTGAAGTCGCATCCCATTTATGGTTTTTCAAGACATCTTTTAATTAGTGGTGCAAATGTTATTTAGATTTGATCTTTGTTTTTTTTTGTTTTTCTTTTTAAACACCGCTGAAATCAACAGAAGTTGAAATATTTGAGCAGACCTTTTAATTATTGGCGTAAATGAAGGTCA
>CM042137.1:98772384-98789884 GCA_023376005.1 Doryteuthis pealeii | reverse complement strand
ACTGATATTCATCAAACCATTGGCGTTAAAGATATTCATCATCTTTTTCATTTCGTCACAATAAATTTTCTGTGTTTTGAGAAAATACTCTTAATACAGGAAAACAAACTAATGTTGGGAAAATAAATCGTTTAGTTTTCATACTGCTCTGTGAACCGGCATACGAGCACTTTGAATTATCCAGTGTTCTTAAGCGATTCTATTCGAATATCTATTTTCTTCTTGTAATAATAAAGGTCAGATGTAAAGTATTTTTTTCTGTAATAGTTGAACATTGTGGCTTCATATTCCTTAAGACAATTAGATTAAGTTAATTAATCTATGGTATATTATCTATGAAGCCAGAATGTACAGCTATTAGATAACAAAGGTTTGTTATATCTGTTATCAGTTTTATTTATTGCTAAATAAAAAAACAAAGTTAATAAATATATCGATTTTGCATTTATAGTATATATACATATATATATATATATATATATATATGTCTGTCTGTGTGAGTGCGTATGTGTGTGTGTGTGTTTGTACTATCCATGCAAAATCTATATAATTTATTAGAAGCAAAGTTATTTTTAACGTACACATAATTTACTATACAATTATTCTAGAATTTAAAATCTACTTTATATTTTGTTAGTCTACTCCCAAAACACAAATATATACTTAGCGAGGATACATGACGCTTTCCGGTGAGGGATAACTTCATATATGATAATATTAATGGCACAAATAATTTTTGAGTTTGAAGATATGTTTCATTCAAAGGAATTTTAAAAGTCCATGTTCCTGCACAATAATATAAACAAAATAAACCAGCAAAATTAAATAAGATAGGCTATGATGTCGCAGTTCAGCAGGTTAGCCACTGCCCCAACGCTTAGTTCGTTTTTTTGGGGGGGAGCTTAACGGCATATCAAGCTCTGAGGGTTATTTAATGCCAAAGTCACCCTTGTAGAAGAACAGAGTTGCTATTATTTAACTAATAGTCGCATGGATAAGGCGGTTTCTAAGCTTTCCATGGGCATTAGTCAGAAAGTGAACGTTATAGCATGACTGGTGTTCGAACTCACTTACTATGATGTCGAAATCCAGCACGCCATATATTGTTCCTCTACGTCACGAGAAACCCCCTTTTGTTTATTTGTACTCGTGTAATGATATTATACGAATCAAACGTATATACACGGGGTATATGTTCAGTAGAATCGTTTGCTCCCAGACATCGACGGTCACCTTGCCAGCAAATGGCTAAATAAATAAACATTAACTCCAGCAGCACCACACCTGCAGAAGCAAGTCGTCTCTTCCATAATCTAATCACTCAATCATCATTGTTCTTATATTGATTTGCCAACTCGGTTTTCTCTGTTCCTCTCTTTTTTTTCTCAGTTTTCCATCGTCTCTCACTGTGCGGTGCCTTGCATGGTGAATGGCGGAGTAGCGGGCGATGTTGGGAAAAAAATTGATCATAATGATGATTAGTAAAATCCATCATTATAACAACATCCGGCTGAAACAGCTCTACCAACTCTTACCTTGTTCATATTAATCTACTCTAACGTTTCTAGTCATTTATCATTCCCCTCTATAGCTATCTGTCTATCTACTATCTATCTGATTATATACTTATCTATTTATCTAATTTTTTTAATTGAGAACAGATAAAGGGTTTTTTTGGGAGGGGTTTGTGTTGTTTTTTTTTTGTTTTTGGGTTGATTTTTGGGGGTGGGGGACTATAAATAAAGTAAATCGGACTTGAAATCCAAAAATAAGAAAAAAAGGGAAAAAAGAATGAAATATTAAACGAAGGAACGAGAAACGGAAGGAGAGAAGAAAGATTAACAGTTTATTTATATATATATATATATATATATATATATATATATATATATAAATATAGAGAGAGAGAGAGAGAGAGAGAGACTGACAGCAGACAGACAGAGACGGACTGAGGTGGTGATAAAGAAAAGCTTTTTTTTAAAAGATCTTCTCTCTCTCTCTCTCTCTCTCTCTCTCTCTCTATATATATATTATATATATATATATATATATATAATATATATATATATATATATATATATATATATATATAATATATATATATATAATTATATATTATATATATATATATATATGTTAACCTACTCTAAACAAATCATAAAATCTAAGAAGTTCGTTTGGTGTTGGGGTTATGGATCGGCCTGTCAGCTTGGCAGTCCGGTTTCAAATCACGCACAGGGCGGTCTTCCGATCTATAGCTCTGCTGATGAGGCCTAATAGGCCGAAATGTACATACAGAGATTGATTTTCTCGATTTGTTAGCCATACATTTAATAGGTATTCCGCCTAATTCATTATTAATTAATTAATTTTCAAAATTAGGTACGACTCCAATTAAACACTTATTCTCCAAAAAATTATCGGCAAAAAGCCATTCTAAACAAACCTTATATATATATATATATATATATATATATATATATATATATAGAGAGAGAGAGAGAGAGAGAGAGAGAGAAAGAGAGAAAGAGATACTGACACAGACAGAGACAGACTGAGGCGGAGAGAGAGAAAAGCTTTTTTAAAAAGATCTCTCTCTCCCTTCCCCCCTCTCTCTCTCTCTCTCTCTCTCTCTCTCTCTCTCTCTCTCTCTCTCTCTGTATATTTTCCCTTACACTCTTTGTTTCTTGCTTTTTTTAATGTAATTCTATTAACCAAATGGACTCTATCAGGTCTTGCTACTTAAAGCTTTCCTCTCATCGTTGATTTATATATAACTATTGGCCTTTCTCTGTGTATAATTTCCTTGTTTCTCCGTATTTCGTACCTTCCTCGCTGAATACTTTGTTTTTTTTAAACTTTTTTTAGCCTTTTTAGCTCTTTCTTTCTGTTCATCTTTCTGTTTGTATTCAGGTCCAATTAAAAAAAAAAATTCTGTTCTAAATTTAAAAAACTCCTTTATTTTCTTGCTTTCTTTTCCTCTTCATTTTTTTTTCGGGCTTTCTTTTTCTTTCTCTTTATTCCGTTCTTCTTTCTTTTTTTTTCTGTTCTCTCTCTGTTTTTGTTCAGGTTTAATTTGTTAAAAAAAAAAATTTCGGTTCTAAATCGAAAAAGCTGGGGTAGGAGCTGTGTTAATTGGACACATGGCCTAGTGGATAAGGTAGTTAGGTTAAGAGAGTTATCTCTGGATTCGAGGTTCAATCCTGACCGGCGGCAGTTACATAGAAAAATAATTATCACAGCTCCTACCCCAGCTATGGCTAGCTGAATGAGAACAGGATATCCCCTTGGACTGAATAAAGGGTTAGGTTCAAAGTTCCGTGATGGCTCCCGATTACAACAAGAAGGTTCCCGACTACGACAAGAAAGTTCCCGATTATGACAAGAAGGTTCCCGAGTTCAAAAAGTAGGCTCCCGAGTCCGAAAAGGTTCCCGAATCCGACAAGAAATACCTGAAGAAGGCCGGAGGGCATATCGGCCGAATCGTTGTACAGATAGCAATGAAGATGAGGACAATAGTTCGAGTAACGCAGATAATACTAATCATCAAGCCTCATCTCAAACATACAGAGAAATATTCAATATTTTACTGCTTTTATTTTCCCTTTTGTACTCTACTCTTTCTCTTTTCTTTTTTATTGTTTCGCCGTGTTTCCCGCTCGTAAGCCTTCAATTTTTCTCTTTCCTTTTAGAATACTTTTTGGTATTTACCCTATTCTCTTCATTCTAACACATGTGCACACTTTTCCTTTCCTTTTTAAATTTTTTTGTCCATTTCTTATGGTATTCTCTCTCTCTCTCCTCTCTCTCTCTCTCTCCTCTCTCTCTCTCTCTCTCTCTCTCTCTCTCTGATACATCTTTTACGTCGTCTCTTCCGCGGTTGGTCAATCTGCAGATCCGCTACAGGCAATATCCGATTGGCTGTAGTCTGCACGCCAAATAACACATCCTTTTATCGGAGCGTGAAATGGGCTCCTCAGTCGGCCATCCATCACAACCAATATTCAACGCCGTGCTAATTGTGTAAGTAGTCTTGCTGGGCTTAAGCACTTATAGCACGTGGATATTTCGGATTTTGCAAGAATAGCCCTAATCTTTTTATATTTAAAGCCTAAATAAAATAAGACCAAGAACTAATAAAATCTGCAGGTAAATACAGACTGGTACACAAATTACTGAAACATTTTTTTTTAATTCATAACTTCCATGTTTTTCATTTAATACGTGCGTAATTCTAGCTGTTGGTAATTGTTTGTGTATTCTTTTCAGTACCAATAATATGTATATTATATATACTAACATGATGAAAAAACGCCTTCCGGATGATGTAAAAATACATTTTTGAAAAAATATTGCCTGAAGTGGGTGGGAGTTAAAAATTCAATGTAAATAAACTAAATTGCATTCAGTTTAATTCTGTCGAAAAATAAAATCTTTAAAAGTTCCTTTCGACAAATTAAATTTATTTAAAAAATGTTTGTGGTTGTTACGCTCTTAATTCATTTTCTTAGAGATTTAAGAAATTACATATCAATTAAAACTAAAAATAAGCATTTTTATAAGTTTCTATACGTGATATTTTTAGTAAAAAGAACATGAATTCTGAATTATGCTAAAAATGTCATAATATTTTTTCAGACTTTTACTTGTTTTTAATTGAATTGCCGAATTGTTTTCTAAGAAATCTTCTAATACAATTATTCTAAAAGAAAAATTAAAAATCGTTTTTCATTGGCTGATTTTTTTTCAGATTTCATAAAGTAAAATAAGGGTGGGAGACCTCGTAAAATTTTTCCCTAATATATTAAAAAAACTATTTTTTACATAATTTCATCAACAGGGGAATAATTAACGAACTGTTCTTAAGAATTTGACTCTTGGTTGATTTTTCATACAATTTTTTTAAAGCCGGTAGTCATAACTTGTTTTTGGTTACGTTATATTTCAATTGATTTAATGGTACGAACATCTAAACATTGTTTCCGTTCATAATTTTCTTTATTTCCGTAAGTTCTTTTTTTAAAATCATCAGGAGGTTTTGTAATGTTTCTTCGTTTGAATGGTTCAAAATTTTGAAGATAATATTAACCTTTATGCAAGTTTCATTGTGTGAAATGAGTAAATGGGGGGTAAATTTGCACAGAAGATTGTACCTACCTACCGTAGACATTTTTTTGCATTAAAATGTAGACAACACGTTTCATTTTCTTCGACTGAGTTGGAAATGTGATCCACTGAAAATTGTACAAGAAGCTCATGTGTGACCATAGAACGAAAAGATATATCCAAAAACCAGAATCCGAACTTGAGAATGAAACCTATAAAATTATCTGGGACTTTGAGATACAGCCGGAACACCTTATTTTAGTCAGAAGACTGGACCCAGCATTGGTTAACAAGAAAAAGAAAACTTGTCAACTGCAAACCAAAGGGGAAAGAAAACGAGAAGATTGACAAATACCTGGACCTTGCCAGAGAATTGAAAAATCTATGGAATATGAGGCTGATATCTGTTGTAGTTGGTATCCTAGGAACGGTCACCAAGAGATAAGAAAATCGACTAGAGGGATTAGAAATCAGAGGAGGAATTGCGACCATCCAGGTAAGAGCATTGTTATGATCGGCTAGAATACTCAGAAAAGTTCTGGATACCCGAGGAGAGACAGTGAGAGACCTTCAGCTTACGCCTGTGGAAAAAAAAACTCGCAAGGAGTAAAATAATATGTAAATTTCCTTTAAGGGAATGAAGCCACAGCCAGATTGCGAAGCTGTTGTGATTTCACAAGCAAGTAACATTTAATGGAGTGAAGATGCTAGTCTCACACCCTCTGATTTTGAAATCATAGCTTTTCCTTCTCCTAGACCAGTTGACTAAGCATAAAGTGTTGTGATGTTAGTTCCAACAGTAAAAAGAAGTCAAGTCGAGATGGGGTAAAATAAGACAAGTGTATTTACTATTAATGGTACATGTACGACTAGCTTGTCGTTAACGGGAACAGTGCTGCTTTCCACTCGGTGTCTCACTATTTATAGTGAGAACCGGTGCATGTTCTCCACTGTAGGAACGGCCGGTACAACATAAAGTATACCCTATTATTTATACATAACTGAAGGAAGAAGAGAATGCATGTCAATCTCACAAGAAGTGATGGTTATATACAGACATAGAAGGGTGGGGTTAAATGTTTAAAGGTTTATAAATGCATATGATGATGTCATGTCTGCTATTGATGACTTTTTCTGGTTAATAGGACTCAAGCACTCTAACACAGTTGGAAGATGTAGATGCGCGTGATATAATGGACACGGCGAACCGAGCTCAGATCCTGGACACGGCTTTTTGTATTTACCTTCCGCTAATACATTTGGGCCAGGTACCAATCCAACTATTCTTCATCCAGCTCTGGGTAAATAGTTGGGCAGACAAGACAGGGCTCTTTAACCTTGGTATGACAACCGGTCTAGAAAAATGAGTACTCTGAATTCAAATTAAAGGGGTTCTCTTGCTAGTCAAAAATACTTTAAGAGATCATCCTCCTCCTACGAATGCAACTTACAACTAAATTACGACTAAATTCCGCAAGAGGGACTATGTTGAAAAATAAACCTCGATTGCTAAAATTTTCTGAGAGTATCTTGACCTCTTCATTTGAGCGTCGTATAATTATTAGCTTTAAAATAAATTATTGAATACGACAGATATTTTATTTGATACGACTGATATTTTAGATAAAGTTAGGGATAATAATCTTATACCTCCTAATAGGATTCTGGCTATATTGATGTAGGTCTCTGTACTCAGATATTAGGCAATGATGGATTTTCAGCCTTTGAGGAATGGATTAATAATAAAATATCAAAAGAATCCCTTCACATAAGTCATAACATTATTGACACAATTACCATTAAACAACTTCAGCTTTAATAGGAGACATGTTCTACAATCACTCGTTGCGCAATGGATACTATACTTCCCTTTTTATACGTAACCTTTAGCCTGGAAAACTTGCCATAAACTCATACATACTGGGCAACATTCCTTTTGGTCATTCTTAGTTTTGTAAGGTATATGTCACGTGTTGACAACGTCAAGCGGGGTTGTAATTGTGTCCAAACATCCTCTGAAGGCCAACATCCGCGAAAGGACGAAACGCGTTCAGTTGGTACGCCATGTTGTACAAATGAGAAATATGGATCTTTCCGTCTTACCTAAAGTACCCGGATGTGTCGTCATGGCAAATAATTTTGACAACAGCAAGATGTCTTTGGAAATGCGAGTTAATCCTGAAGCCATTGTAAATTTGCTGCTTACAGTGAAGAAAAATGGATATGTAAACACACAGACGCACGCAAACAGAACCCCCACAAAACATACACACTCACACACACAGACACACACACACACATATATATGTATATAAAATTAGATAATCAGTATTTAATATTCATAAATTTTTGAATCCGTAAACCTATTAAAGTAAGTTAAAGTTAAGTCGTCGGGGCGGCCTAATGTCTGCTCCTAGACTTTACCGCACAGATCCCTGTGCTACTCATACGCTGGGTTGGCGAGCACTGGTATCAACCAAGAATCTTGTCATTCCTAGCCAAACACTCTTACAGAAGGTTATTTTTGTTTTTTCTTAGTACATTTGTATTTATGGAAATAAGTCAATAATTTCAACCTGATTACTAACAGAATGTATCAACCACTAAGGTGGTGTGACGCTGACATCCAGTGCTACCCAACAACTCCTGTGACTCTATCGCTGCCAAACTGTATTGGTTCCCTTCTTTCCTTTGGGTCACAGCGGCAGTGTGGAGAGGGAAGATTTGCTGCTTGGGCAACAGCTAATCCTCTATATGAAACCGCCCAGGCCACATAGTTAAAAAAATAAATTGGACACTATACCATCATCTCTCGTAGATGGAAGGCTTCCAACCAATATATATATTATATATTATATATATATATATATATATATAGGGCCGGTTTTAGTTCAGTCGGTAGTGTCCGACTAGAAACCACAAGGTTTCAGGTTTGAGACCGGCCTCGCCAACTCAGAGTATGCGTTAGCACATATGTGCGATAAAGTGAAGATCTGATGGTAGGTGTGGCGCTCCGTCTCAGAGGCAAAAACTAGTGAAAAGGGATTACTCTGTCGCTGTCAGGCTGATACCGACTTATAGGCCACCAACGACTTATTTACTGACTTGGAAGTTGGGTATTATAAGTGTGTAAAAAGTATCGAGATGTTGTACCTTTTTGACACACCTTGTATTCTGAAAAAATATCGTTTACATTCCTTGTTCATTTCATCTGGTAAATACAGTTTTAATCTCGTAATTTTAAGACACACCTGTATTCCGATGCACGTTTAATTTTACCTTTTTTCATTGACTTTGAAATAATATCAATATTCAGATATTCATTAAGATTCCTTTTACCATGAGTCTTGTATAATCGGCTCACATGTGCAGACATTCTAATTTTTGGTTGTTTCTACGGTATGTCAACGCATTTTGGGTTATTATTGCCAGACTTTGTTCTGCAAGCAATATGTGGTTTCAAGTAACTAAATTATCATTTGTAAACAATTATAGCTTCAAGTAACTATTCTTAATGCCATGATTTGCACAGAGTTGTATTGTTTTTAGTATTCCATCTGATATTATTATTCAGATGCAATTATATTATTTCAAGTAACTATTAATATTTAATAAGCGAAAGAGTGCAATATAATGATGAAAAAGAGGAAAGAGAAACAAATGAAAGAAGAGAACAACCAAATCAGAAACATATTAAACACTTAGAGAGAAAGATAATACAAGTACTAAGGTATATGAATGCAGACACCATCAAACAGAGAGGAAAGAAAAGTAAGAAAAGAGTACCTCCGAAAAACAAGAAACTTTTCGAAACCAAACTCTGCAGAGGAAATCACATCAAGGGAATAAACACCTGAGCTGTCTCCTTTTAAGATAGTCTGGACTATTCTGAAATACACAAGGGTGAAACTCTGACAAATGACAGAAGAACAAGTAAACTGATGATGATGCACATGTGAGATTACGTAGAGAGTCTATAGTTATCTAGAAAAAGAAGGAGTAAGAGGTCTCACCAGTATTGAGGATTCCATAGATGTGACAATGCGAGGACTGGAAAGATACACTAAAAGCGCGAAAGAAGACTAGTTCTAGCGGCTCTTAACAGCAAATGCATTATGAACAAACAGAAAGACGATAAAACCTCTAAAACGACTATAAGAATACTTCAAGGAACCAACTGGAGGGATTGCACTCGAGAAGATCTAGACATGGCTATGAAAGTGAAACCTCAAGACGGAAACTGGATCTTTAATAACTGCAACACTAATTGTGCCATAAGGATCAATTATAACAAGAAAATAGACAATAGAAAACAGAATAGAAAGTGTAGGTCGTGTGGAGACAGAGACAAAACGGTTAATCATATAATAATTGAATACGGCCAACTATCAAAAAGGGAATATAAGTCTAGTCACTACTGGGTGGGGAGGGGTATCCAGTGGAAATTGTACACGAAATTAAATTTTGACTAGTCTACTAAATGTTATATGGACAAAAAGAAAGCTGCCCTAAAGAATAAGATGCATAAACTTATCTGTGATTTTATGTACAAACAGACAACGGAATCCCGGTTAGAGGATCAGACCTAGTATCGATTTAAAAAAAAGAACTTGTCAGCTGGTGGATATTGCAGTTCCGATGGACCACAGAATAAAAATGAATGAAAAGGAAAAGATAGACACATACTTGGACATTGCCAGAGAAATGAAAAAACAAAAAACAAACAACTGTGGAACATGAGAGTGAAGGTAATAACAGATTATACTTGTTTCCCTTCCGACGGGGTTCAATGTTTTGGAAAAAAGAATGAGGAATTTTAAAATCCGAACAATCAAGACCACCCGGATAACATAGTTAAGATCGTCTAAAATTCTCAGAAGTATCCCGAAGATCTGAGGAGACTTGTTATCACTCACAAATGTCCTGGAGACCTGAGAAGACGTATTGTCACTCAGACTAGTAAGGGACTTCGGCTTATCTCACTAGTAATAACAAACTCCTAGTATATTTTGTTCGGATGAAAATAATCGGTAGGGGTGTACTTTGTAGTATACGCATCTTGTTTTAAGTTTTGATATGTTAGGTCTTTACTTTTGCTCGGAAGAATGTATCTTTGCACCGAATTTACCTCTGCAAAAGAAGAATTTAAAAGAGGAAAAGCAAGCCTTTCAATTAAATGGAAAAATAAACCGATCTTGGGAACGTGAAAAATTATATTTTGAAATGAGATATTAAATAGATGCAACATATTCTGTCAAGAAGATGATAATTACACAGCGAGAAGATGGTATTGAAATCTTACTTATTTTAATGTGTATATGATAAAAAAAATCAAAGTATTACAAAATGTTTAAACTATCAGATCCAAATTAAATAATATATAAATATATATAATATTATATTATTATAATATATAGTAGGATGCGACATAAAGTCAATTTCTTAAGCGGAGTTTAAAAGGTTTGAATTCAGAGCTTTCGTTTTCCTAGACTGATCAGCTATCCAAGGTTAAAGAGCACAGTCTGTCCTATTATTTACCCATAGCTGGAGGGAAAAGATATGTATTCATGCCTTTCCCAATGATTATTAGTGCTAAGTGAAATGCAAACAGCCACGTACAGCATTGAACTCGGTCGACGAGTCTATTTCCTATGACACCGCGCACCTCCATATAAACTATAATCATAAGGAAAAATAACATTAATAATATAATAAATAATATAATAATATGATATAATTTTTTAACATCCTTATAGAACTTCCATTTTACAAAGTTTGAATAATTGTTTTAATAATGCAACAAATATGTGTGAGTGTGTGTATGTGAAGAAAATAACAGATTACGAAAATCCGACAAAATGTGAGGAATATATTGGAAAGGTGAATAACGAACACAGACGAAATATTAATTGAATTGATTGTTTTCGTTAATCACCTTTCCAATATATTTGTTCATGCTGTATAGAATGAAGCTTGACAGAAAAAGGATTCTGACGCTACTAGAAAAAAAAATTTTAAAAAACACCTTATTTGATAAATTCACTACATTCCAAAATAAAAGAAACAAACATTGCACCCATGAAAATAGAGACTTTAATTTAGATACAAAATTACACTATTTCCCTAAAGAGACAAAAGGCTTCTTTTTTTTTAAACTACGAACATCTCCAGACAATATACACGTCATAGAATAGTACAACATTCATAAAAAATGAAAGGGTTACATTTCGGAAACACGGTGACGGCCCAGATATCACTAAACAGATACAAAGCGAGAATCAATACCTCAAATCAGACTTAATTCCTGTTGAAGAGAATGCGACAGTTTCCTTTATATTTTAATTTCTCCGCCAGAGGAAGGGTTAAATTTTTCTCGAAATATATCAGCACAACCTTTTTTTCTCGTGATATATTCTATACAGCTTTCAAGTGTAGGTACATTTAATTTTCTATTTAGAGTAGCTAAATATATGAGCCATACTATGTTCGTCTATTTACAGAAGAAGAACACGTAGAACCCACCACTTCAATATATATATATATATATATATATATATATATATATATATATATATATATATATATATGTGTGTGTGTGTGTGTGTGTGTGTGTGTGTGGTGTCGGTCAAGCACTTTGTCTCGTGATATGTTGACATTTTTTGGGAGATTAGATTCGTCTGATGAATGTAGAAATATAATTTGATGATAATTCTGAAATATAAAACCCCATAAATATTCTATGATGTAGATTCTCGTTCATCAAGTTGCAGACAAAACATTTTGTATGAGATTTCCATGGGTGTCTATATGTGTATATAAGAGATGCTGAATTAAAGAGACCCATGGTATATACATATTTAAAAGGTGATATTTTCAAATGTATTCATATATTAGATGTACTAGTACAAAATAAAAAATACCCTCCGGGCGATGTAAAAATAGATTTTTTAAACATATTGCCTGATGGGTGGGAGTAAAAAATTCAATGTCAGCGATTTTGTACTCTAAGTAAGTAAAATCATCAAATTCATTAAAGGGTTAAAAAATAAAACAATTTGAAATGTAAACTTGAAATAAAACAAACTATACATAGATATATAATACCAGTCATGTATTTATCAAAACTTGTTTTAAAAAACAATGAGGACTGTCTAATGTTGCATGTTCAAATTTTGAGTGTATTTATTCTATGTTATGACGATTTTGGGTAATGTGATGTAATTTTTGTTACAGACAAAAACCGGAAGCGAATCTCCATTATTAATAGATGTTTCAATTATTTTAATTGTTTTCTTTTATACCAAGGTCATATTTGTTAGCCATCTTTAATTTGATCTTTGTTCTAGTTTGATATTCACAAAACTGCATCCGGAGGTGAGGCTTCTGTTCTGGAATTCTGTGGTGTGACATTTATCCAAATGCATTCTGATCCGGAATGATAGTATCTGTGATCGACTCAAATCTGTTTGAGATGGTGTTAAAATTATTTTGAAAAAATATTGCTACAAGTGGCTCTTAAAAAGTTGATAGTTGTAATTAAGTATGACGTGTTTACCTGTTTAAAATAATTGTGAAAACAAGTATTTGTACCATATATAATTGAAAACTATAACTGTTCACATTACTTTGATATGAAGTAACCCAATAATGGTTGACATAATATAAAACCAACCAACCAACCAACCAACCTACTAAACATACTGATCATAGTTAAGAAAATGTGAATGGATAAAAAGATGTTTGTAATTTATAAAGCGGGCTATAAAAAGTTATTTGATTATACCATCATTTTCACTGGTGTACAAGTAGAAGACACAGATACACAGACACTCTCTTCACACAGACACACAAATGCACACACACACACACACACACACACACACACACACACATATATATATATATAATATATATAATATATATATATATATATATATACAAGGTGTGTCATAAAAGTATCGGGATTGATCGAGATAGAAATGAACAAAGAATGGAACGTTATTTTCTTTTTCAGAATTCAAGTTGTGTCCTAAAAGTACCGAGTTTGAAGCTCTGTTTACCAATATAGAAATGAACAATGAACAAAAAGAAATCAGCCCTAAAGAATGAGATGCATAGAATTCTCTGTTCTTTCAGAATACGAGGTGTGTCAAAAAGTACAAAAATATCCCGATACTTATCTGAAGCACCTTGTATATATATACGAGAGTCATTCAGTAAATAAAGTTAATTTTGCCATAGGAGTTGGCAATAGAAACTAGTGTTTAGTGTTGCACTTTTTTTCAAGAAAATCAATAGTGATAAGTCCTTACATGTTCCAGAATACTCTTAACATGACCTTATTCTCTGACTGCTGCACCCGGAACTTTTACTTTACTGAGATTGGTGTGTTTTCCTCTATGAACAATCTTTTCGACTCAGGCTCAGAAAAAACAGATGCGAACTGTTGGCCGAGAGTAAAGTCACAGACTTTGCCTGCTGGACTACCGTTTCGATTTCTGTCGGAGGGAAATCGTTAGTATACATCGCTGATGAGACTTAATAAAGTTGAAACAGACTGTACGATGTTCTAGCATCGCATGTTCGTTTTGCGAAATTCACTTGTCATGGTTATTTTCTATAATTATCGAATTTTATACGATATACGCATTGTAATTTCCTTCAAGCAAAAATATAAATAATAATATATTATGTTCAACAATGCTTCTAAAAAAACATCCAAAGATCTTATTACCTATGTATATATATTTACCAACCCCTCCGCACGAACAGGAGGCGACACAAGGTCAATTTCTTAAGCGGAGTTCAACAGGTTTGAATTCAGAGTTTTCCTTCTAGACCGGTTGCCTAACCAAGGTTAAAGAGCCCAATCTGCCCTACTATTTATCCATAGCTGGAGGGAGAGTAGGATTCATACCTTTCCCAAGAGTATTAGCGCTAAGTGAAATGAAATTACTACACCCAGGATTTGAACTCGGGGCGACGTGACCATTTCCCATGTCTTTAACCATTTCACCATGCGTTTCTATACCGATGTTTAGATCCTCTGTAAACATTGTTTTGATTAAAACATGTTTCTATCTATACATTACACATTCTTCCGTAAATTTCACAGGTTTTACATTTAACCTCGGTCATTAGAGCATCAGCCTGGGAACCATAAGTTTCCGGGTTTGATAACGGCTCTTGCCAACCCAATTGCATGAAAACATATCTTGTATTTGTGCGGTAAAGCGCGGAGGTGATGGAAGGTGTGGCGTTCCACCTCAGACGTGAAAAATATCTCCTTGGTCTCTCTGCTAGTCAAAAGAGAGAACTGCCGGTGATGAAATATATGCATGTACTTCTACGAGGGTTGACTGATTAATAAGACCGTCAATCCTAACAAAATAAATTTTCAGCTGTCTATCTAGTACCGACAATTGGCCACTATGCATACTTCACCTACATTTTTCTGTCACTAGACATTTGATGAGAGACCTCTGTTAGCCTGGAGCTTTCCGTTTCATTTGAATTTTGAATAGCCCCAAAACAAATATTTTTGCGAGATTGAAATATTTTTTTCCGATAAACCAATTCCAAACAATAAAGTGTTTACATTTACAGAAATTAAATTCTGAAAAAACATGCTTAAAAAAATTGTAGAAGAGCGCCTGCCAAGGATTGGAAGGTACCATGTGAGATACCGGTTCTCGGAAACTCAGCAGATGAGTAGTACCGCTTCGTTGATCCGATCCGTGTGATAAAGCTGTGAGTGTGTGTGGCGCTTCTGCTCAGCAAAATCACTCCGTTGTTGAGCGCTAGCGAAAAGGAGATAGATGCCTGCGCTGTTCGGCTGATACCGACAATTGGTAACCCCACCGACTTTACTTACTTATTCAATGACACTCTATTATATATATATATATATATATATATATATATATAAATCTAGAGTCAGACGAAACTACTATTAGTTTCGCTTAATGCTCTTCAGAGCTAAGATCTTATCCCTGAAGAGCATTAAGCGAAACTAATAGTAGGTTTGTCTGACTCATTATATTTATCTTTATTATTTGACTCTACTTAGGTATTGAGCACTTTTTACTTATTAGCTATTCTCCTAGCGGTTATATGATATATATATATATCTTATATACATATATATACATATACATTGTTTTTTCTTTTGGCCAAATACTGTACCAATAGATTATTTTTGTTGGTACGACTCCCCGGTTGATGTTTGGTAGTATATTTTTACAATCAAACTATTTGCTGTTTTTTTTTCTCACCGCGTGGATTTACCAACACGCTTGGTATATTCTCTCTCTCTCTCTCTCTCTCTCTCTCTCTCTCTATATATAGATATATATAAATATTATATATATATATATATATATATATATAATAAGATTTATCCCAAAACTTGGTAGTAAGGGATGATTCTATATGTGATTTCTAAGATCCACTGTATTAATATTGATGATCCAGTATGTATAAATACAGCGAATCTTTAAATCACTGAAGAGACCTCAATGTATTATAAACTTTTTAGATTATATACAGAGCAATATTTATCAATAGAGGAAGGAAGAACTCAACACCGTAATTCCATAATAAATTTATTTCGACCAAAATTGGGGCCTATATAAATCTAAGTTGATTTAATACAGCTCCCCAAATTATTATATATATGTATCTGTGTGTGTACATATATATATATATGTGTATATATATAGATATGTGTGTGTATATATATATGTGTGTGTTGCGTGAATAGTATATATATATACATATATATATAATATGTGTGTGTGTGTGTGTGTGTGTGTGTGTTAGCATATTTTCGGTTAATTCAATTCCATATATTCTGTACACACTTTCTCATGGTGGCCTGCTACACGTATATTCAATCAATCATGTAAACAGCTCTTTAAAATAGAAAATTGCTTCTTGATTAATTAATCTACTTACAGAATTGACCGAGCCTAAAACTTCGAGCTGATTGGACAATTTTTGGCAAGCCTCTTTTAAAAATAACTTTGCTGTTTTTTTCCTCTATTATTTAAGATTACTTTGGGCCAAGCTCTCATTCAGTCTGTCTTATCACTTTTCTAAACACTAGAAGTAACTTGATGGACCATTACAGAGAAGACTTACACAGTGGATCTTTTTTTAATTTGATTTCTTAAGCTGACATACATCACAATGCACAACCTTCAGTAACGAATGAAGGGTTTTATTGTCAGTCTTAATAACAAGTCAATAATGTTTTCATTGGCATTGAAAAAAGAAAGCTAAACGGACATCTGTGGGTAATGGGTAAATCTTCTTGTCGGTTATTATAAAGTTATTTTGTTATATAAGACCCAAGTAGTCTGGCCATTGGGATGGCGTAACGGCTATTGCTGTTGTAAATGGAATCGGATATCCGTGTTCTAATCCGGAATGAAGCTACAGGGTGGACCAAAAAACAGAATTTTGTTGTTTTGGGTCACCTGTACATATACTATTACGGATGCAAATCACCAGAACCAAATACTGTTGTTTTTTTTTTTTTTTTTTTTTTTTTTTGGGGGGGGGGTAGGGGTCACCCTCTATTTTATTTCCCATCACATTATCATCATCATCAGGTCGTTGTAGCAACATGGGTATCTATGACTCTTTCTCTCCAAAAGTCCCTATTTTCATCGTCCCTGGGATGTTCTCCGTGTAGCATCCAGAATCTGCTCAGAACTGATTAATGTCGGTTTTTCTAGTCGCGCTACACCGTGTGCTTATGTGTAGGTGTCACAGAAGAATATTCCTTATATTCGTTCTTGCTTATCAGCAGTGTCCAGCATCTTGTTCGTCTTACTCGGCTCGTTTCGTGATAGGGTCAATGAATTGCTATTCCGAGAATTAGGAAGTGCTGCTTCCAAGAATTGTTCAAGGCAGCACACAGACGACGATTCTCTCTCAGCTATCGTATAAATAGTTGGAACACGCTACACTTTTAACCTAAGTATGGCAATTGGTTATATGGGAATTGGTGATAGTTTGAGATTATACGCATATTCAACCTTGTTGGGTTATTTTATGTCGAAGACGTTTTTTTTTAATACTCATATGGGTATTCAAATATTTTGGAAAACATGTTTTTCTATTTAACCATAAGATGGGACCCTAACAGATACTGCCACTCCAGATCAGGTGGACCTGGAAGTAATGCGATCAACGGGTACGCAACAGAGCTCAAAATTGGAACTTCACACGTAGATGCAGTTTACGTCATACCCAGGGCACTGGTTATAGGAGAGGTAAAACTGTGAATTCAGATCAGTTGAGATCTAGTTGGAATCGCCAAGATATTCTATTCCAAACTGATACGAAAAGTAAGCCCCCTACCCAATCCACGTAACGGATCAGATAT
>CM042137.1:98671977-98772374 GCA_023376005.1 Doryteuthis pealeii | reverse complement strand
TCGTGTGGTAAGTTGTGTGCATTAACAATGGCACCGTTCATTTCTCACTATCTCAAAATATTTATGCCAAATAACACGAAAAAATTAATAACCTTTCAATGTACTAATATATATATAAATTTATATATATAATTTATATATATAAGTATAATCAAGGTCTTTGTGGTGTATGTGTTTTTGTGGGGTGCTTTTGTCATGACAGACGAATGAGAAGTAAAATATATTAACTGCTGGCACCCGTTACACACCATTCTATTTGTATCCTGTTTAAATGAAATTCACCGTCACTGATTTTTATTAAACATCTTTACGTAACCCGCATTTTACTCTTCACAACAGCGTCCAGCTCCTCAAAATTTAAATTTGGGTTAAAAAGTTTAAACCCTTTTTAGCTTTCAAATAAATTAACGAATACGGTTGGGTAAGGTTCTTTCTCGAAATAAAATATCCTGCTATTAATCTTATATGATTATACTTTAAGCTCTCTTAATTCAAAAAATCTGTAGAATATATGTTCAACCACAAGCTACAGTGATAAGACATAGATGAATCCCAGTGAATCAATCCCTTCTACCAATTAGGATACCTTATATAACATCAAACATACATCATCATCACACAGGTCCCCCTGTTCACGGAATCCAGACATCTCTCTCCATCCCCATCGCCATCACTCGGAGTATCTGCTGCACACCCTGGGCATCCGAACAAGCGAGATAATGACGTCTCTGTCGCCCACACTGCTCCCATTGCTGCCACAAGAACGGCATTATATTCTCCCTGCTCCCATCCCTCGGTTCTTTCCTCACTCGGATGGTCTAGTTGATAGTCAGTCCGTACAGCTCTTCTCTAGGTGTTATTCCCGAACTGTTCGCACCCCGCACACTTGTGCAGCTCCCATCAGGTTTATTCTCAATCGCTTCTTAGTCCATGTCAGCCAACAACACACACACCAACAACAGCCTGAGAACTGTCAGTATAATATTAATATAATAATAAAAATATATAAAACGTTGCCTTAGACTCTAAGTAACACAACACACACAACACACCACACACACACACACACACACATATATAAATAAGATATATATATATAATAGTCGGTTGTAAAGTTTCAAAAATACTCTCACAACTGATATGAAACTTTCCGACTCTACTTCACATCCAGCGTCATTTCCAACTCAAATGTTTATCTTAACTCTAATACACACTCAAACATGTCATTCAACTCGTAAACAAGTATTAATCTGCTACTCCAAAACATTAACCTGCGGGAAACGTGTAACCATTATAAAAAAAGAAGATAAAATCCATCTATCCGGAGTAATTCAAGGTCACAGTTGCGACCTGGTGTTTGATACGGCTGCTCCTGGATCAGTCACATTCGACCAGTAACTCTTTTCTCACAAACCTTCGGCCCTATAAGCCCTTCGCTCCTGGTTTCTGTGTATTGCTAGATTCTTAAATGTTATAGACGCTTTAACTATTTGCACATAGCTTTCACCATACCATAATCGGTCACATCCGCGACTATCACATATATACCCGTTCAAATAGAAATACACTATCACATATAAGTATCTACACTCACAATTTATTCAAATTCTAATATGAGCTTCTCTCTATTCATCTTCCTATTAAGGTAATCTCAAAAGCTCTCGTTGGACTGTACCTTTACTTAGCGGTGGTTTATTCCCTTGATTGGCTGCCCCTTTTAGTTTGAGCCCCAGGCACCAGTAAAAACCGGTTCTCAAATCCTTTCGGTCTCTTTTTTGCCGTTCACCAAACTAACACCCATGGGTAGATCTATTCTAAACCCTCCTCTGGGCTCCGCCCCCCATACATCTACTTAAGTTACACATGGACTATCGCTAGTCTCAGTCTGACTCTAATTTTATTATACTCTTATCTCATAATTCTACATTGTTAACTCGTACCTTATAGAACTTGTATCTACTCTATCCATTGCGTGTATAATTTGTCATTAACCTTGTCGATTATTGTATCATAGCATGTGAACTTAAACCACTTTACTACCATTTACCATTCTGAAAAGTTGATGGCAATTTTACAAGTATTACCAATGAAATGCACACAGCTTCGTCCAGATTTTGACCCTTACAGTCCATTTTCCAATTCTATCCATACACCACGCACCTCATAAACACACTGTAGGCGAACATTTATTAAAACTACACAATCATTGCTAGGGATAAAGTTACCGACGATACATGGTACTAAAATGTAGTTATGAAACAGGATATATACAAGATCCCAATCATATCAAGCAGGAAGCAGCATTTTTATTTACACAATCTAAACCAGCGAGCCCCATGCTTCTCCTAACATGCTGCTGCAAACATCCTAGAACATTTCGAACCGGCAATCCACGTATCTACTACTTCTGAGCGCTAATATAATGTAAATGTAGAAATGACCCATTACCCAATCAAACCTGGACAGCTGTTTGCATACAACCTTGGAAAGATGCATCCAAACTCCCCCACAACTAGGGAAATTAGGTCATACTGACCCTTATCCTGCTAGTAACCAGCTAGGAGAACGACGTTCCTGCCGTGCGGTAGTAATATATAATAAGATAAATATTCATATATAATATAATATAAAATATATATCCACTTCACCATATACATAGAACGAATAGAATCCCTCTACACTTTATCTACAGATAAATTGCCAATAAATAACTCATAATTATTCCAATTAACAAACCACAAGCAATCTGCCATACGTTCTTCTTTGATATAATTAATTTACTATCACACTAATTTAAGCTATAACCACCATTCCTCTGACATTAGAAAAATCGAACTCTTACCTAATTTAACCCTACATTTGCGCCCCACTACGCATCCACAAAACCATGCAGCACTCACCTGAAAATAACTACGCGTAAACTCCGCCAATTATTTGTCTTATAAACAAATAGGACTGAAAATTCCCATCTCACATAAAAAAGAAAAAAAAAAAAGAAAATTAAGCCCTGAGAAATGTTGTACAAAAGAGTACTAATAGTTCAGGTATACATAATCTTTCTTTGTCATAATCTCTTTAGCATCTTCTGTATTTGTCATCATATTTTATCCCATTTAATTATTATTTTATCATTTCCCACAATCCCCCATCCCCATAACCCAGACTTCTCAGATTCATCTAGTAAAACAAATACATACATACTTGGTATAATATACAGCTTGCCCCCCTCCTGAATACTCTTTCAATTTAATAGCACAAATGCATGTCATATTTGCCATTTTTCATTGATGAAGTATTGCCATTACCATCTCTAGTAAATTCACTCAATCCACGATTCCGTATCTGACTTTATATGTCTTCTAAGGCTCCTTTCTAACTTTCCATATCGCCTGAATTCAATTTCATCTAACCATGTATCAAAGAATTTCCCCAACAGACAATTATCCTCTTGATTCTATGAATCCTTAATAAACCTCCAGATAAATCTTGAAAAAAATCACGATGAGCATTTTCATTTTCTCAAAAGCCTCGATGCGCTAAGAATCAATCTATCTAAGAGAAAAGTTATCAGAGATTTTGCTAAAGACAGCATTTATATCGTTCTGATATATATATATCATAATATAATATAATAATAAATAATATAAATAATAATTAAATAAAATTAAAAATAATTATCGTAAATAAAAAAATATAAAAATTCCTCTAAAATAATAACAATTTCGCCCATAACTTTTTTACTTATATATAAAAACAAAATACAGGAAAATCTAATCATTAGAATACAGAACTTAATTAAAAAATTTAAAATAAAAACAATTAACGTATAAAAAATCCTTTACGAAAAATCTTTGAATCCACTCACATTTCTAATAACCACCCTTCCTTAATTGGTCGTCTGTGCCAACATCTCAAAATCGCTACATTGGATACAAAATAATAGAGACATGACCGACATATATAGCCAAAACCCACGTGTGAAATATTAACGCTTTCGTTTTTGCAGATAAGTTTTTTGTTCGTAACTCCATTTACTTCCTCTCCGACCCAATACAATACGATGAATACTCTATATATTTTGTAAAATCGAAATATGATCATTATAGCTAGATAATTATAATTCCTTTAAACAGCTTTAGTTTTCTTACTCAGTAATTATATAAATAATATAAATAATATTTGGTGGTGGTGGGTGTTTTATATATATATATATAATTATATATATAAATTATTAATATATAATATAGATAATATGGAAAATAAAAAGAAAGAGAGCAAAACCTTAGACAGAAATGGTAGTATATCGCGGAATTGAACTCAGTCTGCTATGAATTGATTATTAGATCATTACAAGTTTTGTCTGAGTTTTGTTTTCATTTCCTTATTTTATCTCATTCTAATCATTCATTTCACCTCGCTTTTCCTCATATATATATATATATAATATATAAATAATAATATATGGGGGGGGCTCTATTTATGAAAGATGCAATATCATTGATAGCAGCGCTTATATCTAATATTAGATATGGAATCAATGTCGCCTGGTTACTGACTTGTTTTTCGCCTATGTTAGTAAGCACCGTTGAATCCTTTGTACACGCTGCCTGAACTGCACATATAGGAATGGTTGGTGAGAACCTTCTCATGGATACAAAATGCTGTTGGCAGGACATGATAATTATGATATCTATTATATATTTATACATATTTAGACAATAATGGATATATTGTGTTTGTATTAGCGTATCTTCTTTCTCTCTCTCTCTCTCTCTCTCTCTCTCTCTCTCTATATAATAATATATAAATATATATATATATATATATAATATAATGAAATAAAATGAACTTAATCCGACAGTGTGAATTGATATATTGAAAAAACACACACATATTTATATATATTATATATAATATTAATATATATTAATATAATGAAAAAGTTAATCTGATAGCTTTCATTCTATGAGTATACTGCCTGAAGAAGAACGGAACGACTTCTTGGAGCCAACATTTGGCGCTAATATCTTAATCGCAGATTTGGTCCTGAACTTTTTTTGTGCATATTGTTTTGGTGCTGAGCTGTCTTGCTGGCAATTAATAATGTCAGAAATATTTTTAAAGGCAAAACGAACAACAGCAACCGACACACAGAAACAACGGAGCATTAACAGTAAACTAACAACAGTAATCGCCGAGTAACATACGTTATATGTTCCAGGCTTAGAGTTTTAATTTAGGTTTAGATATGGATTTAGGTTTTGCTGCAATTCTCCAAATCAAAACGTTTTGGAGAAGATTTAGATCCATGAGAACGTTTTAAATATCGTATAACATTTTGATACATATGCTCCATTTTAATATTTGTGTGATTGGCCTATAAAACATGAGATGGATTAAATATTAATATTCAATTTACTTTATTATCAGTATTTGAACATTCTTTACATCTTATCAATATATTTAAGATATTTCAAAGGCACCAAAAACAGTTGAATGCCAAAAGTACTGGCGCCAAAACGTATTCTACCCGAAGATAAATATGGCAAAATATAGGTATATATATATAACTTTACATATCTCTAACTCGTTATTAATTAAAAAAACACAACACATATCCTATATTTATGGAAAAAACAAACATATATCCTATATTTATGGAAGCGCGTGGTGTAATGGTTAAAGTCATGGGAAACGGACTCGTCGCTCCGAGTTCAAATCCTGGATGTGGTAATTGCATTTCACTTAGCGCTAATACATTTGGGAAAGGTATGAATCCTGCCCTTCCTCCAGCTGTGGATAAATAATAGGGCAAACTGGGCTCTTCAACCTTGGTTAGGCAACCGGTTTAGGAGAAGAAAACTCTGAATTCAAACCTGCTAAACTCCGCTTTAAAATGACTTTCTGCCACATCCTACTCGTTCGGAGGGGTTCATAAATATATATATCCTATATTTATTAATAGTAATAAAAACGGAGCTCCAGCAATGAGGTTTTATATTTTATAACATATATAATATGTGTATACGTACGTATATATATTTTATTATTCCCCAACCCCTTCGCGCCAGTATGAAGTGACGAAGGGCAATTTCTTAATTGGAGTTCGGCAAGTTTGAATTTTCCTTTGATGTTTGCCTTCTCCTCGACCTTTCCTAACCAAGGTTAAAAACACAGTCTTCCTACTATTTACGCATAGCTTAGGAAGCATAGATGGATGCATACATTTTCCAAGTGTATTAGCTCTATGGTAAATGCTAAAGCCTTGTCCAGTATTTGAACGCGGTTTGCCGGTCCATTTCATACAGGATAGCCATTACGCAACGCGCCTCTACTAAATATACCATTTTAATAATATCTATATATATCTATCAATAATTATACAATTTGAACTGGTGATTAGATACTCGATGAATAATAGTATGATTGTTGTGTATCCGGTTGCTTTTTCATATATACTTCCTAATGTTTAACATGTTTGTGAGCACCAATGTTTATGCCTGCACATTAATAGCGAGAATTTCAGTCTGCTATGTGAATGATCCCATTCCCATTTCTCCTACCCACTCGCCTCAAATGCACACAGGTTCATGTTTGAACCGTCGAAACCTTTCATCTCTCGAACAAGCAACCAACTGCAAAGCCATCATCGACAGGAATGCTCCAAACGTCACTTTCGTTCACATTCTCTCAACATCTTAATCACAACCACCTACCCTGCTAGTCCGCTACAGCCGCCTTACTCGACTCCCCCTTGTTGACACCACCAGAATTCGGCAAATGTCCTTACGGACACGAGTTTGCTTTGTCATGCGAGCGGAGATGCGTTCAGTTGAAATGACCAGCAATTCCCCGTTCGATGCAATTCCGGTTCAAACGATTGACATTCGATGCTGATCTGTCTATTCAGTTAAACTGCTCACAGTCAAGGACGATTTCAAAAGAGAAAGAATTAGCATAATAATTCTGAGACATGGAAACAGTTAAATGAGGTTAAAACAGACGTCATGGATTTGTATAATGTATTCATAATTGTCATATCAGATATTATGACTTACAGCAAAAACCATTTTCGTTTCCTTTTCATTTTGAATACTTTTCATCAAACATCCTTTCCTCTATATATCTATGACCTCCTATATGTTGACATTAATATATATATTATATATATATATACACGAGTTGCGTAGTATGGGTATGTGTGTATATAATGTTGTATTAAATATATTTTCAAATTTATATAAATTTACTCCAAAATAATTTAATGAGAACATCTAAATCTATCTAAAATTCTCCTATTATCGCAATTGAAACACACACACACACACACACACACACACACACACACACACACACACATTATATATATAATATAATATACATATATATAAAATATAAATAATAAATATATAAAGTTTACATATATATTTATTATTTTCAAAAGGCATTTGAAACATCTTCACCAGATGATTGCATCGCATGAAACCAATATGGTCATGAATGATCCTTGTCATCTAATAAATAGATATGTAAAACCTTTATATTTTAATTTATTATATTATATAACAGCTCTATTTTATATTGAGCACTCTACCAATAATACTCTTTTGGAACAATTCCCGCAAAAGCTGAACAGTACCATCTCACACTATAACACACACGTATATATATATATATATATATATATATATATTATATATATATATATTAAAAAGTCAGTCTGTATAATCACGATGATATTCTTTCAGAAATCTGGTTCCCCGATAGGCGTGCGTGTATATAAGAGTGTCTATTATAACCATACTAATCGTAATTTCTAAACGAATCAATTTGACCCCTAGTCAGACCGCTAACAGATATTACCACCACAGTTGAGAGTCGATAGGGAGAAATGACATTCGAAGCGTGTTCCATACCCACTAGAGCCCCAGATCCGAAGTCTCACCGTCAGATGCAACTGAGTATCCAGGACACACCCTTTCTTTGGTGGGAGAGGGGTCTTAAACTGTGCAGTGTATACAGTAAGCATATTCTAAGCCCCTTGGACACAGTGACAACTAAGATTAGGAAGACTAATGATACGAAAATACAGTCTCTTTTAAAGGAAGAGCGTCCCATCGTAGTGAAATCGTTAGAAAGTTAGTCTCGCAGATCCATTACTACTGAATGCCTGTTCGATTATCGCTGAATGTCCCAGACTTGCGATTTGTGTCACATCCTGTCCGTGACGTATAGTTGGGTCTATACCTAGAGTCAAATTAAACTGTAAAAATCCATCCGTATTTCCTTCATAATATCTGTTTCGCTTTTTGAGTTGAACATGGTTACAGAAGTAAGATTTTTTAATATACTGATTTTAAAAAAATACGGTGAGGAAATTAATCCGACAATATTCCGATTATAATGGATCTGCGTATATATGGATATATATATATATATATATATATATATATATATATATATATATATATATAATGTTTATGTATTATTTGTTCTATATATATATTAAACGTTCTATCTAGTACTATTCTATTTCTAAACATGCATTTCGTTCTCCACCTATTCACGTTTCTGCATGCGACATCATATGATCTTCACTTTCCATTTTTGCACATGCAATGATCACGTCATCAGCTTTCGTAAACAAACGCACATATAAACATTTACGGTCAATAACATCATATTCAAACATTCACTATACACTTAATATTTTTCATTTTGTCCCTCACAAAAACATTCCTTAACAGTGTCCTGATGATGGTTTAATACCGAAATACTTAAGTATTGACACATAAAATTGTTTCCTCTGATCGTAACATTACTGATTTTTTTATCAAATATTGTAATATTCTTATTATGATTTGTTCGCAATTACCTGGCGCGTATTTTGAATCCATTTTGTGAAACACACACACACACGCACGCACACACCCACACACACATAAACACTCACACACAGACACAGACACACGCACACACATGTATGTACTCTCTACTTTGCATGCATCATGTTTAAAAATGTGTTGCGTTTAGAAAGAACAAGAAAAGTAATTCCATTATTCGAGATATTTTCAACATCGCGACGTCCGCGGCCGTGATGTCAAAGTGTTTGAAGTGAATCGTTGTTCACTCGGCCGTACAGCGGCATCTCAATGGCGAGCAAGCAATAAGACTACCAACCAGCAACTAACTCTGAGCATGCGCATTTCGTGATTTCAGAGCATTCCATTCCGTCATTGCTTCTCTCCCTTTTCCTTATCTATCACAATCTACATTTATTTTTCTGCCTGTCTCAGTTTATCTCATTTCTCATGATTCCATTTTTTTTAATTCGTGCTATTGCCTCTCTCATCCTGATTTTATTTTATTTCTATTTTCATGGAGAGTTTTTTCTTTTTTTTTTCTTCTGTTTTCAGTCTGTTCATGCTTTTCCTTCTTCTTTCCTTTCTTTTTTTTCCATTTGTAGTTCTATCTATCTATTTAACTATCTTTTTGTGTTTAATTTCTTTTTCTGTTCTTCTTTAGTCTTTCTTTTAATCTGCTCTGTCTATCTTCCCTTATTTATTTATACTTACATTATTTACATTTCTTCCTTTAATAGTCTTCCTTCTTCCTTTCTTCTTTTCTTCTTATTATTTCCTTATTTCTTTTTTATTTATTTGACTATTCAGCATTTTGTGGTTATATAATATATATATATATATATATAATATATATATATATATAATTATTATGCTTAATTTAATTTTTCTGTCATTATTTCTTTATTTTTACTTTTGATGTGATCATTTTATTTCTTATATATTAAAATGATCTTTTTACGTTGTCTTCTTTTGTGTAATTCTTTTTCCTTACTTCTTTTTCCTTTATTTCTGTGATTTACTTCTTTCCGCTTCCGGAGTTTTCAATTCTGTGTCTGTCTGTCTGTCTGTCTGTCTCTCTCTCTCTCTCTGTGTATCTCTCCCCTTTCCCCCTCTCTCTCTCTCTCTCTCTCTGTATCTCTCCCCCTTCTCTCTCTCTCACTCTCTCTCTCTCTCTCCCTCTCTCTCTCTCTCTATATATATATATATATGCGTGTGTGTGTGTAGGTGTGTGTGTGTTTATTTAAATGTTTCTTTCTGTAATATTTTTTATGTTTTTTATATCTTAAGTGTGTTTATCAATTTTATTTATTTTCTTCTTTCTTTAATTCATTCTTTCTTTCATTATTTCCTTCTTCTATCTCCTTTCTTTTTCTTCTTTTTTTCTTCTTTTTTATACTTCTGTTATCTTTCTCCTATACTTCTTTCTTTCTTTTCTTTCTTTTCTTTCTTTCAGAGTCTTTGGTTCTTCTACCTCACTATGGATCCTTCATTTTATTCTTTCTCTATTATATGTTGGTTTCCTATCTTTAAACACTTATTTAAGCTATTCTATGCACTTTATTTGTCTTTATAATGGATCTTTCTTCTTTCTTTTCCCGTTTGATCTTTATCTCTATCTCTTTCTTGCTAGTTTTCTTTTTATGGCGTCTTTTTTTGTTCATTTCTCTCCATCTTACCATCTTTTTTTCTCTAATGATTTTTTCTTTAGGTTTCATTCATCCGTTTTCTATTATAAAAAAAACTCGTCTCATGTTCACGGCTATTCATGATTATAACTCATACGTCTTTTTCTTTTTTTTCTGTTCCTTTCCTGGCATTAGTTCGTATGCTTGTGTATGCGGGAGATTTAACTACTGACCCTAGGAAAGACTAGTGACATCTGTCAGATTACCAATGGGTCATGCATGTCCGTATGATGTTGGCCAAAATACTAAACCAGTATCAAGAGGATTTCCCCATCATGTTTGATTTTGTTTTTACTGTGACCTGTGTGAAGAATAGAACTAAGCTGCATCAAACAGATAAGAACAGGCTAGGAAGATAAACACTCTTTAATCCGATTCGAAGGTCATATGAGTGATGTGAATTTCTATGTGTATACGTTTGGGCAATTATGTGCCTATTTGCGTGCTTATGTGAGTTCATATTTACCTTTCTGTATATATATAGGTATATATAAAAACATTTTTTTTTTGTGATGAAACAAAGAAAATACAGTGCTCAATCACAAATTGTGAGAGCTAATATTTATTTAATTTGCTGAGTTTTTATAGATCAATGTTTATTATAAACAGCTACCCAGGTTTCATGCCAAGGGGCAATCATCATGTCGTTGAGTTAGATCCCATGGTGTTTGTTGAAGATCTTTACTTAATGTCACATTGATCTATAAAAACTCAGCAAATATATATATATATATATACATATATATATTATATATATATATATATATATATATATATATATATATAATAATATGAACAAAAAGTAATAAGACAAGCAGGAATATTCTTATATTGTTATATATTCTCAACTAGTTTCGACCTTAGGTCATCGTCAGGAGAAAATTTCTTATTTGAAGAAATTGTTTATAGTTTTTTTGAAATGGAGCATTATAGAAGAACTATAAAAATTGAAGTGTTTTTGAGGGTTTGACATGCTATTAAAATCCGGGTAGACGAGTGTGTTAGTAGTAGCAAGTCCATTTGTTCCGTGAAGAACCTCTATATTTTTTAATGCTCTTATATACGTGAGGGAGCGTTCATGGGTGTTGTGTATATGACTATATGTGTATACATATAAATGTATGTGTGTGTGTTTACATATATGTGTGTGAATGTGAGTATGTGTATGTATCTCGGTACTGTGCTCGTGACTTCTAGATTTTTAATTGGGTCAAAAGTGGCTTGTTTGATGTGAGGTAGTCAGTGTTTGTTTATTTAGGTGACATCAACCCCCCTCATATATATATATATATATATATATATATATATATATATATATATATAATTATCTACCGGCACCGTTTCTTCAGTGTGCCAAGACATTTGCAGGCTACCTCTTGGCGGGATGTAAACCTGATCGATTTATAATCAGTCAGGCTTCTTAACCACACGGCTATTATCACCATCTACAGACTGGGACCATAACTCTAATGATAATACATACAAATGTATATACGTTAAGGTCACCAGAAAGTACTCCATCCGTTTTATAGAAGACCGTTTCCTTTATACACACACACACACACACACACACACACATATATATATATATATATATATATTGTGAGAATGGTACACAGTAATAACCTACTCGAGTTTCACCATAAGAATCTTCAGGCTAAATCCACTGGATTAACCAAGATATTGGGACCTATAAACCAACCGTTTATCGCGAAAAAATATATACTTGCAATCGACTGCAATTAATCAATATCTTGATTAATCCAGTGAATTTAACCCGAAGATCCTTATATTGAAACTTGAGTAGGTTATTACTGTGTACCCTTATCATAATAAATTTGCTCTACTAACGTATTGAGCACTTGAGATTTGTTATATCACTGTCTTATCATTGTGAAATTTGCATCAACTAACCATTGTGACCATTTTCACCGGTAAGTCACCTTTTCCCCAATACCATAATATAATATATATATATATATATATATATATATATATATATATACCTCATCTGCATGAGCAGGATGTGACACAAGGTCAGTTTAACAGGTTTATATTCAGAGTTTGTATTGCCCAATCTGTCCTACTATTTTCAAAATAGCTGCAGGGTAAATAGTTGGATTGATACCTTTCGCAATGGCGATAGCATTATGTGAAATATAAAGAGTACATATTTAATCAGGTCATTATTTGGTTGGAAGGAGGACTTGCCTCTCTGGAAAGGATGCAATTAGTTGATTTATAACGGGGCGTTTAACCAACTGATTACAGCTGGAACCCATGACAATTTCTCGCCAACCGTCATCTCCCCGGTGATGACATCTGTGCCGCATCCAAAATCTACAGAGAACTGATTAATGCAGGTATTTGCTGAATGGCACACACTGGCTTGCCCTTGTACATGTTTCTGTGGAGAAACGCCACTCATGAGTTCGTCCTGACTTCTTCTGCAGTGCATCTGTTTGTCTAATTTGAATGGTTTGTGTGATAAGGAACAAGTAGTCGTGCAGCCTGCTCTTGTGAGGTGCTATTTCCATGATTGTTTAAGATAGCATGGCACCTTCTTGTGTAATTCTAATCTAGCTTATTCTCTAGTTCCAGCGTTACGGTTCACGTGATGTTTTTGTACAGGAACACTGACACAACTACGGGTTGGAAGTATTGTCGGTTTAACTCATTAGATAGATCAGACTTCCATATGATTCATTATATATATATATATATATATATATATATATATATATATATATATATATATGCTTGAAGTATAATATATACTAATCCTATTAGTAAACGCTTGCGGTAAGAATAAAGGCAAATAATTTGTAAGTAAAAATATACTACCAAGCTTCACCTGGGGAAAAATGAAAAAACAAAAGACCAAGAGGGTCGCATCAACCGAAAATAATCTACTAACACTATAGCAATTCGCCAGAAGAAAAAATATACATAAAACAATATATATAAACTGCTAGTATTGTCTAATGCTAAAATGTAAAAAGTGCTCGATACATAAGTAGAGCAACTAATAAAGTCAGATTCTTGCCCTGGTTAGCTACTAAGCGAAGCTATTACTAAGTATGACTCATTAGGATTAACTTTACTCTCTTTCTCTCCCTATATATATATATATAATATATATATATATATGTGTGTGTGTGTGTGTGTGTGTGTGTGTGTGTGTGTGTAGAGATAGATAGATAGATAGATTGTTTGATAGATAGAAATAGAGAAAGAGAGAAAGAGACAAACAGACAGACAGAAAGACAGACCGAATGAAATAGATAGATAGGTAGATTGATTGATAGATAGATAGATGAATAAATAGATCTGTTTTAATCGTTTGAATTATTGCCTAGTCAGGCATTTGCTACTGTTATCTTGAGTTTAGTCATTGATTTTGTATTCAGTTGTTCACATCCTGACAATATTTATGAGCAAAACAATTCTGATTAATGTGTCCGCTTCAGCTTTTACGGCTTATAGTCTTGCCTACTAATTGAAATGCTTAACATATTATATTAAATTTGTCCACTTTTCTCTATCGTTTATTACTCATTGGAGAATCCAGCTCCAAAAAAGACATTTTATTCTCTTGAATAGAATGTCATCATTATTATTACGTTCGCTCTATGTGAGTTTTTCACACCAATTTTAACTTCTGGTTTTTTATTGAAGCACTTTTGTGGCCAGATTCTTTTTCTTGTAGTCTTAACATATCTTAGATGAATTATTATCCTTAAATTTCTCCTTAGCACCTTTAAGCGAGTCTTTATTTTACATTGTATTATATATTGTAGATTTGAATTTTCATTCTCTTTCAGCATACCCACGGTATATTATTTGTTATTCAATTTATTTTAGTTTTTTTTAGCTGTCATGTCGGTATGGTTACGAATAATAGCACGACCGTATCTCCTGCAGAAGTTTACCTCCTCACCTAAAAACTGTGTCCAGGCTATGTCACTAAACTGCATCTAATGGTAGCCAATTTCCAGTTCTAGAGATCTGGTTCTAGGAAAAAGGTAAAATCCACCACATTTCACTTGTGTTCTCTACTGAGACAACGTCGTATCCGATGGCTGGGTCATGTACATCGGATGGATGATGTACGAATCCCGAAGAACATCCTCTGTGCAGAGCTTTTGTCTGGTAAGAGATAGATTGGTCTATTTTTCTGTGTATTATCAATGTTTGCGTTGACATAATTAGTTCTTCTGGCATCTGCTGATATAAAAAGAGATTAAAGTGGATCACCTTTTTCACTCAGTATTCCTTTCGTGCTAATTTACAACATTTACATTTTATCGTATGATTAATAAATTTATCTCTGTCACCCCAAGCTCACTATCCGTACAAAGATACAACTGTATAGGGCATGTGAAATCAGCACCCTCATGTATGGAAATGTAACATGGACCTTATACTCCCACTAAGAGCGGCGGCTAAATAGCTTTTACCCTCGCTGCCTTAGATGTATACTGGGCATCACCTGGAGGCAGAAGATCACTAACAGCAGTTCTAGAGAGAGACCAACTCCCCAACTTGTATTCTCTATTGAGACAACGTCGTCTCCGATCGCTGGGTCATGTACATCGGATGGATGATGGACGAATCCCGAAGGACATCCTCTGTGTAGAGCTTTCGTCTGATAAGAGACAGATTGGTCTGTTTTTCTGTGTATTATCAATTTTTGCGTTGACATAATTAGTTCTTCTGGCATCTGCTGATATAAAAATAGATTTCAGTTTCTCTCTTCCGGTGCCCTCTTCTTAGACAATACACAGAACATCTTGTGTGCAATTTATTTAAGTTTGTTGCTTGAAGTATGAATACAGTTGTTTTTCTTCCCGTGTTTCTTTATCGTTTATTTGTTTGTCGTTAAGAGCATTTTGCTGATATTGCTGTCATTAACGGCCTTAATATTTTTCTCATGGAGAGTTTTTTCACACCGGCATTAGTGACAGCAATTGTCCCCAGGCCTTCTAGACTCTTCTGAGTATTCAAGTCAATCTTATCAATACTGTTGTCTTTCACTGGGGTCTGAAGGACAGCACGTCTCCTCAGGTGACTCGGATACTTCTGAGTATCCTAGTCGATCTTAACAATCCTTTTCTGTTTTCTAAACTTTTGGGGACCGTTCCAAGGGCACCAATTATGATTGCTATCACTTTCACCCTCATATTCCACAGTTTTTTCAATTCTCTATCAAGGTTCAAGGATTTTTCTATATTTCCGTTTTTATTCATCTTTACCCTGTGATCTGCTGCGACTGCAAAACGTACCAGTTGACAAGTTATTTTTTTCTTGCTTATCACCTGGTTTTATTTCTCTCTTTGTGTGTTTTTTACCATCCACCTTAGCTGGGGTTCCTTCACTGGAGTGAGCGACAGCAAGACTGTTCGGGTCTCCAGGGCTCTTCTGAGTATTCGAGCCGGTTTCAACAATGTTGTTATTTCTCAATCCTTCCTCTGATTTCCGATTCATCTAGGGAGCCATTATTATTATTATTATTATTATTAATATTAATATTATTATTATTATTATTATTATTATTATTATTATTATTATTCATCTATTCATTTATTCACTACATTTTTAGGATACCGTTTCAATTTGTGATCAAGAAAAAAATACAGCCTCATTTCGATTTTTGGTATTTGCATACACCTTCCTTCCTAATAAAACCTGGCTAATGCTATTTGAAAATGAAGACTGATACCATATATTTGTGGATGTAGTCATCGATGTTTATATTTTTGTATTCATTATAGTCATCGGAAAACAATGCATTCTTAATTTCTAATTTCGCGACTGTTTACTTGCGCGCACAAGTGTTTTGCTGCCCTAGTTTTAAAAGCAATCGAAAAGCCACCTAAACTGTAACGTACACCGCAACCTGCACTACCGTCATTATTACGGTTAAGTCACGCTGAAAGCTTCGGTTCTCGCTAGATCACCGTTGATAGACAGCGATGCACCTGTTCAATAATTATATTGGCGACCACTTAAGAAACAGATCTGAGTACCATATTAAAAGCTTAGTAAACAACAACTGCACCCCTTACATTAAAACTTAATAAAAATCAAAATAATAGCAAAACTATCTATTATTAATATGAACATAAAACAATGCAATTAAAAATGAGGGCAGTTGTGTATTAAAATATTTTTTATTATTTGCAAATCAGATATTCCATTACTGTGTTAAACACCATTTGTTACAACATATAATGCATATAGCACTTTGATCATGTGCAAACACACACATACACACAAATATATATATATATATATTAATATATATATATATATATATATATATATATAATATATACTAGCAAAATTACCTGGTCTATGACCGGAAGGAAACATTTTAGGAACACGATGGAGTGTTCCTAAAAAGCGTACGATATTAAAGTGCATCTAATGGGGAAGTTCTAATTCTGGATCTCTGGGAAGTGTAGAATACGCCTTCATTGCCATGTTGATCTAGAGTTGTAGTACCTGTTAGGAACCCATCTATTAGTTGAATAGATTATAAAATGAGTTTTCATTAGAATGAAAATTATTCGTTTATTGGATATTTAATGTTAAACAAAGCTAACAGTTTATGCATTATAATATTAGTTTATTTTAGGAACATTCTCTTTTTGATGTTTACATTTTTTTATATTAATGGCATCCCATTGTGGTGTAAGGGGTCGCAAGTTAGACTCACATTGTTACTGAATAGCGATTTTAATACTCGTTAGATGCCTTTGCTTTCGACCTTGTACCATATCCTACCTGTGACGAACAGGTTGGGTAAAGAAAATTAGCTCACATCATTGTGTAATTGTTAGCAAGGTAGTTTCGTAAATCCATTACTACTGAATAGGGAATTCAATCTTTGCTGGATCTCACATACGGAATTGTGTCTAATAATATTGGCATTTTTTAGCAGAATTCAGAATTCATGTGTTTACTTTTTTTTACTAAAATACGGCTGTATAGAAAGTTATGAAAATCTTCTGATATAATTATTCAGACTCTTATCTTTATAGAAAAAATCGTTTTTAATCTGTTTTCTTTTCAGATTTCATTAAATAAAATAGGGGTGGGGGAGCTCGTAAAAATATATTTTAATAAAAAAAACTATTTCAAACATATTTTCAGCAATGGATGAATAATTACCGAAAATGTCGCGAAAATTTGACTAATAGTTGATTTTTCATAGAATCTTTTAAAAAGCCGGTAGTCATAACTTGTTTTTGGCTACTGTAAATTTCAATTGATTTAACGGTGCAAAAATGTAAACATTGTTTTCGTTCATAATTTTCATTATTTCCGTGAGCTGAATTGTTAAAAATCATCAGGTGTTGTTTTATGTTTCTTCTTTTGAATGGTTGAAGATAATAATAGTATTTTTTTTTCTATCCCCCGTTTTTAATCGCTTAGAATTTGCGATGTTTTGTTTTGTTTACAACATTGAGAATAATATTTTAAAAAAGGAAACTTGTGACGGTTTTAAATGATCTTTTCTAAAGAACTCTCGTACGTAAGAATTCTAAATTCAGTTTTTAATTGCTTGTTGAGTTAGAAATAAAATGATACATTGTAATTTTTTTTTTTTGAGCCCTGAATCAAAAGTAACAAAGAAGCCATCTAAACATTATATTTCGCGTTTTAATGAAATCTCGTTATCTTCTTTCAAAAACGTTCTGAATTTCACTGATTAAAAATAGATATATTTAATCATATTTCATTATAAGAAATATGAAAAATAATATTATGTGGGTATCCACTTGAATGATTTTTTCTAAAGCCTTTCGTGCGTAAGACAATTTTAAATTCAGTTTTGTAATGCTATTAACTAAAGCTTAACTTATTTGAAGGTAGAATATGCGCATATTAATTCAAATTTCATTATTTTTGAATAGATTCTTTTAAAAAAGTTTGGGTTTCGCTGATCATAAATGTATATTTTATTCTAAGAAATATAAAAGTATTCGTAAAAAAATTTGATAAAAAGGTTTTCATTTTACTTTTTACATTTAAAAAGATACACTTGATTTAAAAAATTGTTTTTAGTTCTCAAAAAAAAAATAACAGTTCGTACTAAATTACAAAACAATCGCTTTCAACAATGTTGACTTATTAGTAGAAATAGAGCAGACATTTTGATTGACTTTTCGAGTTATAGGTCGACATGTACATACCAAACTTTCAATATAATATATATATAATATATAACATATATATATATATATATATATATATATTAATATATATATATATATATATATATATATGCAGTCCATGCCCTTTCAATATGAAACTAGGCAGATTAGCGATCATATGGAATTCGGCTATCTCTAATAAGATCGAGTGAATATTCTTACAAGCTGTAGCCATGTCAGTGCAAAGGTATGCTGCATCACTAATACAAAATTCCAGTTTAAAAAAACTACATGGGAACTACCCCAGCATACTGCGTGTTGTCGAACAAATCTTAAAACTTCACCTCACAAAAAAGTAACTGTAATCCACTTGCCTCCTATCACACATATCTTCCAAATAACTGGGCACTAATTAGCGATATGTAATGTAGCGGCCTTAATTCTTAATATGCAACGTAGTGGGACCAATTAGGATCTATTACGTTGGGGTACCATTTCGTAATATTTAACGTAGCGCCTTCCTTTCACGGCACTACCACAATTCGTAACCGTACGTACGGTGTTTGTTTACAAACGCAGATCTAGCTGTAGCAGTCAGTCTCTTATAGCCCCAAAATCCTTCTCCCACTTCTTTTCGTTTCATGGTCAAGCGAAAGGTATCACGTTTCACGCCGCGTGCTTCTTCGTTACGGCCAATTGACTTTATCCACGGGTCGTCCCCTTTACGATAGTGACTTTACTATCTTGTTTGCGTCGTGAGTCCATTCATAAAAAGATTTCTTTGGTGTAGTGGAAATAATACGATAATGCTGGGGGGTTTTCTTCAGAAGTTTATTATAATAAAAACTTCACTGCAATTTTTGAGAGAGA
The DNA here is from genome assembly GCA_023376005.1 of Doryteuthis pealeii. NCBI lineage: Eukaryota > Metazoa > Mollusca > Cephalopoda > Myopsida > Loliginidae > Doryteuthis > Doryteuthis pealeii. The sequence continues at coordinate 98,752,793 of CM042137.1, read as the reverse complement.
GAGGGTTCCTGTCTTAACAAGAGGTGTATTTTAACTGGATTCAACTTCGAGTTTTTAGTCCTTAGTAAACTTCTCGGTGAACAAGCTTTTCTTAGCCTTTCCTTATTGTCAGCGACAACAGCTTAATTCAGTACGATCACTGGCCCCGATCTCTGCCTGACTCTCCTTCTCCGATCGCAGACGCTAACTGCTCTGATCGCAGACTCCAACTGATCGTGATTCTATTCGCGGGTCTTAAATAGCATTTCTAAATAATCTTCCAGAAGATTCTACTTTAGAACTTTCGAGCCCTTTCGATTCGTTCGATTCGTTCCAATCTCACTGGTCAACCAGAGTTCACCAACCTAAAAGATCAAAGATTTTCTTGGAGTCACTCATCCTAACTTTTCTTTAAATCTAGATTTATCGTCTCATTTCTCTCGTTAAAAAGATAAACTTACTTTCCTAACTACTTTTTCGGTGATTCCACAAAGACCACCCAGCAACTCAAGATAATCGGTAGTACATTTTTCTAAGTCTGGCACAAGGCCACAAATATAGGTGCTGGGCGGCGATTACGTAACACAAATAAAAAGAACAAGACACGCTGAACTCTGCTGGAGTTGTAAGGACGAAATCATAAATAGCATTCTTCTGTCACCATACCAAATGGAGCCGACCAGCAAAAATTTACATTGATCAGCTTTGTGCAGATACCGGATATCCAGAGGAGGACGCGCCTGGAGTGATGACGAGTGGAGATAGAGTCATGGTAGTTCGTGCTGGTTGCACAGACATGATGATATATACACGTAATAGATATATTGGAACTGAAACATAAAAGATAATAAACATTTTTATGCTTAAATTCCAACGACCCTAGATATAAGTACATTTTTCCATCAGTTTATTAGCGTATTTCCATATATAGATCATGATATTTTTATTACATATATATATATATATATATATATATATATATATATATTATATATATATATATATATATGTGTGTGTGTGTGTGTGTGTGTGTGTGTTACTTATGAAAATGAAACAAACAATAAAAGTTCATATGAACAACACAGGTAAGTTATTTAGTAAAATATTTTTTCAAATCATTATGCAAATTTTATGCCTAATTTATCATGCAAATTACATATCCTATTTTTAAATCATTATACAAATTAGATATACTAAGACTGCAATAAACGTCATTAATGCCGTTAATAATACGTATCAATGATTTCACACGTTGTAGGCTCTTTCCCTGTTAGAATAGGTGTGGACATATGCACGGAATTTCACATTTATTCACAGACGGACAAAAAGCACGGCTTATGGTAGATAACAGAGTTAAGTGACACCAAATCCCTTTATATTCAGATTTCTCATTTAATATTCTCATCATATTGATTGACTCATCGATTTGTATCCGCTATCATTTCATTGAGATTATTCTTTGTATTAAATCATGCATTAAGAGATTTGTGGATTCTGGTCCCTTTCCAGACAATATTACCAATGGCCCACGCTAAATTATTCGATTAATCTCAGATCCGTGCCTGTGAACATTCACATATATTCCCAATCTCTGTATTCTACTCGTATAAACATATTTATGAGCTGTATCATGATTTAACGAGTTTATATGATTCTTATGATGGTTGGTCCAGGTTAGAAGCAAATTGATTCATAGCGATCGTTATCTTGTTTTTTAATGTGCAATTCTCACTGTGTGGGTTGTGAACTCTTCAATGTGCACAGACAACGCTATCATCGATAATAATCTGTTATAATAATATTTATTGATTCATTTTTCCTTCGCTTTGTGACTTTAGATAATTATTTCTTTTATTTCTTTGATATGTTGAATACAAGGTGTGATAGAAAGTATCGATACTAAAGCATGAATTTCATGTTATATTAGAGTTTAAATACAGACGTGCTACTTATATAATAATGTTGAAATGTCGAGACAGCAGCCTCGATTTGTCAGTGGAAAATCTCTAATAATAAATGCAAATGTCAGTGAATAAGTGTGTCAATGTGTCACATTTTTCAACCTCTCTCCTAGAGGCCGTAGCCCAACATAGCATACCAAGTTGGAGTCTGCTCGAACAAATTAAAAACAGTCTGTACCGAATCTTGATCCGCACTGATGATATTTTGGATTCTCAAGTTTTAATTACTGCGATTGTTTTAGGCAATTTCTGACTTGATTTTTTGTACGATAACAATTTTATATTTAATAATACTTAATGTATGAAGTGTGATCGTTGGGGCGAATCCCCAATTAAGAAATCCTCGCAAGAGATAGCTTAATTGCTACTCGATAGGAAGGCTTTTAATCTAGTTAATAATAAATTGAAAAAATTCAGTTCAGATATTTGTTAAAAAATGTTTGAGCAAAATACAGGATTGTGCAAATGCAGCAATCTTCATACTCTCCAGATTTACCGCCCTGATGTCTGTAGCAGTAGAAAACGCCGACTGCACCTCTGCAGAGAGGTAAATCACCCACCCATCCAATGAGACACCACGTGGTTGGTGACCCTTATGCTTTAGCGGCTGAGCAGTTTGACCTGGGTACAATGTGGACCCTGACATGTAGCAATCCATGTCAGCTCTTACTTGGACTAAACGGTGGGCAGAGAATGTTCATCCCTACAACGGCTCGTTTTCAGGAATTAAAATGTCAGTCTTTGAAACGAAACCGGAACCAAAAGTCCATTCCGTATGATACCAAAATATATCAATAAAGTCTTCATAAATTTACCCATTTTATAAAATTCTGTGTTAGTTTATGTTTTGTTTCTTTAATTGTTTTCCTTACCAAAAAACAATTATTTCTTTTTATTGGTGCATTAAGAGATCTTAAGTGTGAAAAATGTTTTTCCCATTTCATTATTCATAAAATCAATTTTACATGTTTGAGATAACAAAAGAAAAGTTATTAAATTGTATTGAAAAGGATTACAAGGTGTGTCAAGAGAATAATGAATAAATTAACGAGACAAGCTGCTATTCTAACGGGAATTATTTGAGACTCAGCAGACAAAAAAATATGGAAGTCGGTGACAAACACTCGACTATTTTGTATATGTAAATTACACCGGCAAGTTGTGATTTATTTCATGATCAATCGATCATGATATAAATCACTTTATATTTTAGGTTAAAATTTATCATAATATAATAATAAGAACTGATAAAGATGGGACACAGATAGTAACAGACAACACTGATGAAGATGTCCAAATCGATACGTTCCGATATAAATGAGAGAAGAAGACGTTTAGAATTTAGTAGGAAGTATAAAACAGTAACTCGATGAAAAATCACCGTGAAACTAAATTGACAAGTCAGTATCGCAGGTTAGTCAGAAGTGGGGTTCTGATCATCTTAGCGACCCACGTGATCATATGAAATGGAAAGTTAACATTTAGATTTAGGGAGAGACGAGATCAGAGATACCTGCAGGGCAGATGTATGGTTCCTCTCTCTGTTGCTTCCAATGCGCGCGTTAAAGTACGTATCTAGGAATTAAACAAAATTACACATAAAATATATCTCCGTGTTCCTGATATAATACGAACTAAAATAGATGTGACGCAGAGAGAAGTTAGACAACCGCGATGACGAAGATATCCAATCCGATACGAACCGATGAAAAAATATGGAAGGGGAGTAGTAACCAGAAAGGAGAGACTGTAGTTTTTAATAAGTATATGGCGCATATGTATATACATATATACACATGCTTTCTTTCTTTCCTCTCTCTCTCACTCTCTCTCGCTCTCTATTTCTCTCTCATTCACACACACATGTACACACACACACACACACACACACACATATATATATATATATATATATATAACTAGTCATAGGAAATGGACTCGTCGCCCCGAGTTCAAATCCTGGACGTGGTAATTGCATTTCACTTAGCGCTAACACCCTTGGAAAGGTATGAATTCTACTCTCCCTCCAGCTATGGGTAACTAGTAGGGCAGACTGGGCTCTTTAACCTTGGTTAGGCAACCGGTCTAGGAGAAGGAAAACTCTGAATCTAAACCTGTTAAACTCCGCTTAAGAAATTGACCTTGTGTCACATCCTGCTCGTGCGAAGGGTCGGTAAATATATATATATATATATATATATATATATATATATATATAACTACACACACAAACGCACATATATTTTGCGCGAGTGTTGTGTGTGTGTGTGTGTGTGTGTATGTTGGATGTGTGCGTGCGTGTGTTTTTGTTGGATGCTGTCATCCAGGTTTCAATAAGCTGATTACAAAGCAATCTCAAACAACTGCATTTTAACACCCTCTTATTACTTCACAAATATCGATTAACAGCAAAATCTATTTTCCTATCTTCTCGTTGAACGAGACTCACCCTCTCTTATATATTTATTTCAATTCTTCTAGTTTCCTTTCTTTCTAGTGTTTGCTCTCCTTCTCTTGCTATTTCTATATCACACAGTCACCGTCCTTGCACGTCTTTGCCTCTCCTTCAAATTTCTCCATTATCCATTTACGTTGTCTTCCCTAATGACCTCTATCGTTTTATCTTTATTTTATTATGTCACTCGTCTGTCTTTCTTCCTTTTTAGGTATTCTCTCATGCTGTTATTTACGGATCTTTGCTTAGTCTGGCATAAAGGCCTCAGGTTGGTTCCATTCCCTGCTGTTCCTGTGTAGTCACCCATCTCAAAACTGAATAGGCTCATCACTGTATATCCTGCGGGATCTGATGGGAACCAGTGCTTTCGACATGATCTTTAGTTCATTTTCTTTCTTTCTTTCTCTTTTCCTTTTCTCTATTTTATTTCTTTCTTTCATTCATTTTTTTTGTTTTTCTTTCTTTCTTTCTTCTTTCTTTCTTTATCTACTACTATTCCAATCCGTAACTTCTTATTATTGTTCCTTTATATACTTACTTTTTCACGACACACTGTCCATCCACCCCCTCTCTCTCTCTCTTCTCCCCCCCTCTCTCTCTCTCTCTCTCTCTCTCTTTATATTCCTCCTATTCAACGCTTCATTTCTTCTGGTCATTATATCATTATATTTTTGCCCTCGTTCTTTCTTTCATTCTTTTTTTCTGTTTATTTATTTTCTTTTGCCCTCTTATATAATCTCATTAGCTTTCTACGCTTTTCCGTAACACAATTCTTCTTCCTTTTCCTTCTCTTCTTTTCACACTTCTATCTCAAAGTCTTACATTCCACGTGACACTTGTCTTTTTCCATTTTCATTACATTTTTTAAAGTTGACTTTTTTTTTATTTTTTCTTATTTTTCTTTCTTCACTTTTACCTTTCTGTCTTTTTCCACTTCTTCCTCATTTCTATTCCTTAATTGATCTTCTTCATCTAGATATATTCCATTTCTCACAAAAACTTCTCATTCTTTGTTGTTTCTTTTTAGTTTTCTTTCTCTGATGTTCCGACTGACCCCCCCTCTCTCTCTCTCTCTCTCTATATATAATATATATAATATATATATAATATATATGTATGTGTGTTATGTATGTGTGTCTTCTTCTTCTTCTTCTTCTTCTTCTTCTTCTTCTTCTACACTCCTCAGTTTTTCACTTGGTCTTTCTCATTTATGTACATTTATCATGTGCATAATTAGAGTAAGCCCATGGAGGGACGCAATCTCAATAATAATAATAATAATAATAATAATAATAATATAATAATTAAGAAGAAGAAGAAGAAGAAGAAGAAGAAAGAGAAAAGCCACAGCAGTCTAAAAGTCTGACATTTTCTCCCTCACAGCGACATGTTTCGTAATCAGCCAAAATGCTCCCAGTTCCATATTTGCTCTACACCATTACCTTTTTTTTGTCTAGCCTCCTCCTTAGCACAGGGTCAAAAAGAGGAAAAATGAAATAGAAAGAAAGAGACAGAAAGAGATAGAAAGGTAGAGAGATAGACAGATAAAGGTTTGAAATGACAAGATGGTTGCGGTGGGCGGAGGTAGTAAGTGCTATTTCGGTTGAAGTTAAGCAAGCAATCACAAATGCAATTACTAACGTAATAGACTGACGCTAAACATGGAGATTAGCCTATTTTTTCTGGTCAGGTTGGTGATTTTTTATCCGATTTTTAGGCATCACTACCGTTTTGGGGGGGTTTTTTTTTTGTGCAACTTTTTTCCAAAATTTGTTTTCCCCCTTTAATCTTCTATTTTTGGGACTTTTATCCATAATCTTTCAGTTTGCATTTAATATTGAAAATTATTAATTTCAAAACTCAAAAAAACAGGTTCCATAATTCTATTTGATTTTCTAAAGTACTTCCAACCCCTCTCTCTCTCTCTCTCTCTCTCTCTCTCTCTCTCTCTCTCTCTCTCTCTCTCTCTCTCTCTCTCCATTTTATTTTTCTTTCTTTTCATTTCTTGCTTTTCCAATACCCTCTTACTCTCTCCTATATATATTTATACTATATATATATATATATATATATATATATATATATATATATATATATATATATGTGTGTGTGTGTGTGTGTGTGTGTGTGTGTGTGCTTTTAATGTGTGTACTTGTTTATGTGAGTGTAGATGTGCGTGGTTGTGCGTGTATAGAAAAACACGAAGTGTTCCGAAGGATGAATATTTAATGTTGATGGTAATATTCATTCTTTGGAACACTTCGTTTTTTTTTAAATGATTTTCTACTTCTTCATTTTATATATATATATATATATATATATATATATATATATATATACGAGATTCATGTGTTTTAAACAAGATGGAGACATCTTCAAACTAGAGGGCAAGACTCTGAAATTAGCAGACCAGTGCACATACCTAGGAATTAATATGTCGTGCACAGAAAGCGATCTCAGTATACACACCGGAAAGAAATAGACTGCTATAGACAGTGTACCGGTCATGTGGAATTTTGAAGGCTTAGTTTATCACAGTATAATAATCAGATGGTTCAAGAAATTTCAGTCATGTTGCAAGAAATTCAACGATGAGACAAAGTCAGCTAGGTCTAGCACCGTGGATTCCAAGGCCGTGCTCCTGGCCATCGAGAATCCGATTAGTATCTCTCGGAGAGTATCAGGTGAAACCAGCATCTCACCATCCAGTGTGGTTCGTCACGTTCACGATCTCAGTAAAATCATTCGGAGCATCCGAATTGTGATTGATCCATCCAAAATATTGCAAATCTATTTACTCTCCCTTGTAAGAAAGGCTGAAGAGAAATATGTTTTTAGATTTTCAGCATACACTGTCTAAAATAATGCTTTATAAGCATCCGCCTCGGAACCACAAGGTTCCCTTTCGATGCGGGTCCTAACCAATCAAGAGCTTGAGTAGCACAGCTTGGATCTGTGCGGTAAAATTAGGAGCTGATGATATGTGTGAAGCAAAATAATCTCCCAATTCTGGCGATAGTGAATATGGGATAGACTCCTTCGCTATCCGGCTGATACTGACAATAGCCACTCCGTTACTTTTACTGTTAGAAAGTTTTGGCTGATTAGCTGACTAATACAGTTTGTTCCATATTGTAGCTTTTTGCTCTCGACGTTTTCCAAGGTCAAGTAGGCTAAAACTGTGGGCGCCGAGGCCGGCCTCCAAGCAAATAACGTGAGTAGCACTCGGAAATAACGGACGAGCTCAGCATTTTTTAAGTTTACGTGGTTCATCACTTTTATGAGTTCGGCTAATTTATCTTGAGCTGTCGAATTGGGTTTCACGTTTCTCAAATATTCCGTGCTATCACATTGACGTATCATTCCCTTATCACTACTGTTCTTTTACATGGTATTCACAAAGTCTCATAGCCCCCTGTATATATTTTGGAGAGGTAAGATGATTTCATAACTCATATATTATATTATTAAAACACAAAATAATGAAAGATCAAACAATATATGCGGATGATAAGACTTTTGGACCAACCTGTGCTAGGTATCTAATTAGGATCTAAAAACTCATACATATTGATATGCCATGAAACAAAGAAACCAAACCAAATTAAAACCCATTCTATCGGCTGGATCTGTAGCCAACCACACCTCTGCAGATGGATAAAATCCTCCCAAAGGGACCCACGCTTGGTTGTGGGTGGCGGCCCGCGGGGCTTAAAAAACGGAATCCTGGTGGCTAAGTAGTCAGTGGCATGCAATACTCCACTTACTAAAGTCGAAGAGGCTGATCTTGTCAAGCCCTAGCACCTGTACGATTGTCCCAACTGTATAGCCCTTATGGCAAACTCCTAATACTTTTTATCATATACATGCTAGAGTGTCTTAGTGTTCTAGTATGACGTTAAACTTCATCTAATTGTGAAATTCCAATTTTGGGGCTCTGTGGACTGTGGAGTACTCCTTGATCAGCATTACATCTAGGTCCACTCTGACCCGGAATGGCAGTACTTGTTAGTGTCCCAAATATGGGTTCAATAGATAAAAAGGAGTTTTAAAAATTAATACCCAATAAAAATCAATAAAACAAACATTTTCAGCATAAAGGGTTAACATGCCGTAAAATCCAACCACCCACCCACCCAACCAACCAACCAGCAGACTAACCAACCAACCAAGCAAATTAAAATATTGATAAAGTTTTGACTCACACTAGTAATTCTATATCCTTGTTTTTCTTTAACTATCCAAAGTTTTCTATACTTTCTTAAAAAAAAAATTTCCACGATAATATTTTTTCTATCATGACAAGCACAATCACCCCCACCACGCACAAACACACGCGCGTGTATTTTGCATCCATAATAATTCTGATTTTTTTTTTTAAATATGCTAGAATGGAAAACTTCTTTACTCATAAAATATTCATGTTTGCCGCTCGTGTTTGGATTGTTTTTCACAATAGATAATATCCTACTTTATGTTGTTTTTTTTTTCTCTAGAATTTTGAAAAGCTCTTCGCTTTTTAATGACCGATTTTCGATTTTTCAACTATATGCTTCTACGATAGCGACGATAATTCTGTAGATATAAAACATTAAATTATTCATTTCTTTCCACAGGAAAGTTATGCCATTCGGGCTGACACATATTGTATGATATTTATGGCATTGCTAAGATAGAGTAACACCACCCAACAAACTATCACGAGAATTAACACCTAATCTATAACTTTTTATCAGCAAGTTTATGTCTTCTACTTTTATAGCATTCTTACGAATGTATATACTTATCAACCCCTCCACCCGATCAGGATGTGACACAAGGTAACTTTCTTAACAGGAATTAAACAGATGTTGTTACATAATTCATGAACAGTCATAAATTATGGACGTATAGTTAGAATTTTGAATAGAGTCTATTGAATTAAAATAACAGGGCACCATGGAAAATTACCAGTGATGGTTGATAAACTTTGACCCCTTTGAAGGCATGCGGTTGGACGCGTGGAAATAGTTGCTAGTTTTAAATAAAATCGACCCAGCTTCTCAATTGTTGGCTCTTATGTGTCGGTCTCCGCCCGCGGCAGAATCATGGGCTAAGAAATAAAACTTGATCAAGAAACAAACAAGTTGTGTTTGTTAATTAGGTTATTAAACAAGCAGCCCTGCACAACCAAGAACAGAAGAAGAAAACCGGCCCTTAATTGAAGTCAACCAGATAATATGGCGGCCGACGAACTAGACAAGTTAGAACCACTAGACGAATCACCAGAAGCAGAAGAGTTAAAAAGTAAGGAATATCAAGTCTATCCACTCTAAATTATCTCTCAGTCTCCCCCCCTCTCTCTCTCTCTCTCTCTCTCTCTCTCTCTCTCTCTCTCTCTCTCTCTCTCCATGATGTACCCTAATCATGTTAGGAGTATATAACAGTTTGAATTCAGGGTTTTCTTCTCTCACACTGGTTGCCACTTCGCCCTACTATTTATCCCAAGCAGGAGGGGGGAATAGTTGTATGCATACCTTTACCAAGAGTATTGGCACAAAGGGAAATACAAACAGATTCGTCCAGGATTTGATCTCATCACGCTGTGTCCATTTCCTACGATGTAACAATTACATCACAAGCACACCACGAGAAACCACACCAAACCATTCCAATATAGCTCTGGTTTGCTTTGCCTTCTTTGTTTATTGGCATATCAAACATCATGGGTTACTTATTACCAAAAAATCCAGTTGGAAAAATAGTAGTGGTACTATATAACCCATAACTAGGAGTTATGTGTTCATACCTTTCCCCAAGGCTATCAGTCTAAATGTGAACGTAATAGCGTGATTGTATTTCGAACTCGCTTACTAAGATGTCGCAGTGCAGCACGCTAGCCACTACGTGACATGAATTCACCCTGCAAAGAGTGAATAAAGGTAATGGATTTTGAATAAGAAAGTTTCAAAACCTACTGAATCAAAGAGGCAGTATGCTTCTCCTGAGACTGATGCGAGAAAAAAAAAATCAACATAGCTATGTCTGGTTTTCGTGAAAAAAATCACCAAGGCACATATATAAAAATGTGATATCTTATTATTCGGTGTCTTTTTTTCACAACATATGCATATTTCAACTATAGAATGAAATCATCATCATCATCATCATCATCATCATCATCATGTCGCGCATGCTGCACGGATATCCATGACAATCTCTCGCCAACCTTCCCTATCACTCATTGCACCTGGGAGGTCCTGTGCGTAGCAACCAGCATCTTCGCATAGCTGGTCAATGTAGGTCCTTGCTGGATGCCCCCACACTTGCATGTCCATGTGTTGGCTTCCACAGAAGAACTTCGCTTATGAGCTCATCCTTGCTTCTCCAGCAGTGTCCTGCATGCCTTGTCCGTCTCACTCGGATAGTTTGTGAGATGGGGGGGGCAAGTGACTGTACAGCTGCTTCCTTGTGGGGTGCTGTTTCTATGACTTGTTTAAGACTGCACGCAGCATTCTTGTGCAGCTCCCATCAAGCTTATTCTCAAGACGCTTCGTTACCTGTTCGATCGCCAGATGAGATTGTATCGAAATTTCTGAAAGCCGGATACTGACTCATCTGAATTTGTTTTGAGTTTTTAACCTGTTTTATTTTATTTCACGGATGAAACATCCTGCTCTTCCTTCTTATATACAAAACATTACTGATATAGAGCAGTTTTAGCGGTAAATTTAAATTACACGCACACACACGCATATACTTATATATACATATATCCTATAAAACGGATGGAGTACTCAATGGCGGCCGTTACATATATACATATGTATGTATTCATCAGTTAAAATCGTCGTCCCAGTCTGTGAGTGCTGATGGTCGAGTGGTTAAGAAATCTGACTGATGGTAAATCGACCGGGTTTCAATTCCGGCTGGAGGTAGCCTGCCAACGTCTAGCCACAGTGAAGAGACGTGATATGTCGAAACAAGGTATGTATGTATGTGTGTGTGTCTGTGTGTGTGTGTGTGTGTGTGTAAATAGTATTGCATAAGTATTATATATGTAAAACGACCGGTGCATATTGTATTGACTAATGTATAGACTGTTTAGCGAGCAGAAAAATGAATTCATTGAAATACTCGCTTCTGTCGTTTAACTGTTAATAACTTCGTGTTTACACATCGTAGACGGATACTTTCTTCTTGTAAACTATAAATTGAAATTGATTCTTAAACTCAAAATTTTACCTCATAATACAATGATATAAAATGATCTCACTGACTCACGCCTACTTGAAATATTAAGGCCTGTTATTAATATTTTCCAATGTACCCAATTGGCAGCAAGGTCTATACATTATTTGAACTATGAAATATGCACATGCAGTATGATCATTCCAATAAAACACATTCTTTATAATGTGAGATGATCTAGGCATCTCGCATTGGTTATTGGTTAGAGAGATAGTTTAGCAGACGAATTTTTCACCTCAAAAAGGTGTCGTCCATTACACAAGATAAGATTTTGAAACATGGAACCTTGTCTTGGGTAGCAATAGGACCAAAGAAATAGACGGAACTAGGCTGATCTCAGTCAAGCGGAACTTTCTTATGATTAATGAGCCTTTGGCGATTCTGACAAGACAAAGAGACTGAATCCACATAAAAGCAACATGCATTTTCATCTGATAGAGTCGGACTATCAGCCAAAGCGTACAGACTAGCCAGCGTCCTTGCTGAGATAATTATCCCCCTCTCTGCCCCGATTCTTTTAACTAGAGGCGCCTCTGTTGTTGAGAATAAACTATATGGAGTCACCCGAAACTGTTTTCACAGCGGGTATGATCTAGACGATTTCAGACACTTCATCTAATTCTGTTTTCCGCTACAAGCGATGTAAAGCTACCTACAAAGGTAGTAGTCAGGAACTGTCTCTTTTAATAGGTCTAGGTTTCTTTCTATTTGTATATAATGGATAGGAAAAAGTTGTGAGGAAATATAGTTATGTTTTAAAATTAACGGTAACCTAATAAAAAAATCACCACGTGTTTGATTCCCAAAGTTTCACCCCAAATAAATTTGAAGCGGGACTCTGATTGGATTAGAGGGTTATGTGATCAGATGAGAACGTTGAATTATAGTAAGAGTTAAGCTAGAGCCCATCGGGGGCAAACGTATATAGAGTGTGTTCCGCTTCTCTCCGCGCGAATAGGTTAAACCAATGCATCGGAGAATAGAATCACTTGGGTTATAAGTTAGCGATATAGGATAGCAGACAAAATTGTACTGAGTGTATACATAACTTTGGCAACAAGTTCCTGATATAATAAAAACAAAAAAAGATGGAACGAAAGAAAGGATAATCCCGATCCGATCCGATAAAAGATGACGACGAGAGAAGCAAAACTCAAAAGTAGAGACGTTAGTTTTTGATAAGAAGACTGTATCATTTTTAGTTCGCAGAAATATAGTACTTACTTATACTGCCTACTACTGTCAAACGATAGAATTTATTCATTTTCTGTATATCAGGCATAACATCTCTTTCTACGAGGGTGAGTAAAAAGTTAATGCCTGGGACATGTATAATTACCAACACAGAAACATGTACCATACATCAAAATGAAGCTGGCCCTTTGTGGATTACATCGATACTTCTCCACATAGGTGAGTCAAAAAGTATTGCCATCTTTTTAGAACAGGTATAATTACCAACGCAGTAACATGTATCATACATCAAAATAAAGCTGCTCCTCTTTGGATCACATCTCTACTTCTCCAAATAGTCACCGTTTCTCTCAATAGCAATGTCCCACCTTCGAATGATAGCATGTACCCCTGTGCCGTAAAATTCTGTTGACTGTACTTTGGGCCACTTCTTCACTACAGATTTTACTTCTTCGTCACTGGAATAATATCTGTCATCTCTTCGGTCTCACGAAAGAGGGTTTGAGAAGCAAACATTTTGATGTATGATACATGTTCCTGTGTTGGTAATTATACCTGTCCTAAACAAAATGGCAATACTTTTTTACTCACCCTCGTATTTAGTTCGGCACAATATAGTATTATCAGTAATACAGTTGCACACGGTATACCTGTTTAATTTTAACTTGCTACCGCAATACAACAGATGGTACGTGTAGAATAAATCCGCTGAAAAGTTGCTGACATCAAGAAAGAGAAGAACAGGTTTATTTGACCTGTTGGCCATTGTACCTACCAGTGTATAAAGTTAAAAGGCAGTAGTTTTCTCTTACAATAGGCAGGCCGAGTCTCTTTCTCTTTAGGTCGCAGCAGAATAGAAGTCTTGATAATACACCCACACACTAATTATCTGTTTAGAAGAAGTTCGATTGTTCTCCCAGTATTTTGTGTATCTGATACTGCAGTCTTGGAAATGTGTTAATAATTGTGTGGACATCATTTAGATTTTAATTTAATATCGGTTTGTTGTCAACCCACATGAAAATCTCATTAATATTGTACATAAGCTCGCGTTTGATTTTCGCAAATCATTGGCATTTTACTTCATTGCGTTTAATGTCAAGTCTCCATTCTGAAAACACATTTTCTTTTAAGTTTTACATTCACTCTTGTCTTTCTTCATTTTCGCTTTTAACGCAGATTCTTCATATTTGCTTTTTGTCTTAAACGTTTTTCTGTAATTAAAATTCAGAAGACTAATTAATTACTTGAATGATTAGTACTGTTTGAATGCCATCATGCATATCAGTCATGATACCTGAGAAACGTTATCCTCCTTTCTTCAAAAACGAACGCAGAATAAACATTATTGTTGATGTTGTTCTTTGTGGTGGTATGGTGGTGATGGTGATGGTGGTGCTTGTTTTTTTGTTTTTTTGTTTTTGTTTTGCCAATAACAATGAAAAACTGTGTTTTATAACTTTTGCTGTTTTTAATAACAACGATGCCTGGAATTTATAAAATGTCATGTATTATTAATATCACGGTCGTTGCTGTAGTTGTTTGTTGTTGTTCTTCCAATAACTCACATTTTTATGATTAATCGTGATTGTTTTTAATTATACTTCGACTCACGATCATTAACAAAAATATCAACATTGTGCTTTCATACGAGGTATTACTACAGCTAAAGTCGTATGATATGAAACAGGCGACACGAGTTCAAATTATGAACAGGGTTGTTTGTGTTTCTCTTCCCTTGCGAAAGGAATAAATCCATCTATTCTCTCATAGCTATGTGTAAATAGGATCTTTTTTAAGTCTTGGTTAGGCTAACTGTCTAGAAGTTCTGGTTCTGAAGTTGCTTTTCCTCCAATTATAGTGCTAAGGCAATCCTACTTTCTTTCTTTCGAGCCCTTCACTCATCTTGCATGAAAGACACATTCATGCCCGTTTTGAGCTCCGAGTTACGTCATTTCTTTCACTACAACAATAAACAAATACACACACAAACATCAGTGGGTCGAGAAATACATAAATCAATTAAATTTAGAGCCTAAAAAAACTAAGTAAACTCTTGTTGAAATTTGAGATTTAATAGACAGTAATTTGAGATAGTAGACAGCTGATCTTTTTCTTTTAAAGTAACTATGCACCTGAAATATGTCTTTCCAAGCATTTAATCACCATATGTTTTCTTGGATCATTATAACTTACAAATGTGCCTGAGAAATGTATTTCACAGTTTAACATAACAATAAACACGGGCTATTGTTACACATTCATTATGTGAAAATTTATGTCAACAAAATATCTCAACAAAATATCTCAACAAAATATCAACATTGTGCTTTCATACGAGGTATTTTTACGGCTAAATTCATATGATATGAAACAGGCGACCCGAGTTCAAATTATGAACAGGGTTGTTTATGTTTCCTTCCCTTGCGAAAAGAATAAATCCATCTATTCTCCCATAGCTATGGGTAAATAATAGTTTTTTTAAGTATTAGTTAGGCTACCTGTCTAGAAGTGAAATTCTGAATTAACTCCTATTACACAAATCATCCAAGTAAGACAAACAAGGTATGCTGGATACTGCTCGAGTAGTAATGACGAACACATAATTGACGTTCTCCCATGGACACCCACACATGGACACACCAATGTAGGTCGACCAGCAAAACATGCCCTGATCGGCTCCCTGCGGACAATGGATACTATGCTGTGGTCTTGCCAAAAGCGATGAGCGATAGGGACGGGCGGCGAGAGATAGTCATGGGAATCCGTCAGCTCGACTTGATGATGATGATGATGATGATGATGATGATGATGATGTGATGAATACATATCCATTTACAGTAGTACCTTGATCTACGAGTTTAATTCTTTCCATTTGTATCTGAATGTTCTTATATATCAAATCAATTTCCCCTATTGTAATATACTGAAACGTAATTAATCCTTTCTAGACCCCCGCCCCAAACAGAAAACACACTAACTTTGGTTACATGTTTTAAATAAGAATTATTGTAAGAAAACATTATAAAATAGATTGTAATACATTTTGTGCTGTAATGTTTTAATGTTTATTATTGTGAATATTTTGTCTTTGGCGTTATAAATTTGGAAACCTAAATACTTTTATTGATCTTATCAATATAAGCATATTTGATGATCGTACATACCTCGAATTTTATCCCCAATAACAAAGCAAAAAATCGACCGATGGAATACTCATAACACGGAAAAATCGTAAGTCAAAGTACCACAATACATAAACTTGTTATTGTTGGTATCAGCCGGACAGCTAAGGAGTCTATACTCTTTTACCTAACGGTAGACTATGGAGATTGTTTTGCTTCTAAGTTTGACAGTCCCCACCTTATCGCACAGATCAAGGCTTTGCTACAAAGTTTTCCTGGGCGGATGCTCAACCGACTGAGCTAAATCGACCCCTATACATTCCATTGGCATTTCAGTCTCGGAAGACTCTAATATAGTTTTTGTGCTCCTGAAGTTACAGCGCCTCCTGTGACTATGAAGTCCAATGTTTGAAAAACATTCTCGACCACGGATGTCCCATGTGAAGTCTGTTCCTGAAGATGTTGATGTGCCGGTGCTTTGTTGCCGCTGCTTTCTTCTAAACCTCGTGGCTTTATGGTGTTGCGCCAGGGTGGCTTCAGATATGAACAGTCCACTATGGAGAGCCTGTCGCCACGGAAGGCGATCCTGAGCCAAATTTTTCAGCAGGAAGGGGTTATGCCAAAGCACCTGATGTCATTCTTTTAGACATCCTTGAAACGCAGCTGGGGCGACCCATCTGTCTCTTACCAGAGGAAAGCTCTGCATAGAGGATGCACTTCGGGATTCGTCCATCATCCATCCGGGGGACATGGCCCAGCAATCGGAGATGACGCTGTCTCAGTAGAGAACACAAGCTGGGAACTTGAGCTCTCTCTCGAGCTGCTGTGTTAGTGATCCTGTCTCTCCAGGTGATGCCCAGTATACGTCTAAGGCAGCGAACGTAGACGCTATTTAGCCGGCGCTCTTGGTGGGACTACAGGGTCCAGGTTTCACTTCCATACTTGAGGGAAATGATAAGACATGCCCTATACATTTGTACCTTTGTGTGGATAGTGAACCTGCTGTTGTCCCAAACTCTCGTTGTGAGCTTCCCAAAAGTTGATGCAGCTTTTTCAATCCGGCAACTGAGTTCAGTATCAAGTGACAGGTTGTCGGTGATGGTGGACCCAATGTAGGTGAAGGTGTTTACAGCTTCCAAGGTGTAGTTGTTGATGGTGATGGGGGTTTTCAGTTCCCTGGCCCATCCTTTTGGTTTTCTTAATACTAATAGTCAGGTTGAAGTACTGGCAGGCTTGGGTGAACTCTGTCCATGAGTGTTTGCAGGTGCTCCTGGGAGTGTGCTACCACTGCTACATCATTAGCAAATAGCATGCACCGAATGACAAACGGCTTAACCTTTGTTTTGGCTTTTATATTGATTTTATATACATATGTATATTTAATCCACACTTGGGCCAACAAAAGCCACACATATACGCTCACACGTACATGCATATATATACCAGTACTCTCCGCCTATATTCATACATATTCATATATTTACCCCCTTGTATCTACATGTATCTGAATTATGGCAGCTAAGTATGTGCACCTCGATATAAAAGAGTTTATAGTATCACATGATGATATCCAGAATTAATGATACTGTTAAATTAAAAGTACGTTTGTTTTATTTGACAAGTAATACCCTTCTTTCTTTTTTCCCATTGTTTTACTTTTAATGTTAATTCGATTTTCATTTCGTATTCAGTTTCAAGATTATTTGTCACCCAACGTTGCGTATTTATACATTTGCCTGCAACCATGTAATCTATGTTTTAGATTTTTTTAAAAAAGATTTCCTTTTCATATAACACCTTTAAAATGTGTGGGCGACAAATTCAACATCTTAACATAAAAAAATCTTCACTTGGAATTAATCTCTTTGATCAGACATTCAAATCTACAGAAAATAGTTGATTACCAAGATGAACACAAACGAAGACTCGATAGCATTTTTATTAGTTTGCATATTGAACTGGAAATTTACCTGTTATCTATGCTAGATTGATCGATTAATTGATAAATTGATTTTTTGGCATGTCAACACTTGGGTTATTTATGCCAGTTATATTATTGTTATTAGATAGAGATATTTACTTGAAACTATATAACTAGAATAATTGATACCATATACTTATGTGTAAATTATTTGTATTATATAGGAATAAATGATACCATATAACTGTATGAAGATTATTTGTATATAAGTGAATAATTGATAATGTATAACAGTGTGCAAATTATCAATATTAGATAAGAATAATAGATACCATATAACTGTATGCAAATCATTTATATTAGATAGGAATAATTGATAACACATAATTGCGTGCAAATTATTTGTATTAGATAAGATTAATTGATTAATTCATATAACTGTGTGCAAATTATCTGTAATAGATATTAATAACTGATACTATATAATCGTGCCATATTTATCAGTGTTATATAGAAATAATTGACAGTGTGTGCAAACAAATGGTTATTATTAACTAGGAACAGTTGTTGCATAGCGGCTTCAAACTCACGCTGCTCTAAATCGTGTATCTGCATATGTAGCGGGTATCGCCATTAACCCGAGACGATATATGTAGTGGTCGCTTAATGAAATCACAACGCATGCTGTATACTAGGAGTTTTGACTTCTCGGCTGTACGCGGTGGGTGGCGATGCTGACAATGGGAATCTGCCCAAGGGTTGACAATGTGTTGGTGAGGTGGAAGGTGGCTACGTGACGGCTCACAGCCCATCGGCTGTGACCGTGAGTGCGGTCACTCACTTGTTCTCCGTTCGCCTCTTCTGTCTCTCTGGGGTCTGTCTAACTCTGACTCCCGGTCTAACCGTCACTTTTTCAATTTTTTACCCAGCATGTTCTGGTCTATTCAAATTACACCGGAACTGTAGGACGTGACTTGCAATCCTAGATTTGTCACACAGTCAATAGGAAGTCTTTTGTTATCCTTCTTTTGTTATTTTTCCGGAAAGTTTGTTTGACCCAGTCAAGCAGCAAGCCTTAGATGTTTATCACTTTTCTTCTTTCTTCTATCCAGACTTCTGTCTGGAACATCCTTTGTTTCTCAATTCCTATGTCTTTCCGAATTTTCGCGCCAAAATAAATGCGACGATCGTTAAACCATAACACAGTTACGTGAAATTATATAATTTCTGGCAAAAATGGATTCAGCATTACATAAACACAACAATATTTGATATGCCGTAAAATCGACCATGCTCTATCAAATATCACCTAAAATAGTGCGTTACAGAATCTAAGGCTAATGGCAAAATAGCGCAGTTTAAGATTTGTCAATTTTGTTGAGAAATCAATGAATGTTTCTATGAATGTTTATTTTTCGCGTTTGTTTATTTTTTTTTTTTAGAGAAATATGAAAATAGCAAATCAAACCAAAAACCTATAAATAAAGATAATGTTGTAACCTGGTTAGGGGCCAGAATAAAGACACAAGAGAGGAAATGAGTTAAACAAATACATTAACAAAGAACATATACAAATGAGAAGGTACTCGTAAGGCGGCCTACCTACCGTCCGAACATAACGCTAGAATATTGACTCTATTAGTACCTGCTGCTATTTATAGTTGGAAGAGTTCATGCGTGCACGGTAAATTACCTTAACAGATAAGAATCGTAATTATCTTTAAAGAAAAACATGAATAAAACAAACTAATAAATAAAAGAATACATTCTACTTATTTAATCTTAATTAAATTTTGCCAGATTGAAATTATTCAAAATCAAAAATTAGAAAAATAAGAAAAAAACAGACCAACATCTAATTAATAAATCAAGGACTTCAATCGTTTAAAAATGTATTTTACCAGTACAATGCTTTTCATTTATTTTAAAGAAATCATTTTCTCTCCTCAAATCTTTAGAGAAAGAAAACTGAATGTATGGGATCTTAAATTAAATTGGTAATTTGTTATTAGTTTTAACAGTACAAATCAATTGTTGATGATGAGTTTCAGCTTATTCAATGCTTTAGATACGGTAATCTTCAATGAGTTTAGTACTTTTGAAAGGTTTTCAAACTTTATTTATTAATAAAAAGGTCGGTTTAGCTCACTCGCTAGAACGTGCACCTAGGAATCACAAGGTTCACGTTTCGATACCGGCCCTCGCCAACTCACCGAATGAGTTGCACAGTTATATGTGTGGTAAAGTGAAGAGATGATGTAGCGCTCCGTCACAGATGCAAAAACAATCTCTTTGGTCTAGCGCTGGTGGAAAAAAGTGATAGACTCCCTCGCTGTCTGGCTGATACCCATTTTCGGACACCCCGACGACTTTACTTTTTTTATTATTAAGGCAAGCCGTATGCTATTAAAAGGTTGGGAAACACAATCAACAGTTCATTTGAATTCAGTTTTCCTCCCCTATACTGGTTGCGCTACCAGAGCTAAAAGATCCAGTCTTCATAGTTTGGCAATTACTAATATCGATTTTTATTAGAATACATTGATAGTGGTGTATTTACTTGTGGGTGATACTGTATAACATTCGATTAGTCTGTTTTTTCTGCCTTTTGGCGCCATGAAAAAAATTGGGACATGATTCAAAAACGAAATACACCTTCTAAAGCTTACTATCTGTGACATTGCTAGCAGCCGGTTACAAGGGGCACCGGTCTTTATGAGAACACAAATAAAACATATTTCATGTATTTTAATAAAGATGGTGCATTTACTCACTAATTGGCGAGCCTCGGAAATTATTAATCCACAGAGTGTGCGAGTCTAAGTGATTGCACAAGGTGTGTCAAAAAAGTATCGAGATTTTTTGTACTTTTTGATACACCTTGTATTCAGAAAAAAAGTTCTATTCATTCTTTATTTATATCTTGGTAAATACAGCTTTAAACTTTGTACTTTTTGACACATCTTTTATTCTGAAAAAAATTAATGAATGGTACGTTATTTTTTTTCAGAATACAAGGTGTGTCAAAAAGGACCAAAAATTTTGATTCTTTTTTTGACACACCTTGTATAAATAAATGAGCTACATGGAGCCACTATTTAGCCCTTGCCTAAGTACAACTGGATCACACAAGTCACAGTTTAAAATGTGGGAGGTATTTCTGCTACATCATGCGCAACAACTAAAATCTTCAATTTACAAATGAGACGCAGTAAATAACGAGGTGTTCAGATGGAAAGTTCTTCCACATGTGGCATATTAACAAGAAATTGCATGTTCACACGATAACTATTAGAATTCAAGCTACGATATGTTCTCACAATGTTATTCCGGTTAAATAATTCCGAACGTATTTTAGTTATACAAACCAAATATCTTCTCTCTATTTTCAAATCAGTCTTTCTCTGATATTTTTTTACCTTGCATAATGTTTCAAACTAACAACAAAACTGCTATCCGACAGATGCACAAATAAATAAAATCTCTTAACGGTAGGAAACAGATGGAATCTTGAAGTTAAAACGCATTACTGCAAACTAAACTTTTACCATTACTATACGCTAGAATTGTAATCTATTTAAAAAAAAGGGAAACTAATATAGTTTACAAAGTTAGAAAAATTCTGTCGACAATAGTTAAAATTAATCAAATTTCCCACATATGTTTTGACTTAATTTTTGTTCTTCTTCTAAAGTAGGTTTATCGCAACTGAAGAAAATATCAATAAAATATTTCAACACAATTTCACTACATTTGTATGACTTCACAGTATAAAGATGAATAAAAGTAATTTGTTAAGATGATTCAAAAGTAGGTATTTAGCTCACTGTACTGTGAGATGCTGAGTTCGCCTGATACTCTCGGCATGTTATGCTGTGGATTTTCTTCTATGCGTTGGTGTAGGGAGTCAGTGTTAGGCCTACACGACCTTGTCTGATCCTCGAGGTTCTTCTAGCCCGAGCAATATTTCTTGGACCATCTGATTACTTTACTGATATCAACTGCATCTTTAGCCTCACGAAAATATGCTTTTGTTTACTTCTGCGGCGTTATGCCCCAGTAAGAATGCATGAAACACTACGCTACACATTCATCTGTGTCACTTTCAAATCAGACACGGAGTGAAGAAATGCACATTGTGTCAGTGTATCAACTACAGCTATACCATCACCTAGAGCCGGTACCCGCGTTGTTTGAACTGCTTAATATACGTACAGACAAATGTAATATAACAATATTCTCATGATACCAGAAAGGTGTTGGTTGTATAACAAGTACCAATGTGTCTTTGTGGCAAACTACGGAACGATACACGTAGCCAACTCAAGTTTAAGTAGCGGTCGTCACTGTAGATAAAGAAGGCACAACAGACACGTGAGATATATGGTCACAAGGGCTTAGTATTTATTTTCAGGCTTGTGTCGTGGGCTCTGTTTCGGAGAGAAGGAAAGCCAGAGAAAGAGAGGGAGAACACTGTTAAATTACTGTAGCTTTTAACGTAGTACTAACTATATCGCTGTCCCAACAATAGGGACCAACAGCCCCGTCCGAATCCCACGCCGCCGAAAGACAAAAAGAGATTGATGTTCTTCTTCCTCGTTCCTCGCCACCACGTCACTTCCACTTCCGGTCAACACCCGGAACTTCCGGCTTTTTCTTTCAATTCCTTTTCCGGGTCATTCTCCGGTCAATTTACCGGCAACCCGTTGTGTGTCCACTCCTCCTTTTTAACCTTTACTTTCTCTTATTTCTTCTTCCTCCCTTTCTCTAGCAGTCCACCCACAGCTTTATTACCACTACCAAACTCCGGTGGACCTTAATAATTACGATACACACACAGCACATATCAAAATATTGTAAAACTTTTAACTCACCCTAGTACCTTTTCAGCTGTACTTACACATATTCTATACAGCTTGTATGATGACCATTATTAAAAATAAAGTAGCTGTTTATCCAACCCGTTAGTCAAGGGTAGGATGTGGGACAATGTCACATGTGTGGGACATTTAAATGTTATATACCCTCTGATATAATGTCATATTATATGATATATCGTCACATTGGTAAGTAAAGTCATTGTAGACCAATGTCATCATTCGTTTGTATCAATGCAGCATTCATTAGTTGTCTTCAATGTTCGGAATTGAATTGAGAAATTTATTGCGTCTAAGTTGGGGAAGTTTTATTGTGATGGAATTGGATAACTTCCAGGACAGTGTCGTAAATTCATAAAAGGTAAAGGAAAATATGATAGCCTACAACGTAAATGGATATTTCTATCTATCTATGTATTAACCGTTGGTGCCTACACCAGTGATCCGATCATGATGAAATTTTGCACACCTGTTAAGCCATAATCTAAGAACAGAACTGACTAAGTATATTTCAATGAATATAAATTATGGAAACCCTGGGGACATGTTTACAATGGAGGAGGAAAAAAGGTGGCGGTTTTTCGGAGAAGGGGGAATAAGTGTAGTTCTGACTCCTCTTCTACTTCTGTCTAATGTAATTCTTGAATGCTTTATTAACTACTACTACTACTACTACTACTACTACGACGACGACGACGCCGGCGACGACGACGACTGCGTAATATAAGACTCAGCAAAATAGCAAGTGCAGAATGTGTGGCAACACATACGAAACGGTTAATCATATAATAACTGAACGCAGAAAACTTGCACAAAATGAGTACGAGACTAGGCACGGCTACGTGGGAGAGGTGATCCACTGGGAACTGTGCAAGAAATTTAATTTTCACCATACAACTAAATGGTATCTGCACAAGCCTGAACCTGTCCTTGAGAATACGACGCATAAAAGTCTAATCCCGGCTTGGAGACCCGACCTAGTATTGATTAATAATAATAATAAGAGAACTTTTCATATCGTGGAATTTGCCGTTCCAGCCGACCACCGAATGGAAATGAAAGAAAGCGAAAAGACAGACAAATACTTTGACCTTGCTAGAGAACTGAGAAAACTGTGGAACATGAAGGTGAAGGTCATACCAATTGTAATTGAGGCCTTTGGAACGGCTCCCAAAGGTCTAGAAAAGAATTTGGGTGAATTGGAAATCAGAGGAAGAATGGCTTTTCCAATTCATTCCTATAGGGAAATGGACTTTCCAATGCATTCTTATAGTAAGATGGCCTCCTCCATCCAATACATTTTTTAAATAATCTCATAAAAATAATTCCTCCATCATTTTGTATATGATTAAAAAGTATACTTTTCTCTCAGAAAATAACATTGCTATAGATATGTAGTTAATTTGTTCTTTTGTATTTTTCTTTGTTAAATAAAAGCAAAATTGAATTAACTTTTCAATACATATAACGAGAACAGAATGTTCGTATGCAGTGTACAAATTCTCAACAATTCACAAAGAGGATGAGGGATGATGATGAGGAGATCGAGGGGGAGGAGGAGGAGGGTCTTTTTGACTTACGAGAAGAGAGAGACTTTGTTTTGAATTTAGAGTTTTCCTTTTCCTATACCGGTGGCCATACCAAAGTTAAAGGGATTAATTTGACATGCTATTTTAATTTGACATAGTTGGATGCATCATTTTCCCAATGGTATTAGTTCTATGTCAAAAGCAAACTGCTTATTTCGGATTTGAACTCGAGTCACCGTGTCCTTTTCCTACGATGATAACCATTACACAACGGGCGTTTAGTTTTGTATATCAATTTCTTTTTGTATATTTGTAGGTTGTGTCTGTTGATTTTTGAAATTACACTTTACTTTCTCCTCACATATAAAAAGTAAGCCATCATGTTATTTTCACACGACGATAATCATTACACTTGGAAGCCACCATACGGGTAAATAAATTATTCAAAATGCCCTGTTGGCTATTTCTTCACAGTTTGAAGTTCTGAATATGAAATGGTAAAATATTCACAAAACATATAATAATGTTACTTTAAAATATTATTATGTAAGTAAAGTTGGCAGCGTGACCTATTGTCGGTATCAGACAGGCAGCGTGAGATCATAACCTCCTTTTACTCTCGCTAGAACAGTGAGATCATTTTCTGCATCTGAGGTGGAGCACCACACCCACCATCATCTCCCCACTATATATATATTTACCAACCCCTCCGCACGAGCAGGATGCGATACAAGGTCAATTTCTTAAGCGGAGTTCAACAGGTTTGAATTCAGAGTTTTCCTTCTCCTAGACTGGTTGCTTAACCAAGGTTAAAGAGCCAGTCTGCCCTTCTATTTACCCATAGCTGAGGGAGAGTCGGATTCATACCTTTCCCAAGGGTATTAGCGCTAAGTGAAATAATTGCCACGTCCAGGATTTGAACTCGAGTCGACGAGTCCATTTCCCATAACTTCAACCATTACACCACGCATATATATAGCATAGATCCAAGCTGTGCTATTCATGCGAGGGAACCGAAACTGGATCGAAACTGGAACCATGTGGTTTCGAGATGGATGCGCTACTAACTGAGATAAAGCGGCACTTTTTCGAGGGGCTTTCACAAATGCATGTAAACGATTTGAGGAAAATTAGTTATTTACTGAATTCAACATTAGCTCACACCCAATTGAACTTAGAATGAAGGTTAACCCACATAGCACGTTAACAATTAGACCACTCGAGGCTATTAAGGTAAAATGTAAAGATAAGGCAATCTGAAGATAAGGAATCTGGAGGCATAGGGCACATGGTGAGAACTGAATTCCCGATATAAATATATGGACAAAGGAGCGGACATACATACTTCTCTCTGTCTCTCTCCCTCTCCTCTCTCTCTCTCTATGTCGATCTCTCAGGAACATACATAAACATATGTATTTAGGCAACCCCTCTGGCATGAACAAGATGTGACAGAAGGTCAACTTTTAAGTATATATATATATATATATATATATATATATATATATATATATATATATCTGAGTGCGTGTGTGTGAGTGTGTGTGTGTACACAGACATATATATATATATATATATATATATATATATATATATATATATATATCAAGAGAGTGAGATAGATAGATACATACTCTCTCACAAAAAACACCAATGCACGCACACACTTATAAACACACACACACACACACGCACACACACACACACACACACACACACACACATATATATATATATATATATGTATATATATATATATCGAGAAACTGAATGCCAGAAACACTCTCCTGGAAACAGATACACCCACATATAAATACATATTTAAAAAACACAATCGCACGCACACAACCGCACACACATAACCACACATACACACATACACACACACACACACATAGACATACACACACAGATACACACAAAATACGCACACATCTATATGTATATATTTGTATATCCTATTTGTTTATTTGTTCACATACTCTTCCTCTGTTCTTTTGATATAGACCCCGTAAACCTATATATTCTTAAACTACATTACCTAGAGTTCTTGCATAAATATATTAAACTTTGATCAAAGGGTTCGCTGTGAGGCACATAAATCCTACTGAATGTTTTCCTCTTCGATTATAATTATGCTAGGTAAATCATAAAAATGATTCGTATTCACAAAATATCAGCACATCTTATTATAATGGAGATTGTGTGTTTGTCTGTCTGTAACCGAAACTATATTACTACACAAGTCACAATTACCTTAGTCGTATACGTCACATTCTCCATGATTTCATTTTTTATTCAAACATCAATTATTAATAAAATTGTTTTAGTTTATTAATACTGTTGTCCATACCTACATACTAATAGCATGCAATTGAATTTATATATACAACAAAATAGCGGTTTACTCTGTAACCGGATGGCTAATTTGCATATTCATATTAAATGTTTTATTTTAATTAATACATGCTTAGTATTATTGATTTCTAATAGTTTGGTTTTATCTTAATGAATATGAGCAAAAACTCGGGGATGAATCTTTAAAAAATCGATTAACATGAAGAAATAACTGTAATTTTATACTTCGGCATTTAACTAAATAGTTAAATTAGGAAAACTTAGCTATGAAAAACGGGAATAATGAAAAATGATGGAATAATTAGTTTCAAAGTTGTTCTAATTTTTCATTATGTCCCCTCTATTTCAAATCATTTTACTGCGTTATATTACTTATTTAGTTTCATTTGTCTTTCTTATTTAGTTAATATATTTCATTACACTAAATCTTAAATATTTGCGCCCGGAAGGTGAATATTTTTGATAGTTTCAATAAGACCTTAATAGTTGTTAATACCCATCCCTCATGGACAATCCGCGGTTTCTATTGCTCGGGTTTTTGGAGATCCCATAACCATAAATATTCCGAAACCTCATTACTCAGTGTAATTTGGTAAATATATTCAATTCCGACCGAAGGGGGTCCCAATGAAGTTTGTTTCTCTTCGATTTATAAGAAATTTAGAACATGGGGCAAATACAAGATATGATGTCCATTCTAACATTTCGGCATATTTCAGGAATATTAAAACATCATTAATTAGGATAAAACCCGGCAATGTTGACGATATCATAAGCATATAACTTGAGTATTGAAACCTCTTTCTTATTTATTTTATATTAATAAAACGCAAATCAACAACAAATTACCTTTCTTTTATAGTCAAGTTTGGCAAATTCAAGCATTTTACCTATAGCAAAACATCAATAGAATTATGGCAACACAAAATTATTTCTTAACTAGGTTAAAAACCACACTATCAGATATAACCACACTGATGAGAGGCGATACCTCGAAATACGTGTCTGTGGATTACTTTATTATATATGCTCCAAAATTTGGTTGAGCACGTTAATTAGAAGGGATTTAATTGCAAAATTCACCGTATTCGGCGTACAGCTAAACCTCGCTCTGTTTACATAAACAAAGTTTGAGGCCTCTAGTGAATTTCATTTCCGCTTAGAAATGTAGCGATTAAATAGTCTTCTATATTTGACAGCTGCTTGTGGCCGTACGGGTAAGAGGTTTGGCGAACGAAAGTTCATTCGTGTCTCGAACCCGGCCAGAGGTAGGCTGTTAAAACGGTATAACCACACTGATGAGAGGTGAAACCTCGAAACACGTGTCTGTGGATTACTTTATATATATATATATATATATATATATATATATATATATATATATATATATATATATAAAAATGTTTCATAAAAGTATAGAGATTGAAACTGTATTTACCAAGACAGAAGTGAACAATGAATGGAACGTTTTTTTTCCCAGAATACAAGCTGTGTCATAAAAGTGCCGGGTTATAAGCTGTATTTACCAAGATAGAAATGACCAATGAATAGAACGTTAATTATTTTCCAAATACAAGGTTTGTCAAAAAGTATAAAAAATCTCGATACTTTTTTTACACACCTTATATATATATATATATATATATATATATATATATATATATATATATATATAATCTTTCTGGGCATACAATTTTCATATTTGTCGTTCTTAATTATGCACACTCACACGCACACACACATACACACACATACACACACACACACACACACACACACACACACACACACATATATATATATATATATATATATATATATATATATACACTGATGCAGCTTGATTAATACCCTTGAATATCGAGATATTCAGATAATGTATAGCTCATTTATCTTCGTTTCTCTTTTCTCCATCTCACTTCTCTTCCTCTTTTCTCATTTCCCTATAATGAGTTTTCTTCTATTTCTTCCCTCCGATATATATCTCTTATTCTCTCTTGTTCTCCTCCAATCTCTCTTCTCTCTTTCCACATTCTTATTTCTGACTTCCTCTGTAAATTAAACCGTTTACCTATTTTCTAAATTTTTACCCACTAATATTCTTTGCAGTACACAGTGGCCTACATCGCATCGGTACGTTGATTAAATACAAAATAATTCCCCATTATTTCTGTGCGCGTGCGCAAGTGTGTTTCGTGTTCACCTTATCTGTATACCATATTTTCAAAAAGGGAGATTCGTATTAATTCTGAACCAAACTGAGAAGCAGAATTAATTAATTAAAATGTAACATGAATTCGGCAACAAAGAAAAATACATGAAATGCGAAGAAAATTCTGAAGAGAAAAAAAAACAACTTTCAAAGGCGCGTGTAAACAAACGATGCAAACGCACTAAATGGCAATTTTGTTGGTTCATCCAATGTTGATTGCTTACAATGACGGATTTCCTAGATACTCATACTGTGTAATTATAGGCATTTTTCTCTGTACATTTAAGCAAGATATTCAGTTTATGTCTCCCTAATATTACAAACACACACATATATACAAATATATATATATATATATATATATATAGATATATATATATATTGGTTAGGAGGTTGATTTAGAAGGCTATTACAATGCAGGTGTAAAGAAAAAATAATAATACGGTAACAATGATGTTGTGTGTTAACTTGTATTTAATTCTTGAATTTTCGAGATAATATCTCTTTTTCAAACACCTGTATTGTGATAGCCTTCTAAATCAACCTCCTAACCAATATATACACAATGCTTCAAGCAAATTATAAAACTCTCTTATATATATATATATATATATATATATATATATATATATATATATATATAAAGTGGGTCAAACAAGTATCGAGATTCTTATACTTTTTGACACACCTCGTATTCTAAAAAAAATAACGTCATTTCTATCTTGGTAAATACAGCTTTAAACTTGGTACTTTTTTGACACACCTTGTATATATATATATATATATATATATATATATATATATATATATATATATATATATATGAGATTTATCCAAAACTTGGTAGTAAGGGATCAGTCTATATGTGATTTCTAAGATACACTGTATTAACATTAATATTGTATGTTCCAGTATGTATAAATACAGCGAATCTTTAAATCACTGAAGAGAGCTCAATGTATAATAAACTTTTTAGAATATATACAGAGCAATATATATCAAATAAAGGAAGGAAGAACTCAACACCGTAATTCCATGATAAATTTATTTCGACCAAAATTGGGGCCTATATAAATCTAAGTTGATTTAAGAACAATATTTTGGGGAGCTATATTAAATCAACTTATATTTATATAGGCCCCAATTTTGGTCGAAATAAATTTATCATGGAATTACGGTGTTGAGTTCTTCCTTCCTTTATTTGATATATATATATATATATATATATATATATATATATATATATATATATATATAAACCTGTCAGAATTATCCTAAAGATTATTGCGGCGAAAACTGGGTCGTTGATTCGATCGCTGATTTGGTTCCCTAAGTCAAACCTGTTACACCCCGTTTAAGAAATTGACTTTGTGTCACATCCTCTTCATAATTCGACAAGGAAGACCTATATTACGCGAAATCTATAGGTGGCTAAGAAATCTCACAATCGACAGTGTATGATCACTCCACGTATCATATTTTGCTTCTTGCTGGTGAAGAACTTTGAAAGACCGAAATAAACGTGGGTGGGATTTCTTTTATAATCAGATGTCCGATGTTTCCTTTGAGATAGACCACCTCGTCATCTCTTCACCTCTTCCGCTATTTTTCAATTTTCCTTTCAATTTAGGTATTTGATTTATTTTCTTATGTGATGCAAAAATGGGTGACACGTGTTTCAAATCCTTTTTATGATCCTCTTCGAGCCATATATATATATATATATATATATATATATATATATATATATTTTGCTTGAAGGCAATTATAATGCACGTATCGCATAAAATTCGATAATTATAGAAAATAATCTTGACAAGTTAATCCCGGCATACTATGCCTGTGAAGTCCCGGTTTCGATTCCTGTCGGAGGGGAGTCGTTAGTATACATCGCTGAAGAGACTTAATAAAGTCGAAAGAGTCTGTACGGTGTTCTACATGGCGAACCATCCTTTGCCGGGATTAACTTGTCAAGATTATTTTCTATAATTATCGAATTTTATGCGATACGTGCATTATAATTGCCTTCAAGCAAAAATATAAATAATAATTTATTCAACAATGCTTCTATAAAAACAAACATCCAAAAATCTTATATATATATATATATATATATATATATATATATATATATATATGAGGTAAAATAAGGATTGAAATAACAAAACTCAGACAAAAATGTGTACTATATTTCGTTGGATTATTAGAATCCGCTTCCTCAGCATAAAGCAGAGGAAGCAGTATTTAACATTCCAGCGAAATATACTACACATTTTTGTTCTTTCTTTATTTTACCTAATTCTGTCGGATACATTCCAATCCCATTTTCCTCATATATATATATATATATATATATATATATATATATAAAGTCATACTATTATTTTATATATATACAAATATATATAAAGTCATACTATTATTGCATTGGTAAAATATTTTAATAGCTCAGATCAATATATATATATATATATATATATATATATATATATATATATATATATATATATTGATCTGAGCTATTAAAATATTTTACCAATGCAATAATAGTATGACTTTAAAATCTGTAGTTAGTGTAACTGTGATAGTAGTGGGAAATAGGACTGGCGAGCTGAGTTCAAATCCTTGAGGAGGCTGTTCCTGTTTCATTTCACGCTAATGACATTTGGAAAGGCATTTTCTAGGTATAATACTGAATTTCATCCGGCTCCAAAATACATAGAGTACCCGTCAGTATACCTCCAAACACTTTGACAAATTATTCACATTTTACTGGAATACATTAAACGATAAAATTCATAAGAATTATTATTGAATGACAGCAAATCTCACAGGTCTCCAGGACTCTTCTGAGTATTCTAGTTGATCTTAATAATGATGTTTACTGGAAGGTCTCAATTTTTCCTCTAATTTACAATTACTCTAGTCTGTTTTCTAAACTTTTAAGACCGTTTAACGGGCACCAACTTCAACTGGTATAACTTTTCCCGTCATATTCCACAGCCTTTTCAATTCTGTAGCAAGGTCCAGGTGATTGTTTATCTGATCATTTTCTTTAATGTACCTCCTATGATCTGCTGGGGCTACATAATCTACCTGTTAACAATTTCTCGTTTTCTTGTTAATCATTACTAGGTCTGGTCTCTGGCTGTGATAAGGAGATCTGTCTTTACCTCAAAGTCCCAGATAATTTCATTCGTTTCATTTTTAAGAACAGATTCTGGTTTATGCATATGCAATTTTATTTTTTGGCGAAAATTTAGTTTTTCTCTATTTTTTTTCTGTGTCCTATCTATTTTTGCTCTGATATAATTCGTTCTTATGGCATTGATTTGTGCTGCAATTATGTGAGACTTAGTTTCCCTATCGAGGATTCCTTTTCTTAACCATGTCTAAGTCCTTTCATGTGCCATCTACCCAATTTCCCTTTTTATTTAATATGAATGTATATTTGAACCAATATAACTGCTAGAAAACACATTGATTTTAGCATTAAATGACTTAACAAGGGTTGACATGCCGTATAACCAACGAAACAATTTATTCGCAAGACCAGATAGATAAATAGATATGAAAAGAAACATATGGGTAGAGAGATAATCGAAGAAAAAAAAACAACTAAATCTTGTGTAAGAAAAGGTATTTGATGTTATCCCAAAGCTATAACATGGTATTTTACTTACTTAAAACCGTTTTAACCTCTGCCATTTATTTCCTTAGCTGTCAACAAAGATTCACTTATGCCCTGTCTCTTTCTCACCCATTCTCTTCCCCCCCTCTCTCTCTCTCTCTGTCTATCTCTACCTCCCTCTCTCTCTCTCTATTTCTCTTTCTCTCTACCTTTACCTCTTCCTTTTTTTCCCAGCGGTTCAATTCCTCACAAATTTCATATTGACTTCTCTCAACCTTCTATTTTCTTTAATTACTTCTCTGAACACTTTATGGCGTCTCAACTTCTAATATCTTCCCAAGGACTCAAAACCCCACCCCGGACCTCCATGATCGTGCGTCGCCCACCAAATGTTATCATTATCAAGGTCAAACCTGACATAATCCTCTATAAAACTAATTATTTTCGACAGCGCGCTTGCACACCCCTAAATCCTCTTAAATTTACATTGCACATGTTCTAGCTCCCTTTTGAGCTTACTAGACGTGCAGATGCAGGTGGAGACGGTGTAAAGATGCACTCAGAAGCTGCTGAATTCATAAATGCATATGCAGCCATATGCATCTAAAAGCGCAGGAAAAGATCTATAACTAGGAATGGATATTATTACACCCATTTTAACACGCAAAACCTAAAATTGTTTGGTTTATTTGTTTAGTTAGTTATTTCTTTTAATAGCATATCAACCCTTATGGACAATTTAATGCCGAATCTTGTTTTTTGTTTAGAAGCAAAAAGTTTTTCGGTAAATGTAGAAATTATTTTCATTAACTTCATGTGTATCAACAAACTAGTGGTAGACCTTCAGACGCCGCTTTTTAGCACCTATATTATGAAAAACTGTGTCGGTTTGCCAAACGATCAATTTGAAGAATACGGTCGGTATAATCAAATGGTTGCTAGGGTTTGACATGACAATCCGATTTATTAGATGTGACCTCTCTGCCTGTCTTGTCCAAGTGAAGGCCGAGGTGGTGTGTTGCATGTCATGGGACTACTTAGTATCCAGTTCATAAACTGCTTAGACCTCACGATTCTATTCTTAGTAATAACGGGTCGCCACTTACGGCCAATAGGTAGCCCAATTGGAGGAATGCCTCTCTACAGAGGTGAAGTCGGCCTATTCTACAGCCACAACCGACAGGGCGATTTTTTTGTTTAATAGTGAATCAAATCATCGGGGGTTATTTAGTGCTATTTGTTTCCGTTGTAAATGTTTGGTTGCAATCATAACTGTATTTCCTATGATTTAACATTTCATTTTTTCTTTGTTTTATTCATTATTGTTGGGTGTTTAATATTTTAACAAACTCATTTTTTTAAACATTTTAAAAACTCACTTTTCATCAATTTAACCCACGGAAGAGACCCGAACTGGTACTGCTGTTCCGGGTAAGAGTGAACCTGGCGATGAAGAGGCGCTCTACACTTTCCTGAGCTTCAGAATTGGAACCTCATTTCGAGATGCCGTTCAGCGTCATTCTCAGGATACTAAGACCCTAATTCACCTTCTTCTAGCACATATAGGAAAAATTTTCGGGGGTTGTCATAACATGAATACAGTCGGTACATTCATATATATGCTTGGTCTTGACATAACTAACCGATTTATAAAAGCGGGCTTCTCTGACAACCCGTTTAGTTCGAATAACGGAAAAAAGTGGAGTGTTGCACGTAATGAACTGATCAACCACCAGGTCTCTCTCGTTAAGCATCACAAGTCACAACTTATGGCCAACAGGTGGCTCCGTAGGGAGACGCGTACACCTCTGAAAACATACAGTCGCTGTGTTATACAGCTCCAGTCGACAGGGCCTTTGCCGTTTGAGTATATGTTTGTACTTTCTTATTTTACAAGCTTTGGCATATTAAACAGTAATAGAGTTAATAACCATAGTAAACTTACAAAAGGTTGGTCAATGTCCCCACCCAATATCCAGTTTTCAACATGTACAAGACAGTCCTTGCGATAGATCTTGGTATTAAACGGGTGACATTGGTCGGGTATTTTATCGTAATTATATCTATTTTTCTGAATACAACGTTAAATTGCCATATATTTCAGACAATAAATATATCATCATCATCATCATCATCATCATCATCATCATGTCTCATACTGATAATGAGTTCGTTCAGATGACTTTTTATGGGATGCTACTTTCAGTATTTGTTAAAGGCCGCACACAGTATCCTTCTCTAAATCCCATCTGGCTTTTTTCTACAGGTCTTTTGTTAGAATCCTAAAGTTGCAGCCGTACATTAGCGCTGACACGACTAAAGCTTGGAAAATTTCTATATTATCGATAATCTGCCAATGGTAGTCCAAGTGTTTCCTATGTATATATTGACATTGGTTTCTGTAGAAGAGATGATACTACCTACTCATTTCAGAGGCTAACCAGAGGTCTCCATCTTGTTTAGAGCATACGAACACCCTCTCATCTGATTTCATATAAAGGCCAATCCCTATTGGTGCCTGTTCCAGGCTATACAACACTGATTCTTTCAGAGCTAAATTTTAGAAGAATCCTATCTTATCAGAGAAATCGGATTTCTATATGATCGATAATTTAACTGTAGCAGTTCATGTCTTTCCTATGCGTATATTGCTTTCTGTAGATGAGATATTACTAGCTTGGTATCTGAACTGTTCTTATTCTTCATATAAAATCTTCCCGTCATATTTGATACTGAGTCATTTATAATAGTGGGTAACTACTAATAATCAAATTTAGTTTTTGCAGTTTTCCTATATTTGTACATTGTAAATTTAGATCTATATTATCTGTCAGTATAATCTCTCTTTTTCCTGTCTCTATTTTGATATATTTATGTTATCTAAATCTATCCCTGTCTTTCATTTGTTTCCTCTTCCTGTGTTTTCTAAGATATATCATGAAGACAGGAGTAACGGATAAGCAAACACTCAAAGGAAACAAATATACAAGCATCAATATTATGGCGGACAATCATACATTAATAGAGTTTTTTCCCTAGAAGTAACTAATTTATAACAATTGGTAACCTCGACAACAGCATAAATTCGCAATTGTGCTAAACGTGGCCAATGCATGCTTACAAATAGTTGTCAAAGCATTTGAGGGCTGAGGAATATCTTCATTATTTTTGTGCTTTAGACCAATTTATTCATTTGGACAAATAAATGTTTTATGTGTGGAGATAGTAAGAAAGTCAAAGATCAATAAATAGACTTATTTAGGTCAAATATAAATATATTTTACAATATTTTAAACAAAGGCGGTAAGATAAAATCAATAAAATAAAATTATTAAAAAAACCTAGTCACCACAACAGCTCATCCTCCATATGAAACCGCCCAGGCTATGTAGTTCAAGTTAACAAAAACCTTGACTGTACTCCATCGTCTTTCGTAGACGGAAGGATGCCAACCATATATATATACATATATTTTCCAGTCGTGTGCTATTGAACAACACGGAGTATTCTTTCCTCAATTTTTTGGATTTGTATTTTTTCCATGCTTCTTGCGATCTTTCTTGAGTTTGGATCCAATTGGTATATAATATTTCCCATACTTATATCCCGCTTTCGACTGTTTCGCCAGTCGTCATCATGGGGGTACATAATTTCGTTTTTAGTTCATTTTTTTAGTTCTTTTATCTACATTTTTATTAAATTTGGAGAGTCTATTATTTTTAAGAAGGGGGTATTAGTTAAGTGTTAGTTATTAAAGATATTCAATACGTTGTATCCGAATTTAAATGTTACTTTGTTCATGTTAGTTTTTTATTTTATTTTTATGCATATTGCTTGCAGGATCAGTAGGCGTTTCTTCTTATTATTTTTGTAGATAATTTTAGTATTTTCGTTTAAGATTTTCCTAATATCAGGGGAGGTGGATTTTTCTAGTGTTTTTAATTAAGTGTTGTTTTATGGCGCTAGATGATATGTGAGGCGGCGGGACAGTGTTGTTGCTGTATGGTCATTGTAGCTATTAGTGTATAGTTTATTTTCTGAGAGGCACTCTCGGAATGGGCAAATTAATCTATATACTACGTTCGTTTGGCTTAGGGGATCTTTAGGAGAGTTTGTGTTATTTTTAATGAGGAG
Organism: Doryteuthis pealeii; assembly: GCA_023376005.1. Lineage (NCBI taxonomy): Eukaryota > Metazoa > Mollusca > Cephalopoda > Myopsida > Loliginidae > Doryteuthis > Doryteuthis pealeii. The sequence continues at coordinate 98,716,187 of CM042137.1, read as the reverse complement.
GTTTGATGTTTTGAATTTGGGGTAGTAGATGATTAGTTTTATTTTTTTTTGTTATTGGTCGACTGGTTTGATGTGTCTATGTAAAATGTTGGTTATTACATGTTCATCGGATTTGTAGTTTTTGTGCATTTGATTCCTGTAATATAGATTTATATTGTTATTATTGTTGTTGGGATTGTTATTGTTATTTTTGTGGATGGTATGCAGGTTTTATATATAAATATATATATTTTTCGAATCACACACGGGGCGGTCTTCGTATCTATAGCTCTGCTGATGAGGCCTAATAGGCCGAAATGTACATACAGAGATTGATTTTTCTCGATTTGTTTAGCCTTACATTTAATATAGTTTAATCCCGCCTAATTAATTATTAATGAATTAAATTTCAAAAAATAGGTTCGACTTCATTTAAGCACATATTCTCCCAAATATATATATGCATATATATTTTATCATAAAATACTAAGTGTATTAAAAAAGGAAACTAAAAGGCCCTTTCAACCACCGACACTTTTGAAAATACCCATCTGTATACAATTTAATGTCACAGACAAAAATATATTTAATAAAGAAGTGACGATTGTAGGGACAGGAGAAACGAGAAAGATTATCAATCTCCAGAACGATTTAACGACTCCCTGAATTCAATTTGTAGACAGAAATATCTTAAACATTAACTGGTTATATTCGAAGTGTCATTACATCATCCTGGAGATACACTCAGCCTTATATAATAAAGTATGATTCATCTCAAAAAATAGTTTAATCTATGTAAAATATATATATATATATATATATATATATATATATATATATATATATATTGTTTACAAAGTTTGAGACCTCTGCTTAGAAATGTAGCGATTAAATAGCCTGCTATACTTGGTGGCTGACTGTGGCTGTATGGGTAAGAGGTTTGGCAAGTTCGTTCGGGTCTCGAACCCGGCCAGAGGTAGCTTCTACAAATGTTATAACTGCACTGATGAGAGGTGATACCTCGAAACACGTGTCTGTATTTTACTCTCTCTCTCTATATATATATATATAGTTAAACCTCATGAGTCAAATGCTTACTAATAATTTCGCTTAGTAGCTCAACAGGGCAAGAATACTTTTATTGAAAAAACTAGTCCCAACATGGTGAAAAAATAGCATAAAAATGAATAAACAAATAAATAATTAAGAAAGCTTCTTATATTTTTTATATTTCTTTTATTATTTATTCCTCAATCTTTTCCTATTCTATGTCCTAAATCCCCCACTCATTTCATTTCTCAATTATTTATTCTATCTCCCCCCCTCCGATAGATGAAAACCTTGAACGCCAAAGACAGACCGTTTTCCAGCTTCTCATTATAGGTATTCGTCTCTCTAACTTTAACTAGGCAGACGGAGTTTGCCAATATTTTGGCGAACCGCGGCCTCCCGAGTACCATCACGAGAGAAGCAGTAAATGAATCGAGAAACGGGCCTAATTTCTATCGCTGGTACAATAAGATTAGTAAATTATATATATATATATATATATATATATATATATATATATATATATATATATATATATAATCTCAGTTATCTACATATACATACATAATTGAAATTATATTATAATTATAATTATTAAAATCAAGACACGGACGTTGGGAAACAGGTATTGATATATCCAGCCACATTTTTTATGCAGTAGGCAGTCCTATAATAAATATATATATTACTTAGTAATAGCCAAATGTTTTCTTGTGTCAAAGCGGTGGATATTTAAGAAGTGCATACCAACCGACTTAAAATATGCATGAACATGAATGAATACAAATATAAATACATTCTCAAACATATGTATTCTTGAATATCAATATTGCTAGGCATACAAAGAAAAGAAAGGCGTGATTAACGTAAGGGGTATCGTCATAGAAATATATATATATATATATATATATATATATATATATATATATATATATATATATATATATAATCTAATGAGTCAGACGAACCTACTATTAGTTTCGCATAAAGCTGTTCAGGACTAAATCTGACTCATTTTGTCAGATTTAGACCTGAACAGCTTTATGCGAAACTAATAGTAGGTTCGTCTGACTCATTAGATTATATTTATTATTAGCTCTACTTAGGTATCGAGCACTTTTTACTTATTAGCTTTCTCCTAGCGGTTATATGAATATATATATATACATATATATACATATAAATTGTTTTTTCTTTTGTACCAATAGATTATTTTTTGTTGGTACGAATATCTTGGTCCTTTCTTTTTTTCAAAATTTTTTTTCTTCCTGGTTGATGTTTAGTAGTATATTTTTACAATCAAACTTTCTGCTGTTTTTTTTCTCCACAAGGATCTACCAACACGCTTGGTACATTATATATATATATATATATATATATATATATATATATATATATATATATATATGTAGCTGAATATTGTAAGAGACGTATTGACATACATTTATGTATAGTAAACAAAAGAACAAGCATTTCCAAGACCCCCTCTCGGGAGACAGTCCCATATTTCAACCCGTATATATATATATATATATATATTTCAAATTACTTAGAATGAAATGGTATTATTTCTCAAATATATTTTTTTTTCATTTCTTTTTTGCAGACCAAATTTTAAAGCTGTTCCATCGCAAATGAAGCAATTGAAAGTTTACCCTGGAGAGTCCTGTAAAGTGCCGTTTATGATGTGTAGGCAAAAATGTTGTGCAGAAATATAGATATGTCAAAATATATTTGAATGCAATTACACGCCTCCCGCCATATGAAGAAACGCAATGCTTTAGCTATTCTTAGAAATTCATCCTGCTGAGAAATAGAAACCAATTATTTAAGTACTCAATTCTTAAACTGAATTATATTGACAAATGCGCTCTAAGCAATGCTGAAAATTTACTAGCGATAAAATAATAGTATTACTTTAAAATCACATTTTCTTCCGAAAAGATTCACTCGGGTTTATACATTAACATATGCATACATATATGCCCCCAACATATGCACACAGACACGCGCACACACACGGCAATATATATATATATATATATATATATATATATATATATATATATATATATGTGTAAAACGTATTAGTGTTAGTGGGCGCACATATATGAGTATTTCATATTATTACCATGCAAGCAAGCACATGTTTATACGATGAAAATTTATTAGCTGTATATCATATGATTATATCTTTATTTGCACAAGGGTAGACACATTTTGGTCTATCGTATGTTAAATCAACATTTTATTTGTTTTATTTGATTTATATATGCATATTTAATAATATATATATATATATATATATATATATATATTATATATATGTGTGTGTGTGTGTATGTTTAGGCAGCATTTTTTCTTGTAGGCATATATTGTTAAATAATGCAACCATTTTCTGTCTGCAAGTCTTATCCTTTGTTTTTTCATATTGCCGGATTATTGTTTTAATATCTGGCGAGAATTGGCTGATGTATTCGCCATATGTCATAGACCGAGTATTGTTAATAATAAAACTAATAACAACAACAACAATAATAAACACAACCTATATAAATGGTAAATGGAATATCCCATTGTTGTACGGTTAAAAATACCTTGGAGATGGCCCACGACAGGGCAGAAAGTACTCGGTCTATGACATTTGGCGAATACATCAGCCAATTCTCGCCAGATATTAAAACAATAATCCGGCAATATGAAAAAACAAAGGATAAGACTTGCAGACAGAAAATGGCTGCATTATTTAACAATATATATATATATATATATATATATATATATATATATATATATATATATATGCTAGACATTTTGTGTTAGCCATTTGCTATTAGATATGTATGTAGGCTGGAATGTATATATATATATATATATATATATATATATATATATATATATTAAAATAATCATACCCAAAATTGATAATACGCAACAGAAGAGCAAGTATTGTTTATGTCGTGAAAAGGTTAATCATATAATTGGATGCAGCAACAAACTCCCACAAAACGAATAAAAATCTAAGCACGAGTGGGTGTGACAAGGGATCCCCTGGGAATTTTGAATCGATTAAAGTTTGATCATACAATCGAATGACATTTCCAAAAATCAGAATCTGTCCTAACAGATGAGATCTTTTATATTATGTGGGAGTTTGAGACACAAAAAAAATCCATTAATCCCCGTTAGGGCCGAGAAGAACAATAACTCGTAGATTGTGCCATTCCAGCGGACCATAGAGGGAAAAAATAACAAAAAAACAACTACTTGGATCTTGCTAGAGATCTCAAAAAGCTTTATAAGATGACAGTGATGCTGATACCAATGGTTGTTGGTGGTCGTGAAATTGTCTCCAAGGACTTTGAAATGTAACATGGCGGCTCTCATTTGCAATGGAGTGATGATGTGTCATTGAAGAAGCTCGAATCTGGCTCTTGGGTCTGATGTTGAGTGGGCTGGCAATTCTTTTACGTTTTGCGTCTGGAACTAACTTGGGATGCTGGAGGATATCTTGCCTTGTGCTATTTATAGTTTTTACTAATAACACAAGGCGATTTTTATTCTCATGAGATTTTTATTTTCCCCCAAGTCAAAATGCCCTGAGTGATACACACGTCTCGCCCCTCAACGCACTGTTCGGAACTCCGTATACACTCCAAAATTTCACTCCTACTCTTCCATACTTCACCACGGGATGTCTCTCGACCAGTAGAAAATATGCCATGCGGCATTGTACTGGTCACCCTAAAACTTCCCATGTTAATCTACACGTAATTCATATATTTCTGGCTTTTTCCATTCTCTCTCTCCCTATTAGGTTACAGAAAGGAGATTATCGGAGTTGTAGATCTAAGGGAGAATTGTGACCACAGCACTGTTTAAATCCGCTAGAATACATAGAATATTCCTGGTGTTGAAAAACCATCAATTTAAACTGATCCCAAAACTCGCACAGAGAGAAACTAATAATAACAGACTGATGAGTGAAAACTAAAATAAATTTCAATATCTTATCAGAAGAGTGAAAAGCAATAAGCATTTAAATCTCACGGGTTTCGCGAGTGTCAAAATAGAGTCAGAAAAATCGAGTAAATATGTATTTACCAAATTCCTCTGCATGAAATGGATGTGACACAAGGTCAAATTTAAGCGGAGCTTAACAGGTTTGAAACCAGATTTTTCATGATGCCATGTTGGAAATGAATGTAGAAGTAACATCATCATCACTAGTGACTAGTCCAAGCACCAAATATGGACTGTGAGTTAGGTTTCCATCACTATCAGAACACATAACATCCTGTGAGGATTAAACACGCAAACGGTTTCTTTTTCTTTTCTTTTTTGTTGTTGCTTGGTTTACTATCCGATCCTGGCAGAAATGCTTCTTATCCGAGAATAAACAATGCATGTTCAGTTGGAGGGGATACTTGGATTTTTTGAAAAGATTTGCAGCGTTGTCTTTTCACTTGTTTTTTTTATTATTAAACATTGATCCAATCTCATCTTGCACATGAAATACCGAATGTCAGCATGCACTGCCTGCCAGATACTCCCTTATCTCTGACAATAGACCTGATTCCCTTTTCTGGGATCATTTTTAATCATGACCTGGATCTCAGCAACGTATTCGAAAGTACTTTTCTTATCAGAACGCTCAGAATGAGGTTTCGGAGTTGCCGTACCTTCGTAATCAGCAATGGACTCAACCAACTCTTTTCGGATCTGAACTTTCCTGAGATTGACAGCCAAACAATCCTTCGTATTGGAGATTCCGACGTAAATATCAAGCAGTAGAGCATGCAATTTCAAAATATGTGAAGTAGTAAATTCCGTCAGATGCTGCTTTTATCACAGACACTACCCAACTGAGGCTGGTTTGCTGCACTGTAGACAAAAGCTGTATAAAAAATAGCGCAACATTATGAATTTAAAATTGCATTAATTTACCCATTTGACCCAGTATATGTATATATATATATATATATATATATATATATACATATATATATATGGAGTATTGGATTCACTTATTTTTTTATCATTATTTTTTATCATAAATTTTCGGAAAGGGGCCGGTTTAGCTCAGTCGGTAGAGCGTTCGGCTAGAAACCACGAGGTTCCTAGTTCGATACCGGCCCTCGCCAACTCAGCGTATGAGTAGCACAGGGATCTGTGCGGTAAAGTAAGGAGCTGATTGTAGGTGTGGCGCTCCACCTCAGATGCTAAAACAATCTCCTTGGTCTAGCGCTATTGAAAAGGGGATAGACTCCCTCGCTGTCTTGTTGATACCGACTTTAGGCCGCCCCATCAACTTTACTTTTTTTTAGATACCCTTTATCAAATCCCCGCATAGTACAATAGCACTTCACTTTAACACCCTACCACACAACCTTAAACACCTTAAATGTATTCTAATAGAACACGCATTTCCAACAACGCAATCTCGAAAACAAGCAGAAACTAAATGGATTCTAAAATTACAAACTCACGTGAGGGGACTGAACGCTGACATTGGAATACCCCGTTATTATAAATTTTTTACAGACACTGCCGCTGTCAATAACAACAGAGACAAAAGATCCGTTGAACATGAACAACAGTCATTTGATAAAGGGTATCTAACGGACCCGAAAATTTATGATAAAAAATAATTAAAAAAAATAAATAAGTGAATCCAATACTCCATAATATCGAGTTCATTCATTTATTTTTAAATGCTTCGTAATAACGCCCAACTTTTAAAAAACACGAAAATATATACCGAGAGAAGGATACGGAGACCTCCTAAAATACAACATATATATATATATATATATATATATGTGTGTGTGTGTGTGTGTGTGTGTGTCTGTGTGTCTGTGTGTCTGTGAACTATACAAGGATACAGCGTAGTGTCTTGAACAAATCATTAAAGCACCGCCTACAAAAGAACTGTGCGGCCTCTTTACTTCTATCACGCAAACCATCCGAGTGAGACCATCATGATATGCTGGAAGCTAACGGAAAATTAAAAACGATCACATAAGTGATTTTCTTCTCGTCATGTATAGAGGACCTTTCAGGAGTGATAGCTAATAGGGACGGGTGATGAGAAGAAATCATGGAGATTCGTGGTGTTAGAATGATGATTGGTGATGCAAGACACAAGAATACTTCATATGCAGGATTGAAAGTGGCATGCTATGAAACTTGTGCATGAGATATTGTAAGTGGAGAGAGACTGCACAGACCCCAGTCTGCGGTTGGTCCAGTGGCAATGGAAAGTTCGAGACGACTGGGCTGCCGTCTCAGGTAGTAATGAGTCACTACACGAGAGGCAAGCCTCCCAGCAAGCCCCAACGCTTGCACCTAAGCGCCAGGTTGTGTTGGGGATTTATGTGAGTAGTAAGTACCCGAATCCAAATACTATCGATCGATGTGGATTGTCGTTGGCTCCCCTGGAGCTAATCCGTCCTTTGAAAGCTTTTGTTTTTAGTGATTCTGGGTGTCCGCACACCCATCTCACCAGACAAGCCGAGGCATGGTAAAGTGTACAGATTACATTGATGTGGAAAGAATATTTTTATTTCACTCAAATTACCTAGCATTGCATAGGCAATGAATCTGCGTGAAAGCTTTTTTTTTTGTCTTTCTTTTTGATGTGCGTGTTCATTGTTCTTTTATTTGCTGATCTTTTTTAATCAAGTTCCAAACTGGCGAAATCATGACAGCAGATCAATCAGGTAAGAAAGGCAATCGTCAAAGAATGCTCAATTTTAAAACCGGTGGAAAACGTGACGAATGCACGGATCTCTCTAATTGCAACTAGTAAACTTTCACTCCGTGCATCTCACACAGACAGCTTAATTAAGACATAAGAAAGACAAAAGAAGAAAAAAACTGGTTATCTCAGCATTTTTTTTTTACTGAGTCAAGGATGCGCGCGAATATCTACTCACTTGAATTAGCACATTTTGTTGGCCGACAAACGTGCCGAGTTGACAGGGTTTCAGTATAGCATAGCCACCAACTACTATTATGATTCCACCTTGTCAACTGGGGCTGTAGAATACACAGACTCCAACTCTATAGAGGGGTAAGACACCCTACCCAAATGGGGCAATCTTGGCTGGAATCAATAATGCTTAAGGACGGAATCTTGGTTGCAAGACGGGCAGTCGGAGAAGCCCCCTCCGTTGGTCACATCAAGCTATATGATTTTTCCGGCCTTACTGCTCTTATGTCAACCCCCCAACTCTTTTTATCATTTTCCTAGACAAAGTGCTAGAGGGCGGTGGCTGAGGCCCTTAGTGTGAGGTTCCAGTTCTAGAGCTTTTAGAAGTGTGAAGTACCCCTCCATTACCATTACTCCAGAATAGTAGTAAAAAGAGAAATTTTTTAAATGTGTTAAAAATGAGTTTAAAAATCAATACCAAGAATGAAAAAAACGATATATATATATATATATATATATATATATGTGTGTGTGTGTGTGTGTGTGTGTGTGTGTGTGTGTGTACGTATGTGTACGTGTGCGTGTGTGTCTTATGACAAATGTCAGTTCACGCCGAGTAGGTTGACATGCATTAGATTTTTCCACAGTTATATAAGTATGACAATCTAATTCCTTCTTAAATTCTAGTAATGCGTGTTAACACAGACATGCGATATAATGTATATCGCAAAAAATACTGCACAAAATAGAATCCATGATTAAAGAAAGAAATACTTAAAATTAAACAGCAATCAAAAAAGGAAAAGTTATAATAATTATATTACTCCCAGTACATATCGCATTGCGTTTTGCTACGTTCAAAAAAGTTAGGAACAAGTGAAAAGCTTAGGCATTTAATGTAACATATACTACAGAAAGAGATAAAAGTTTGTCGAAATACGACAATGATAATATCTCACCTTTACCATAATAAAATAAACAGACAGGAAGGAGATAGCGAAAAAATGGCAAACTTTTTTTACTAGAACAATTTTAGAATATGTGCGAATATGAAAAGAACAATCCATAAAAATATTTTATAAAAAGACAAACTAACTTAATTGTTGTTAAGAAAACCTGTGTACAAGAAAGACTGTAGCTGAAATATAATTCATTATATATATATATATATATATATATATATATATATATATATATAGGTCAGTTGAATGGTTCATAGGCTTACAAAGCTATTCTTATATTTTTTAGTAAAGTCGACGGGTCGGCCTAAGTCGGTATCAGCCAGTTAGCGAGGGAGTCTATCCCCTTTTCAATAGCGCTAGACCAATGAGATTGTTTTTAGCATCTGAGGTGGAGGCGCCACACCTACCATCAGCTCCTTACTTTACCGCACAGATCCCTGTGCTACTCATACGCTGAGTTGGCGGGGACCGGTATCGAACTAGGAACCTTGTGGTTTCTAGCCGAACGCTCTACCGACTGAGCTAAGCCGGCCCCTTTTACTTTTCAACATACTTCCCCTTTCGGTACACACACTTCTTTCATTGGTATTGCAGTAATTGGATCCCATTTGTCAACAGCAGGAATAACGTTATCATATGGACTTTTCAGCCTATCAACTTTTCAGCCCACCCTATACATATAACGTTGTAGTGGCATAAGCAATTCATCCAAGAGTGCTCACTAATTCATAAGATAATTGCGAAAAAAACTTTGAGTCTACCACTGTTTCAATAATTTACGATATCCTGGGGACCTCAGGGTGTCAAAAAAGTATCGTCATTTTTCTTTTGACACACCTTGTATTCTGAAAAAATAACGTTCCATTCATTCATTTTTTCAGAATACAAAGTGTGTCAATAAGCACCAAGTTTAAAGCTGTATTTACCAAGATAGAAATGAAGAATGAATGTAAACTTATTTTTTCAGAATACAAGGTGCGTCAAGAAGTACAAAAATTATCCCGCCCTGTCGGCTGGGGCGTTAGAATGCACCAACTGCACCTCTTCAGATGGGTAAGACTCGCCCAATGGGGTCACCTGTTGGCCGTGGGTGGTGACCCGTGATGCTTAAGGATAGAGCCCAAGTGGATGAGCAGTTCATTACATGCAATACTCCACTTTGGCCCTATCTTGGGCTAGACGGACGGTCGGAAAGGCCCCCTCCGATCAATCGGCTGGTCACATCAAGCCCTAGCACCTATATGGTTTCCTCTATTGCCTTTATGGCAAGCCACAACCCCTTTCTATCGTATGGGTGCTAGAAGGCGGTGGCTGCGGGTCTACATGTCCTGGGAATGACGTTAAACTATATCTGATGGTGAGGTTCCAGTTTTGGAGGTTTGGGGAATGAGGAGCACCCCTTCATCACCATTGCTCCCTGTTCCACTCTGACCCGGAGTGGTAGTACCTGTTAGGGTCCCATCTATGGGTTAAATAGAAAAATGTATTCATAAAAAATTGTATTATCCATTAAGAATTGATTTATTTCAAAACTTTATCGGCATTAAATGACCCACTGAGGTTGATATGCCATATAACAAAAAAACAAACAAACAAACAAAAATTATCGATACTTTCTGAAATATCTTATATATATATATATATATATATATATATATATATATAATATATTTGTTAGCCTGGCATGACCTATATTATTCTCTAGATTTTCGCTTTCTGTTTTGAATCCTCTGCTGGAAGAGCGAAACTCAGTCGCTGACACGATCGTTTCTATGTCTTGTTTTCTAGTTGAACTCTTTTGATCTCAAAGTCCCCGGGTATTTTTCAGTCTTATTATCTAGTTTTTACATGTACCATTTGTCTGTATAGTCAAATTTCAGTCGCTTGAATAATCCCCAGTGGGTTGCCTTCTCTACCTAATCCTGCCTGTATTCGTACTCTTTCTCTGCTCTTTTGCTCTTATGTAACTTGCTATTCTCTCTCTCCCTCTCTCTCTCTCTCATTTCTCTCTCTCTCTTCTCTCTCTCTCTCTCTCTCTCTCTCTCTCTATATATATAATATATATATATATATATATATATATATCAATCTCTCTCTCTCCTTTCTTTCTTCCAACAATGTACAATTGCTATCTTCTTAGATTTTATCTATTTTAGCTTTTACATAATGTATCTTAATGGCTTTGTGGAGGTGTCTCTGATGTAATGGTTATTCGCGTAAGAAATGGATAGACGATACGAGTTTAATCCTGCAAGTCACATAGCGTTAATGTCATTGGGAAATGAATCCAAACAGTTCTTCCTCCTGATAAATAGTAGGACAGACTGGGCTCTTCAATGTTGGTATTGCATCCAGAATAGGAGAAGAAAAACTCTAAATTCAAACCTCTTTACCTTGCTTAAAAATTGGTCTTTAGTCGCATTCTGCGGAAGCCTAATTACTTATAAATGATAATGATTCAGTTTCTCTCTCTTCGTAGATATAATGGTAATTTCACCTTTAGTTGTTAAGATTCCTAGCAAATAAGGCAATTAGAGTAACCTCCCTTGACTTTCACTTTAAAATAAGCCGGTAGCTATTTTGAAAGTCTCCGTGCGTAATAAACAAATCATAAAAACTTTTTCAAAAACAATACAAGTGCATGCTTTAACACAAAAATATCATAAAATGTGTTCTTAATAGCAATTAAGTTCATTTCAGATAATGCGCACGCACAATTTTATGCTAGGAATTTTAACTACTAAAGGTGAAAATTACCGATATAACTAGTTCGTTTTGTTTGCAATGTTCTTAATTTGTCGTTTGAAATGTCCATATACTTGTTGTTCTTTCTAGTTTTATTTCTCGGTATATTTATCGCTGTTTTTGACTGACCTTGTACAATTTTGTTATGTTTGTTTGTTTTTGTTTCTTGTTTGTTTCCTTTTTTGTTTTTGTTTTGGCAGATTGATGTTGTCATCACTAGTTTGGTTTCTTTTTAATGGCATATCAACCATCGTGGGTTATTTAATGAAAAAAAATCCTTTTAATGGAATAGTAATGCTACTTTGTAACTTATAGCTGGAGGGAGATGATGGGATTCCTACCTTTCCCAGAGAATTAGTTCGAAAGAGAATGTAATAGTGCGACTGGAGTTTGAACTCGCTTACTGCTGCAATGTCACAGTACTTGCATGTTAGCCACTACCCCACTGGGACTCCTCTACTATTACTGGGTGCTGTTATTCTTTCTTTACTCTTACGCGCATATTCTTTTATATTTTCCACATATTCCTTGATGCAGGCGAGCATCATTCTCCTTGTTGTCATGTCACATATAGTCTGTCAAGCAAATCAGATATACATCCTGGTGCAAAATCATGAGTATGTGTCTGTGTATTCTTATCTGTTACTTCATTTTTATTACAGAACAAGGAAATACCCGTTGTTATGGTAACCGGGGGAATTTTGACACGCCAGTCGAAATTAGTGTAACTGTAAATATTACAATATTTGATGTCTGTACTTAGTAGTCCTGTTGTGGTGAATCGGTTAGCAAGTTAGAATTGAGGCGTAATTAAATACTGAATAGTGAGTTCAATTCGCGCTGGATGTCTCGTACTTGCCACCTTGTGTAACATCCTCCCCGTTGCTTACTTCCTTTGTGCTCTTCTTACTATAGCTTCTTAAGTTCCGGTCCTTGACTGCCCCACTTCCTATACCTTTTCTCTTTTTTTCGCTTCTCTTCTCCTACAAAGATTTCACGCTTTCTTTCTTTATTCATTATTTCATTTTATTTATTCTATTTTTTAAAAGACACTTGTAAAATTATCTTGACTTTTGCTAAAAAAGAAAAAGAAAAAAAGGCGTTGGAAACTTTTGCATCAATCAAATTTGCAGAGCAGCCTATATTTTCTTAGTCTGAAAAGGCGTTGACAGACATGAGATACTTATCTGTATATACCTACTATTGTTGTCGTAGTTTTGTTTTTAGTTTTCACTTCTTTTTCCTTTGCGTTTCTTCTTGTAGGTAAACACTTGAAAAAGGCAAACCTATGCATACATACATATACATACATACAAGAAGAGTAAATACGATTATCGGAGAGGAGAATGAATACATACACCTGACATCGATACACATGGGCGAAATAAAAAATTCCATAGCTTTTATGATTTAAATAACTGTTTCTTTCGTACAATCTTCATTTTTAAACATGAATTCCGTAGCTCCATGATTTCAAAGAAACCTTCTCACATGGATCATAAACGAGGGGTTCCTCATTGAGCTGTGTCTAACTTGCTGAACTGTGACATCGTAAAAGAGAGGTCGAGCCCCAGTCATCCTGTTAAGTTCCCTTTTGGACTATTACCTATGGGTAGGTATGAACTCCTTTATCCTCCCAGCTATGAGTTAAATGATACCACTATCCATCTCCAAGGATGATCTGGTATTAAATAAACCATGAAGGTTGATATTCTATAAAACAAAGAAAAAAATCAAAGAATAGATCACATACCTTATACAGGGAAAAATACGAAACAAAAGTATGTTGGAGTATTTTTTAATATAAGGTGTGGTGGAGTCCACCACTTAAACTTATATACTCCCTGTGGCCGCCTGAATTAAAACTAGCTCGAATACGTGCTTAGTTATCTATTTAATCGCCGATATTGAAAGACGTTCAGTTGCTGGTATTTGACACCGACGAACGGATCAACAATCAGGCGCTCTGCTTAACACAAGGATTCTTCACTAAGGAACAACCAATGGTGCTTCACTAAGCAACAACCAAGGGTTCTGCCTAACATTACGGAACATAAGGATTCTACCAAACCCTAAGGAACACAAGGGATCTCCACTGTAATGTGCCCTCACCTGCAGTCTAAAAATGGCCTCGAAAATCGTAACAAAGTCCACTAATGCCAACGTTATGTAAAATAGGTTTTGACCCAAAAATGACCTGTAGCGTGACATTCTTATTGACAGAGGATGTCACGTGATGACAAGTGTGTGGGAAATGAATTAGTTTTCGATTATGCGCCCCACGGAGCTGGTTGCTAAAAACAAAGACCTTTGAGTTCTTCTACTTGTGTTGGAATGTTGAGTTTCGGGAAATGATAATAGCAGTAACAACAACCGAAGCGTTCGTGTTGAGTGTTAAGAATAAAAAGACGCCGAGAGATAAACCACATTTGAAAAAACTCAAGATGGCACATTTGATGAACGACCAAGATGAAGGAGACAAGTGAAATCAACTTGATTAGGAAAACGCACATTAATGTTGTCTGCATCCGTGAAGGTTTCTTTACAAAACCAAGACTAGATTTTGGTTATTCTACCTACCACCACGCTCAAATCAGGGTTAGGGTTATATCTACGTTTTGATTGAAACAGCCCTAAAGACCGGGAAAATACACTAATAGGGCATCGCATTTTCAACACGATTTCGTTGTCAGCATTTAAAATATCGTAGCTAGGTGTCAGAAAACTGCACGCTTGTCTCACTCTTCCAAGTTCAAGTTTATTTTAGTCCTCGACCGATACCTCCATGATACATGTCATATGTTGACTCCGGCAAATAACTTAATACAACCGCATTACTTTATGGTTTGAATTGTCTACAATGCGCATGACAAAGCCTCGTCTGTTGCTACAGAAGAGGCGAGAGAACAACGATGTTTTCAATCTTTTAGCGATTAATTGTTTCAAATCCTGATAACATTTCAAAGAGCTCGAGAAGAGGAAACAGATAAGAAGTTATAACCAATGTAATGATTATAACGGCTAAATACAACCTGCAAAATTGTTGATTCCCGGATATATGTACACAAACAGATTTACGTATATACAGATATATAGATATGCTTGTGATTGTTGTGTGTGTGTGTGTGTGTGTGTGTGTGTGTGAGTGTGTGTTTGTCTGTGTATGTGTGTGTGTGTGTCTGCTGAAAGATATTTCAAGAACGATGAGAACTAAGATATCTCCCTTATCAGACCAGACAGAGAAGACATGAAGATAAATATTACTGTTTTAGTGCACAGAGCTATATAGATGAGCAAGAGAACTCAAAGAGTGTCCTTTGTAAATCTGACTTTACTTGATATTGATTTAAGTGACATTTCATCGGCGCTCTCTCTCACACACACACACACACACACAACACACACACACACACACATATATATATATATATAATATATATATATATATATATATATATATATATATATTATAAAAAAAAGTCCGCAAAATGGATTATGTTTTTAGAAAAAAATGTTTTAATTTTTATCTTTTGCGACACGTGTTTCAGATCTTCTGATATCTTCTTCAGGCATTGATTAATCATATGTCTGAAAAAGATATCAGAAGATATACTTAATAAATTCCTGAAGAAGATATCAGAAGATCTGAAACACGTGTTGCTAATATAAGATAAAAATTTTAAAAAATGTTTCTAAAAACATAATCCATTTTGCGGACCTTTTTTTTTTAAATATATATTTAATTTTCTCCCATTGGGCCATAACAACACACCTATATATATATATATATATATATATATATATATATATATATATATATATATATATATATATATATATCGCAAAAGATTTACACACACACACAACCACACACCTAAAAAATGCACAAGTTACTTTCGATATACACACTTACACCGTACCATACCCACGTTGTAAAATAGAATATCACATTTTAAACCGTCTTCGCTTTTTTCAAACCTCAAACATTTTTTAAACAAGATGAATAACAAAAACTACCACTCGCTTTTCTCGTTATTCTGTGATAAAAAATGTCTTATCACCTTTAATATATCAACAAATGCCCTGAAATGATCTAATTAATAGATCGAAACACTGCAGCGTTTGCCAATAAACTCACCATTTAAACCCATTTAAACCTGTGTTTTTTCATTTTTCTATATATATATATATATATATATATATATATATATATATATATATATATTCTTACTGTTCTCTTACTCATTTTGGCGAATAAATGGCTGCTCTATCCTTTGGTAGCCGTGAGGAAGTTGACGTGTAATTGTCCATATTTAGCTGTACCTTTAACTGAAAACAAAAAGACAGTCGTTTATTTGTGAATACTATTGTAGCATCCTAACAAAAGGACACTGTTTAGCGACAGATAGAAGCCTCGTGCATGCACGTTGCCTATTAGAAAATTTAATCTGCTGCGTCGTGTGAGGCGCTCACATTCTAAATACGATTATTCCGCCATTGTAAATTCGTACGGTTGGCTTTACTGATTAGTCTAGCATGCGCTAATGGAGCGTCTTCCGTGAGAAAGGCATGAAGTGTAAATTATTTTAAACTAATTGGCTGCAATCGCATTTCTGGTTAGTAATTTCGATTCCGTCTATTTTCTCAAAGTAGCCTCTTGCTCATACCGGTATGATTCGGTCATTTTCTTTAAAAATAGGACAAAGTTTATGAACTCCAAAAGCTGATGCGCAGACTGATCATGGCTCTTTCATTGTAGCGATTGTCTGCCCCTGCTGGGATGGACATGGGTCCAAAAGGGTTATAGACCTTGCCGCTAGTTTTTCGCCAATAGGTGGCTGGGTATTTAAACAGCAGCCCGGGAATTCTCACTCTCTTTCCCCCGGTCCAGCAGCCAATAAACATGAGCTAAACGCATTGTTTCTCTGTTCATTAAGTGGAGGGGCTTTATCCCCACCAACTATCAGTAAGTGACTGACTTATTTCTTCATGAACTCTTTCTTACTTCTTTAGGACTTTAGTCCTATCTGCTTTTGTATCCATGCATCGTATTGTATCTTACCATGTATGCATGCCCTTCTCCATGTGTGCAGACCTAATTATTACAAGGTAGATTAGTAATACGCTTCTGTTTCTATTTGTATGTATGTTAGTACTACTAGCAAGAGAAAACACCCTCCGGGCGTTGTAAAAATTAATTTTTGAAAGATATTGCCTGAGGGGGTGGGAGTTAAAAAATCAATGTCAGAGGGTTTGTATTATAAGTAAGCAAAATCCTCATATATATTAAAGGAGCAAAAAAGATAAAACAAGTTGAAATGAAAACTGAGCCCGTCCCTCTCAAATAAAATGTTGCGTGCATGTAATAAACAAACAATTATTTTGAATATTTTCCACGTCAATTTTCCACAAAATCGCAGGTATTTATTTATTTGTAAACTTTTTAGTTAAGTTCTTGTTACTGTAAAAAAAAAGACGAGACTAAAAAACAATTTTTGAAATTGCTTACTCAAATTTTGGGTGTATATAGCATAAGAATATTGTGACGTAAGCTGTGACGTAGAGCTATGACGTAGTTTTTGTTACAGACAGAAATACAGAAAATCTCCATTATTGATAGAGGAGGACTTATGCTGACTATAGCCCCTACATTATGTTAATATCCCATCCGAAAAAAAGGGAGCGTTTTGGATATACATATATACATATATCCCACACCCTCCACACGAGCAGGATGTGAGAAAAGGTCAAATTTAAAACAGAGTACAACTAGTTTGAATTCAGATGTTCCCATTAATGCTGACTATTCAAAATGTAACCGTTTATTGTTTATTGTCAATGATGTTTACAAAATTTTAAAGTGCATCTATTTTTCTACATCATCACCATTTCGGTACATGCATTTTACTAGTCTGTGACAATTTTTTGTTAGCCCATCACATACCGGCTTGCCCCAATGCCCTGCTATTTATCCATAGCTGGAGGGAGAGTAAGATTCATACCTTTCCCAAGGATATTAGCGCTTAGTGAAATGCAATTACCACATCCAGGATTTGAACTCGGGGCGAGTCCATTTCCCAGGACTTTAACCATTACACCACGCGCTTCCTAACATTTATATATAAGTTAGAACATTTATATATAAGTTAGGGCAAGTGGACATGAGGTCAACGCTGCTTGGTCACTGACAGTTATTCTCACTAAGCACATGCGTCTGACTTCATGTCAATGCTGCAGTAACACACACACACACACACACACACACACACATATATATATATATATATATATATATATATATATATATATATATATATATATAGAGAGAGAGAGAGAGAGAGAGAGACGGACAGAGACAGACAGACAGACAGACAGACAGAGGGGGGAGAGAATGATGGGAAGAGAGAGATTTTATTTTAGGTATTGATTGCTTGAAATTTAGAAAATGTTCGACACACATTATAAATCAATAACATGTGGGGTTGTGGCAGAAATAATAGGGCATTAAATGTCTAAGGAAAATTTTATTGCCTTTCCTCTTATATCTTTTGTCCGAGCTGGTTGCCGTGAAATATTATGAAAAGAAGAATTTGTGTTTTTTTTTCTTTACATTTAAATGGTAAAACCTACGGCAATGTATAGATTACAATAATTTTGAATCTTTTAACAGATAATAAACGTCTCGGTGAATGCTTTGCATCTTTATGAAATGATGAATAAACAATCAGAAGTATGGAGGCCCGCATCAATCATATTCAACGGCATGAAATTGAATCTGTGACAGGTGCATACATCACATTTGGTTTCTTTCATTTTTAATGTACATATAGTAGTACTGACACGGCTACAGATTAGAAAAATCCCCCGTTTTATTCTATCAGATTTCAATATGGTCGTTAACCTGTCAATAGCAGTACATGACTTTCCTATACGTGTGTTGACATCGCTTTTCATAAAGTAAGAAGTAAAGTCGACAGAATGCCCTATTGTTGGTATTAGCCGGAAAATGAGGGAGTCCATCCCCTTTCCATATTGCTAGAGGCGGGTGGTTGCTTTTACGGCTGACGTGGAGCAACACATCTACTATCCGTTCCCCACTTTACCATACAGATCCATGCTGTGCTATTTATGCGCTGAATTGTCTTGGTCAGTATCGATCCCGGAACATTGTTATTCCCTTTTCAGTAGAATGAGTTTAGTGGAAGGGATTTGAATATTGTGTTGATCCTAGGTTGGGTTTTATTTATTTGTTTAATGGCTTATCAAAGTTTGTGGGTTATTTAATGCCATCGCAATGCCTTTATTGTAGAAGGATAGTAGTGAACAAATGTAATCCATAGTATTAGTCTATTTATCCTAAAATTAATGGAATAGTGTAACTGGAGTGATAACTCGCTAACTACGATGCTGGAGGCGCGTTGAACAATGGTTATCGTCGTAGAAAATGAACTCGGTGATCCGAGTTTACATTCTGATACGAGACTGATAGCATTTTACATAGCAATTACATTATTGGGAAAGATATGCATCCAACTATTCTTTCTACGTTAACCTCTATGCCGCAAGGACTATTCTTATTGACAGAAGAGTGACTCAGTATATAATTCTCGCTAGAAGAGTTATTCGGATTTCTGTGCGTGGTGGGTGATATAAAAACCAAGATATGGAAAACAGCTTACACTTTTATATATTGGCGTCAAAATATCTTCCACTCAGTATGATGTCTCGATAGAAAAGGACATCGCAAACAAGAATAAATCTCCGTTCCCGATCAAAGCTGATATCAAGTTCCCTTGTGTGTTATCAACACTACATTTGTACAAACTGACAGGAATAAAGCCAGAAAATCGGAAATAGGTAGTTATTTACTAAGCTTAGGTTAGCTGTGACACAAGGATTCAATTATTAGACACTAAATGAGAATCGAACTCACTAACAATGGTTTGCTAATTCCACTTATAAACATAACACTACGTTGGCTGTCTTAAATGTTATTTGCTCTACTGGTAGGATTTGACACAAGATGACAATTATGGGGCACCCAAAGAGGATTGACCTCAGAATTAACGGAACTGCGAGGATTGCCTGCTAACCATTACACCCAGATGTACAATTTAGACTTAGCTCAGGTAACTGTTCAGATACTTGTTGTAGGTCCACTTTGATCCGGAGTGGCAGTATCTGTTAGGGTCCCATCTATGGGTTAAATATAAAAACTGAGTTTTAAAAATATTTGAATACCCATCATGAGTAAAAAAAACAAAAAACGTCTTCGACATAAAATAACCCAACAAGAGTTGATATGCCGTATAATCCAAACAATCAACCAATTCTCATATAACCAATTGCCATACTTAGGTTAAAAGTGTAGCGTGTCTAACTATTATGCGATAGCTGGAGAGAAAATAGTCAGATACTTGTTGTAGTCCATTCTATTAAATTTTCCCCACACTAACACCCTTATTTCTTCTGCAAGTGCGTTTCATTACTCCCATCCTACTGCAATAAAAAAGAAATAAAAAAACAATTATGGTATTATAGTAAGTGATTTAAAGGAATTTACTATTTGATCATCTGTAAGGGAATTATTTGCATGGTGGTATAGGGGTCGGCAGTCATTGAGTGCTGGGGCGAATTGAAGTGCTTATGATAATACACTGCAACACTGATGGAAGAAATGTGTGAATCTTAAGCAGGACGATGGTGCAAAATAAACCTCATTTGTTCACATACCCTGAGAGTGTCTTGGTCAGCCCATGAACTTTTTAGTCGATCCTCGTAAGTACGTGTGTATGTATGTGCCTATGTGTTTGTATGTGTGTGTCAGTGTAAGTTTTATTATTACAATCATAACAAGTCTTCATTGTGGCCTCTCCTAGTTTCTCATTTGTATCTAAGTATCTTTCTCATTGTATACATTATCGCTCAGAAGTAATTACACCCCCAAAAGTCATGTGCAGTATTACTAATCCGTTGCGCAATAACTTGCTGAGGCCGTTATCAATTTTTGGATGATCTAAACTTTCATCTCTGTATGAGTGGCTGATTCGACACATTGATTCGGCTAGAATGCGGTTCCCGCTTTGAAATCATGCGGCAAACATCTTTTCGCTTGCACGAGGGAAATCAATTCATTTGTTTATTTCTAACTTTGTGGCACGCTTTGATGTGAGAGAGACTGACGATCATAAAGGCTGTTACATTCGACTGAAATTTGCTGAACGGAAACCTTTGCGAATAATCTATTTCTGTAATTTCCAGATTTTTCACTAATAATCGAAAATAGTCTAATCAATTTTAACCAAGCCATAATCTCAATTATACAGAGTATGTCTAAAAAGAAAATAATTTACAAATGTATTGCAAACTAATAATAACATTATGTAAACACAGATTTTGTTCCTGTATAGTATGTGTTATTTCGTGAGTTTTATGTTTTAAAAAATTAGAAATTTTATTTTCTTTCCTACTTAGCTTCTGTGCCCTGAATAATGCTATTTAACACACATCTCTGGTTGTATTGTGTGTGTTATTTCTAACTTGATAATATTGCAAAATATCGAAAGTGGCCATTATTCCCTTCAACCTTTCCTTTTCTGCCCTTGATAACCGTAACGCAAATTTTGTCCCTACATAATATGTGTTATTTCTTATGTTGTAAAAGCATAGAAAATAACCATTATCTCCTTAAAAAAGAAATAACTTTTTGCTTTACCCTTACTATATACATGAATGTTGTTGACCCTAGATTTATAAGATCGAAAACATCCACATCGTCTAAATGTTTGTCCATTTTTTAATATTTTATGTGCGATTGTTTCCAGGTGATTGATGACCACCTAGTTATAGAAATGAGACAGTGACACCAAATTCTATATGTAATAATAGAACATTATTTTCCCAGACCGGTAAAGGGGTATGGAACACGGGTATACACATTCTCTGGGCTTGAGGAAATCTCGGTTAACTGACAAGTATATTGCTAGTAAAATGTACTTCGTCATGTATCTTTTGAGTTCTGTTCTTTTCCGATTTATCCTTAGCGAGTCTCTCTTCCCAGCCTGTGGTGTCTGTTTTGTAGTCGTATATGGGGTTCATAACTTACCAAAGGATATCACTCCGAAAGTAAACGTAATAGCTAGACTGGAGTTCAATGTCACAGCCCATTACGTAATCCGCTACGCCATGTGGACACCCTATGGTAAATAGTAGGACACATGCAACCAATCTCGGAGAAGGAAAGCTTGGAATTTTAGCCAGCTTTACTCTGCATAATAAATTATCTTGTGTAATATCCTACTTGTATTGGAGTGATGTATACCCACATATTAAATCGGGTACATGATAGACATACATACATACAGACAGATGAATAGAATAGATAGTTTAGATAATAGATGATCGTTGTTACTTGTTACATTCTGCTTACTGCTTCCTACCTACTCGGCCGCAATGTTTTTCAATCGATTTAGTGCGCTTTCTGTTAAGGGTTGGTTTTTACTTCTTGTTGGTTTTTCTTCGTACTGGCTGGTCATTTCTTGTTTTTGATAATCAATTAACAAGATTTGGCTGTTTTCTTGATAAAGCATTATTTCACCACCCAGCCCATATTTATTAGCCGCGGATCGAAACCGGCCCAGAGCCAGCGACCTACAGGTCCACTCACTCTGAATTCTCTGCCGCACGGACAAACTAGCTATCTAGCGCCTAATCACAATTTCCAAGGGGTCAAGTAAAAAGGTTAATACCCGTCAACAACTGTCGGCTGTTGGATTTTTAACTGATATAAGGTGTGTGCTAGTTCCCCGCCTATACTTATAGACTAGACGAGATCTTATGGTCTATTCCTTAGCCAATCGCTGGCCATACAGCGTGGCTGATATATTACTTAAGCACTGATTCTTTCTCAGTCTACTCGAAACATTCGACGAAGGAACCTAGGAATCTCTACCTGAGAGGATTACCAAAGGAACCAAATCGGAGGACTCTCTACCTAGAATCAACTGGCCAATTATGACCCTTAAAAACTTAACATCGGGTAACTTTCCTCGGACCACATCATTCTAAATCTAAAACTAAACAAGATATTCTAACAACAGGCACGTACATAATTTATGAGCTGCTTATAAGATTATGTAACTGGAGTGCTTGTGTAAATGCATATATTTCACCGCTGCTGTTTCTGATTGCATTAGCCTTTGGTGACATCGGGTTACCACATTCCCTCCGGAAATTGGTTATTTGGGCGCTTTGCATTCTTCAGAGACCCATTTCGCATAGTCTATTTTTTGAAAATGATTTCGATCAAATATCAAAAGCAAAGGACTAGACTTGTTTTTATATAGTTCTTTCCTTCTAATCATATTATAGTAATGAGCTTCTATCTTCTTATGCTTCTTCTCTGTAGGCGGGATATCTCTGCTATCTCTTCTATGTGAGGCTGATTCCCTCTTTGTTCTTTTAGCCTGCTTTCTTGGGACTTCTCGGAACTTCATCTCTGTGTTTGTTGCTGTTTTTGATAATGATGACAATGATTGGGTTATCTATCAAAGGTCTATATTTTACCCCCATTAACCATCCCGCGTGGAAGAAATTTGGAACTATCTAAATTCCAAGTTCATTTTCCGCTCCCACGAACCGACCAACCAGATGACAGCCACAAGGTCAGCAAAAGCCAAAAAATCCTGTAAATTCAGAATTACCGTTATTTTTAATTTCTACTCTACCGAAGTATAACATGGTCACATTTTAATGAATAAATAGTTGCTTTTTAGTTATCGTTGCACATTTTCATTTTCATCTCTCATTTATGGTTTAAATATAAAAATAGGTTTTACAAATTTGTTTAAAAATTGAATTAAAAAAATATATTTATGAAAAAATTGAATACCCATCAAGAATGAATAAAATAAAATGTTTCGGCATAAAATAACCCAAGGGTGACATTAGAGAACCAATTTCAGGATTATTGGGATCAATACAAATACAAATACATGTACCAACTTCAGCATAACCATATAGATTTCCAGTTGTTGTAAGGGTGAAGAACCTCCCAACGTTGGGTTAATTTGATTGTTTAGCTGGTTTTTTTACGGCATGTCAACCCCATTTCGGGCCATTTAATACCAAATCAAGTCATTTTGATAAATAAAGGAGTCAGATTACGTACAATACCTGATTTTGCTTAAGTGGTCACCAAATTAAGCATTAAAAGATTCATTACAGCTTAACCTCGGTGATCTAGTAGGGACCAGAGAGCTTACTTGGCCTTTATACGTTTTGTTAACGTCAACGAACCTTCTGATTTGTCTTTATTTGTTTGCTATTGTTTTACGACATATCAACGCTTTTCGCGTCATTTAATGCCGAATCAAGACATTTTGATATTCGGTTTCTTGCAGTACATCCTGTTGCGTAAGTGCTCAGCCAATTAAGTATTGAACCTGTTTAACTTTGGTGATCTAGTGGGAACCATTGCTTTCAATGTGAGCTGGCCTTAATGAATGTATCCTTGTCAATAGATCGATGTGCACGTGTACACCTGTACAAGCGTCGACATCACCTCGCCTCGATTGCTTCCTATGGAGAAGTGGAAAATCTTTCTGAAAATACACTTGAATTAAAGACGGCATCGACGCAAAGCATTTACCTTTCGGCAAATTTCGACGACGTCGGAGTTGTGCGCTAATAAGTTTCGCCAACATACTGGAAGAACGGGAGAGTTACTTAATGATTTGCCGGGCTGATTGATCACACAGAGAAAAGGGCGGTGAGTGATTTTCCGAGAACAAGCCCACACCACTTCGTTTCCCAGTAACGCTGTCATTTTTCGTTTTCCAAAAGAGCGGCAATCGCGGGGAAAGGTGGAAACAAAAGAATGAAATAAAAAGTAACAATATTATAATGCTGGGCGTAGATAGAGGATATGAGTGAGAAGAAAGCGTTGAAAGTTCGTAATGGAATCATATAATTGCTATTGATTTTGTAATAGGTTTTCATGGTTGGTGTATTAGCAAAGGTATTGTGTCGAGTGGTTATGATTGTCATAAGATTTCAGAGCTGTAGAATATGCTGTAAGCGGATGCGCCAATTGACGCGAAGCATGACAATGATTCTTGGCAGAAAATTGCGAAATGTGCGATGAGTGCGAAGGCGATGCATTTTATTGCTGAGATTGCAACCATATAATTGCATATTGCTTAGAGTGTGTATCATTAACAGAAAAAGTGTAAGTAAAAAAATTGACTGATACATATTCCCATTCGCGTTAGAGGCGCGTGGTGTAATGTTTAGAATCGTAGGAAAATGGACTCTTCGACCCGAGTTCAATTCCTAGACGAGACTGTCTATATTTCGCATAGCGCTAATACCACTGGGGAAGTTATGAATCCAACTACTCTCACTCCAGCAATGGGTAACTTAGAGGCAGACTAGCATCTTTAACCTTGGTTAAGCAACAGTCTAGGAGAAGGAAAATTCTGAATTAAAACCTGTTAAACTCCGCTTAAAAATTGATCTCATATCACACCCTCCCGTGTGTGGGGTTGGTAAATATGTACATATTCCCATTCGAAAATGTATATACAGAAAACGGAGGTGCGCTTAGCACAATGGTTATCCTCGATGAATTGGAATCGGCGACTCAGGTTCAAATCTTGGACGATATTTATTTGCGTTTCAAAACGCGTTAACGCACTTGGGAAAGTCATAAACCGTTCTCTTCTCCTCTTCCCCATAGCTAAGGGTTAATAGTGGAACAGATTGTATTATTTAGCCATTATACATATATATGTACCAACCCCTCCGCACAACAGGATGTGACACAAGGTCAACTTCTTAAGCGGAGTTTAACAGGTTTGAATTCAGAGTTTTTCTTCTCCTAGACCGGTTGCCTAACCAAGGTTAAAAAGCCCGGTCTGCCCTACTATTTATCCATAGCTGGAGGGAGAATTGGATTCTTACCTTTCCCAAGGGTATTAGCGTTAAGTGAAAATGCAGTTACCGCGTCTAGGATTTGACTCGGGGCTACGAGTCCATTTCCATGACTTTAACCATTACACCACGCGCTTCCGCTCATTTAGCCATTATAAGACAGTCAGTCAAGGAGAATTATCTTTACTCCATTTAAGAAAAATCCAGCTATATACAGAAAACTGGATGCACTGAATTGATTTACTATGGCAAACTTTTAGAGGAGCCTTATTGCACATGCAGTAAAGACACTTTCCATGGGATTCCTAAAATGGTGGGGGACTCTCTCCTCAATGTCGATGCATGAGGGTTCACCCAATGAATAACCTACATAGAGTTTTATTTATAATGGCGAAGGCTTGTGTTGGACCATCCGCACTTTTCGGCACAGTCGATAGGAAAGAAGTGTTGCACACGAAATGCCACACACCCAATCAACGACTGACCTCAGGTTTTAAAATTCAGAGTTTTTCTTCTCCTAGACTGGTTACTTAGCCAAAGTTAAAGATCCCAGTCTGCCCTATAATTTTACCAATAGCCGGAAGGAGAATATATGGATTCATAACTTTCCAAGGTTATTAGCGCTATGTGAAATGCAAACAGCATTTGAACTCGGGTTGACGAGTCCATTTCCTACGACTCTAAGCATTATGCCACGCGCCTCCGTGGGGTGCCTAGGTAGGAAATGAAAAGCTACTAAGTGATTTGGGTATTGTGTTATTGCCTCTTATTCAAAATACAGGAGTCCTGCTTCTTAGAAAACTCAGAAAGGACTAAGCTGATTAAAAACTAATAGAATATACTCAGTTGTCCAATAAGTATAGGTGGTTCATTTCACAATTAAAAAAAATGTTCTAAATTTTATAATACATCTACCTCTGTGTGCAGTTACTACTTTAGCAATAGTTATAGAATTATTACGTTTGGTGAATGTTAAATGTTCTTTATATTCAACAGTAAATAATCTAATGACAGATAAGGCGCAAACAATTATTTAACTGCTGAATATTGTGGCTTTATAAAATATTCCCTAAAGAAACTAGATTAAATCGTTTAAACTACTAGCAAATATATGCACCATCCGGTGCAAGTATTTAAGTTTTAATGTAATAAAATATCATATTAAATTAGAAAAGCTTATGAAACTAAATAAATATGCAGATGAAAATATTTCAAACAGAGGGAGGTATAATCGAAAAATAGAACATCTGAAACATACCCTGCCATCATTTCATTGCTACATTTTCCTAATTTAACTATTTAGTTAAAATAGGTAGTAGAGAATAAAATTACAGATAGTTCTTATTGTAATTCGATTTCTCTTAAGATGTATCACCGAGATTTTTTCTCATATTCATTAAGATAAAATCAAACAATTATAAATCAATAATACTAGAAACATATTTATTAAAATCAATTTTTTATCAATATAATATGAGCGTTTCCGTTCACACAGTAAACCGCTATTTTGTTGTATGTATAAATACAATTGCATGTTATTAGTATGTGGATATGGTCAACAGTATTAAGAATGCAAAGCAATTTTATTAATAATTGAGGTTTGAATAAAAATGAAAGTATAGAAAATGTGACGTAAATAACTAAAGGAATTGTGTCTTGAGTAGGGATATCGTTTCGGTTACAGACAGATAAACACACAATCTATATTATAATAAGATATAAGGATATTTTATAATATAATATTTTTCCAAGTCATTCACTTTAAAATATAATGGAATAACCCAATAACGAAGGTAAAATCACGTCAGCGTGAATCGAATTTACCCAAGTAACAGTTAATATATCTTCTTTGGTAGATAGGGTCAAAATATTTTCCTCCGAGTTCTCAAATGTATGAGGAGTATCTCAATACTAGATCTATTAGATGGCTGAGAAACAATGGTGTCTGTGGTTAGAGACTACCATTTGATGTTTAGGATTGTTCTAAAACAAGCTTGATAGTATATATATATATATATATATATATATATATATAAATATATTTAAAATTCGAAGGCAATACAATGCGTATAAAAAAAATAAAGACAAAAGATGTTTTTTTATGTCTAATCGATTTCAAAGCTAGAGCTTCATCATCAGAGTTTATTTCAGAAATGACGTGCTTATGTTTTTATCTGTGTGGTTAATTTCTCTTCTTATTTCCTTTTCCTCTCCTTTTTTTCCCTCTCTTTCTTGTTTCTATTAACGGTTTTATTTGTTTATTCATTTTTTTTTTTCAAATTTGACATGTATACATATTGCAACATTTGGATGTCAGCCGATATTAAGAATATTCGTTCTCAACAAACTTAAATAAGTACAGTTATTCGCCATTTCATTCATAAAGGAGAAGAAGAAAGAGAGGAAAAAAAGGAGAGGGAGAGGAAATAAGAAGAGAAATTATAACCACACAGATAAAAACATAAGCACGTCATTTCTGAAAATAAACTCTGATGATGAAGCTCTAGCTTTGAAATCGATTAGACATAAAAAAACTTATTTTTGTCTTTATTTTTTTATACGCATTGTTTGCCTTCGAATTTTAATATTTTATAACATACTTAACAATGCTTCAAGCAAATTACCGATTATATATATATATATATATATATATATATATATATATATATATATATATATATATATATATATATATGAATATTCTATCAAGATTGTAGAGCTCTCTAGATGGGACTTTAAGGAACTTTCACCGCTTTAGCGTAAGGCGTTACACGTCTGTTGTTTGCAGACTCGAGTTCTCTGGTCGTCGTAAAATACATATACCGATGTATGTATTTATGACTTCATTTCTTACTGACAGCTACAGACGGCCCAGAGGAAAGGAATTGGAATGATGAAAAGTCAGTCAAATTTCGCTACCAGCTAGAAGTAGTTGTTAAATCTAGCTCCACTGATGAGACATAAACTTTGAAACACGGTGTCTGTGAGTGAATATATATATATATAGAAACACACACACACACACACACATATATATATATATATATACATATGTGTGTGTGTCTATATATATATATATATATATATATATATATATATATATATATATATATATATATTATATATATATATATATAACGTTACTTCTCATACAGTGCCGCCAGCACACATGAATTGGTCGTCATTCTTGAATATATATAATATATATATATATGTGTGTCTCTGGTCTCTCTGTGTGTGTGTGTGTGTACAAGGTGTGTCAAGACATTATCGAGATATTTTGTACATTTTGACACATCTTGTATTCTGAAAAAAAAAGTATGAAACGTTATTTTTTCAGAATAACGTATCAAAATAATTTGGCAAAAAGTACAAAAACATCTCGATATTTTTTGACACACCTTGTTTATATATTAATATATATATTATATATAATATATATATATATATATATATATATATATATATGTGTGTGTGTGTGTGTGTGGGTGTGTGTGTGTGCGTGCGTGCGTGTGTGTGTGTGTGTGTGTGTGTATATATATATATATAAGTGGAACATAGACCACAATGAGAAATTATTTCACTGTTTAAATGTATTTAAATATAGAATTTCATTTATATTTTGTACATGCTCGAATTTATAGGTTATATTGCACATGGGAATGTATTTTAATTTTTTTTTGTTGATAATGTGGCATGAGCAAAATATAACGCTAATACGCATATAAAATGTCATTAACTGAAGATTCATAGATAGGTAGATACATAGATAGATATATAGATCGATGTATTCAAGACTACTTCAAAACTTTATATTTTAAAATCACGAATACAGAATAATCTTTGCGTGTATATACTCTTTTATCAATCAAATCTAATGTGTAGTCAAATTTCTTTTCCCATTAATTCTTATGCTTTTTTCTTCGATTAGTTTAAGGTTTTCCTTCTCTCTGTTTCTCCATTTGGATCTCATATTTCCTTTCTCTTTTAAGTTTATTAGTTCGATTTAGCTTTCTTTATTTCGATGTGATGCTATTTTCTTCTTTTTCTTTTTTTTCTTTCTTTCTTTCTTTCTTTCTTTCTTCTTTCTTTCTTTCTTTCCTTCCTTATCTGCCTTATCTGCCTTTCCTTTCTTTGTCTCCTTTTTCATCTTTTCTTTTTTAATCTCTTCTCCGCCTTCACTTTTTCTTTCTTTCTTTCTTCACAGCTCCCCTATTTTCTTTCTCATCTCTACTTCCTTCCTAAATCTTTTTTTCTTCCTTTCTGTGCTCCTTTATTCTCTTTTATACAATTTCTCCCTGTTTTTCTTCTTTTTCTCTTTCTTACATTTCCATATTTTCTTTCATTTTTTCATTCCTTCTTTTTTAATTTTGGTCTCCACAGTTTATACATTTGAAGCTACTTTCTCTCCTTCTCTTTGTCATTATGTACTTAATGCTTAGAATATATTCTTTATTTTTCTCTTTTTTCACGTTCCTGATTCTCTCACTGCTCCCTCCCTCTCTCTTGGTTGTGTCTGAATTTTTACCACAATTCTTACATTTCAACTTTATTTTTAACCCTTTCTTTGTTTACTTCGTTCTACCTTTCTTTTTTCTTTCTTTCATTCTTTCTTCCTTTCTTTTGTTCGATTTTTTACTATAATTATTTCCATACATATTAATCTTATCTTTACCAACCTTTTCTCAAACTCTTACATTTTCCTTACTTTTCTTTTTCTGTCTTTCTTTTTATTTTCTTTCTGATCTAACCAATCCAAAACCCACTACTTCATTTTTATATTTTCATCTCTCAATTTTACTTCTCGTGTTACTTTTATAATACCGCTCTTTAAGATACTCAGACGGATTCTCTTTCTTCCCGGCACTTATTCTGCTTCCCCTTTTGTCTTTCTTTCTAATGTTTCCTTCAGCCTCACCAATTTCTTCCTTTATCCTTCTTCAAAAGGCCACGCCTCTTACCAGTATTCCCTTCATGTAAGCCTTTCTCAAAGAAACAGTATTCATCCATCTGCATACGTTTTGATTATTACATTTTTATATATCACGAATAACAAACAAAATTAAATAAGAACAAACCTTTTAAAAGTAATATATATATATATATATATATATATATATATATATATATATATATATATATATATATATATATATATATATATATATAATATGGATTCACTTACTTTTTTTTTCCTTCTTTTTTCATGAAAATATGTAACCAGAGGAAAATTTGAAATCGAAATCTTTTTGAATCACTTTGCATGTATTTCACTGAGAAACCCGCTTCTCATTTCGACACTTTTCAGGATTCGTTCATCATTTCAGTAAATAATAAATTTTATTTTTTCTTATTCAAAACCTGAAGATTACTTTTTTATATGAATATCAGATGCTGATTTACTTTTCTTATTTTCCTTATCGTTTATTTTATCTTTATTATTATTTTTCCTAATGTATTTTTTTTTCAAATTTAAACATTAAAAATTTCACTTTTGTTTACTTAATTTATCAAGAAGCAAATTCCTCGATCGAAATTATTCTTCCCAGCATTCAATTTAGAAGACAGTCTGACAAATTTTTTATTTGCATCCTCGTGTAAGGTGCTTGAAGATGTCAATAAGTTGCTGACGTAAGTTTTATCCGAAAATCTTTTATATCTGCAAATAGCATGCAGAAAAAGAGGTCGATGAACAAATTCATAGTATATCGCGTTGTAAAGTAATCAGTTGAGGATCAAATTCAGCTCACGGGAAATAATTACATTATCATTAAATATTGAAATTTGCAAAAAAATATTATTTCGACTCTAATTGCCTTTCCATACTGTTGGCGGGCTCTTATAATATGCTGATTGTATCCTACTGCTGAAGTGTAAGAGCCCCCCTCAAAAAGGGTGTCATGGTAAAACACCAAACTGGTAAGGACCCAGTTCAGGAGAATGTAAATATCTCTTCACTACCATTACTCCCAGGTCCACTTTAAACAATAATGATAATAATTTTTAGGGTCCGATTTATGGTTCAAATTGCTTTTTCTTCAATTTATCATTTATTTATAGCCTTACCATATTTTTATTTGGTAAATTTAAACGTTTTAACCCCCTTTCGGAAAAATAGGGTGAGGATTTTATTGAACTTTGAACCACAAGGTTCCTAGTTCGATACCGGTCCCCGCCAACTCAGCGTATGAGTAGCACAGGGATCTGTGCGGTAAAGTAAAGAGCTGATGGTTGGTGTGGCGCTCCACCTCAGCTGCTAAATACAATCTCATTGGTCTAGCGCTATTGAAAAGGGGATAGACTCCCTCGCTGACTGGCTGATACCGACTTTAGGCCGCCCCGTCAACTTTACTTTTTTTTTAGTCTCCACCAGATGTCCTTTA
Source organism: Doryteuthis pealeii (assembly GCA_023376005.1). NCBI lineage: Eukaryota > Metazoa > Mollusca > Cephalopoda > Myopsida > Loliginidae > Doryteuthis > Doryteuthis pealeii. Next base: position 98,684,202 of record CM042137.1, on the reverse strand, counting down.
TAAAAGTATGTGCGTTCGGTCATTTTACAAACAAACATACAGACAGGCAGATAAAGAATATTTCGTTTTTATATGCATAGAGAGAGATTCTAGCCTTTACATAATTCTATTAGAAACAATGTTAATTTTTTTCTTTCATGGCCATAAACTTCATATTAATTTTCCTGTCTTTCAAAAATTAGAATTTCGATTTGCAACATCTTCAGAGTAGGCATAAAGATTTACCCCGTAATGTGCATTGGTGGTAGGAGGGCTACTTTCGTAGCATGTCTTGGGAATGAATATCTTGACGATTCCAATCCAGATCTACAACTGGTCTGAATTCACAGTTTTACCTCTCCTATAAACAGTGACCCGGGTATGACGGTAAACTGCATCTACGTGTGAAGTTCCAATTCTAGAGCTCTGTTGCGTACCCCTTGATCGCCATTACTTCCAGGTCCACTCTGATCCGGAGTGGCAGCATCTGTTAGGATCCGATCTATGGGTTAAATAGAAAAACCTAGTTTAAAAAATATTTGAATACCCATCATGAGTATTAAAAAACACAAAAAAAATGTCTTCGACATAAAATAACCCAACAAGGGTTGATATGCCGTATAATCCAAACAATCAACCAATTCTGATATAACCAATTGCCATACTTAGATTAAAAGTATAGTGTGTCCAACTATTATACGATAGCTGGAGAGAGAATAGTCTGTGTGCTGTCTTGAACAATTCTTGGAAGCAGCACTTCCCAATTCTTGGAAGCAGCAATTCACTTGCTCCCTATCACAGAAACGAGCCGAGTAAGACGAACAAGACATGCTGGACACTGCTGGATAAGCAAGAACGAATATAAGTGATATTCTTCTGTGGACACCTACACATAAGCACACCGGTGTAGCACGACTAGAAAAACCTACGTTAATCAGTTCTGAGCAGATTCTGGATGCTACGCGGAGAACCTCACAGGGACGATGAAAAATAGGGACTTTTGGAGAGAAAGAGTCATGGATACCCATGTTGCTACAGCGACCTGATGATGAGGATTAATGTGATGGTAAATAAAAATAGAGGGTGACCCCTTACCCCCCCAAAAAAAAACAAAAAAAAACAAAAAAAAAAAACAACAGAATTTGGGTTCTGGTAGTTTGCATCCGTAATAGTATATGGACAGGGTGACACAAAACAACAAAATTCTGTTTTTTTGGTCCACCCTGTAGCTTCATTCCGGATTAGAACACGGGTATCCGATTCCATTTACCAACAGCAATAGCCGTTACGCCATCCCAATGGCCAGACTACTTGGGTCTTATATAACAAAATAACTTTTATAGATAACCGACAAGAAGATGTTACCCATTACCCAACAGATGTCCGTTTAGCTTTCTTTTTTCAATGCCAATGAAAACATTATTGACTTGTTATTAAGACTGACACTATAAAACCCCTTCATTCGTTACTGAAGGTTGTGCATTGTGATGTATGTCAGCTTAAGAATAAAATTAAAAAAAAGATCCACTGTGTAAGTCTTCTCTTGTAATGGTCCATCAAGTTACTTCTAGTGTTTAGAAAGTGATAAGACAGACTGAATGAGAGCTTGGCCAAAGTAATCTTAAATAATAGAGAAAAAACAGCAAAGTTATTTTTAAAAGAGGCTTGCCAAAAATTGTCCAATCAGCTCTGAAGTTTTAGGCTCGGTGTCAAATTCTGTAAGTAGATTAATTAATCAAGAAGCAATTTTCTATTTTAAAGAGCTGTTTACATGATTGATTGAATATACGTGTAGCAGGCCACCATGAGAAGTGTGTACAGAATATATGGAATTGAATTAACCGAAAATATGCTACACACACACACACACACACACACACACACACACATATATATATATATATACTACTCTCACACACACACACACATATATATACACACACATATATATATATATATATATATATATATATATATATATACACACACATACATATATATATATATAAAATTTGGGGAGCTGTATTAAATCAACTTAGATTTATATAGGCCCCAATTTTGGTCGAAATAAATTTATTATGGAATTACGGTGTTGAGTTCTTCCTTCCTCTATTGATAAATATTGCTCTGTATATAATCTAAAAAGTTTATTATACATTGAGCTCTCTTCAGTGATTTAAAGATTCGCTGTATTTATACATACTGGATCATCAATATTAATACAGTGGATCTTAGAAATCACATATAGAATCATCCCTTACTACCAAGTTTTGGATAAATCTTATATATATATATATATATATATATATTATATATATATATATATATAGAATATACCAAGCGTGTTGGTAAATCCACGCGGTGAGAAAAAAACCAGCAAATAGTTTGATTGTAAAAATATACTACCAAACATCAACCGGGGAGAAAAAAATTTTGAAAAGAAGAAAAGACCAAGATAGTCGTACCAACAAAAATAATCTATTGGTACAGTATTTGGCCAAAAGAAAAAACAATGTTTATGTATATATATGTATATAAGATATATATATATATTCATATAACCGCTAGGAGAATTGCTAATAAGTAAAAAGTGCTCAATACCTAAGTAGAGCAAATAATAAAGATAAATATAATGAGTCAGACAAACCTACTATTAGTTTCGCTTAATGCTCTTCAGGGCTAAGATTTTAGCCCTGAAGAGCATTAAGCAAAACTAATAGTAGGTTCGTCTGACTCATTAGATTTATCTTTATATATATATATATATATATATATATATATATATATATGTACGAGTGCCATTGAATAAGTAAGTAAAGTCGGTGGGGTTACCAATTGTCGGTATCAGCCGAACAGCGCAGGCATCTATCTCATTTTCGCTAGCGCTCGACAACGGAGTTATTTTGCTGAGCTGAAATGCCACACACACTCACAGCTTTATCTCACGGATCAGATCAACCAAGCTGTACTACTTATGTGCTGAGTTTCCGAGAAGCGGTATCTCACACGGTACCTTCCAATCCTGGGCAGGTGCTCTTCCTACTGTTTTTTTAAGCATGTTTTTTCAGAATTTAATTTCTATAAATGTAAACACTTTATTGTTTGGAATTGGTTTATCGGAAAAAAAATATTTTAATCTCGTAAAAATATTTGTTTTGGGGCTATTCAAAATTCAAATGAAACGGAAAGCTCCAGGCTAACAGAGGTCTCTCATCAAATGTCTAGTGACAGAAAAATGTAGGTGAAGTATGCATAGTGGCCAATTGTCGGTACCAGATAAACAGCTGAAAATGTATTTTGTTAGGATTGACGGTCTTATTAATCAGTCAACCCTCGTAGACGTACATGCATATATTTCATCACCGGCAGTTCTCTCTTTTGACTAGCAGAGGGAACAGGGAGATATTTTTCACGTCTGAGGTGGAACGCCACACCTTCCATCACCTCCGCGCTTTACCGCACAGATACAAGATATGTTTTCATGCAATTGAGTTGGCAAGAGCCGTTATCAAACCCGGAAACTTATGGTTCCCAGGCTGATGCTCTAATGAACGAAATAAAATGTAAAATCTGTGAAATGTGAAGAATGTGTAATGTATAGATAGAAACATGTTTTAATCAAAACAATGTTTACAGGGGATCTAAACATCGGTATAGAAACGCATGGTGAAATGGTTAAAGACATGGGAAATGGTCACGTCGCCCCGAGTTCAAATCCTGGGTGTAGTAATTTCATTTCACTTACCGCTAATACTCTTGGGAAAGGTATGAATCCTACTCTCCCTCCAGCTATGGATAAATAGTAGGGCAGATTGGGCTCTTTAACCTTGGTTAGGCAACCGGTCTAGAGGGAAAACCTGTTGAACTCCACTTAAGAAATTGACCTTGTGTCGCCTCCTGTTCGTGCGGAGGGGTTGGTAAATATATATACTTAGGTAATAAGATCTTTGAATGTTTGTTTTTTATATATATTATATATTATTATTTATAGTTTTGCTTGAATGAAATTACAATGCGTATATCGTATAAAATTCGATAATTATAGAAAATAACCATGACAAGTGAATTTCGCAAACGAACATGCGATGCTAGAACATCGTACAGTCTGTTTCAACTTTATTAAGTCTCATCAGCGATGTATACTAACGATTTCCCTCCGACAGAAATCGAAACCGGTAGTCCAGCAGGCAAAGTCTGTGACTTTACCGCTCGGCCAACAGTTCGCATCTGTTTTACTCTGAGCCTGAGTCGAAAAGATTGTTCATAGAGGGAAAACACACCAACTCTCAGTAAAGTAAAAGTTCCGGGTGCAGCAGTCAGAGAATAAGGTCATGTTAAGAGTATTCTGGAACATGTAAGGACTTATCACTATTGATTTTCTTGAAAAAAAGTGCAACTCTAAACACCATTTTCTATTGCCAACTCCTATGGCAAAATTAACTTTATTTACTGAATGACTCTCGTATATATATCAGAAACGTATCGAGATATTTTTGTATTTTTGACACACCTCGTATTCTGAAAGAACAGAGAGTTTTATGCATCTCATTCTTTAGGGCGGATTTCTTTTTGTTCATTGTTTATTTCTAGCTTGGTAAATAGAGCTTCAAACTCGGTACTTTTATGACACAACTCTGAAAAAAAATGACACAACTCTGAAAAAAATAATAACGTTCCATTCATTGTTCATTTCTATCTCGATCAATCCCGATACTTTTATGACACACCTTGTATATATATATATATATATATATATATATATATTATGAGTGTGTATGTGTGTGCATTTGTGTGTGTGAGTGTGAGTGTGTGTGTGTTGTGTGTTCTACTTATACCACCAGTGAAAATGATGGTATAATCAAATAACTTTTTATAGCCCGCTTTATAAATTACAAACATCTTTTTATCCATTCACATTTTCTTAACTATGATCAGTATGTTTAGTAGGTTGGTTGGTTGGTTGGTTGGTTTTATATTATGTCAACCATTATTGGGTTACTTCATATCAAAGTAATGTGAACAGTTATAGTTTTCAATTATATATGGTACAAATACTTGTTTTCACAATTATTTTAAACAGATAAACACGTCATACTTAATTACAACTATCAACTTTTTAAGAGCCAGTTGTATCAATATTTTTTCAAAATAATTTTAACACCATCTCAAACAGATTTGAGTCCATCACAGATACTATCATTCCGGATCAGAATGCACTTGGGATTAATGTCACTCCACAGAATTCCAGAACAGAAGCCTCACCGGCCGATGCAGTTTTGTGAATATCAAACTAGAACAAAGATCAAAATAAAGATGGCTAACAAATATGACCTTGGTATAAAAGAAAACAATTAAAATAATTGAAACATCTATTAATAATGGAGATTCGCTTCCGGTTTTTGTCTGTAACAAAAATCACGTCACATTACACAAAATCGTCATAACATAGAATAAATACACTCAAGATTTGAACATGCAACAGTCCTCATTGTTTTTTTAAACTAGTTTTAATAAATACATGACTGGTATTATATATCTATATATAGTTTGTTTTATTTCAATACATATTTAAAGTTTACATTTCAAACTGTTTTATTTTTTAATCCTGTAATGAATTTGATGATTTTACTTACTTAGGGTACAAACTCGCTGACATTGAATTTTTTACTCCCACCCATCAGGCAATATGTTTCAAAAATCTATTTTTACAACGCCCGGAGGGTGTTTTTTTATTTCGTACTAGTACATCTAATATATGAATACATTTGAAAATATCACCTTTTAAATATGTATATACCATGGGTCTCTTTAATTCAGCATCTTTTATATACACATATAAACACCCATGGAAATCTCATACAAAATGTTTTGTCTGCAACTTGATGAACGAGAATCTACATCATAGAATATTTATGGGGTTTTATATTTCAGAATTATCAGCAAATTATATTTCTACATCATCAGACAAATCTACCTCCCCAGAAATGTCAACATATCACGAGACAAAGTGCTTGACCGACACACACACACACACACACACACACACATATATATATATAATATATATATATATATATATATATATATTGAAGTGTGGGTTCTACGTGTTCTTCTTCTGTAAATAGACGAACATAGTATGGCTCATATATTTAGCTACTCTAAATAGAAAATTAAATGTACCTACACTTGAAAGCTGTTTAGAATAAATCACAAGAAAAAAAGTTTGGGCTGATATATTTCGAGAAAAATTTAACCCTTCCTCTGGCGGAGAAATTAAAATATAAATGAAGCAGTCACATTCTCTTCAACAGGAATTAAGTCCGATTTGAGGTATTGATTCTCGCTTTGTATCTGTTTAGTGATATCTGGGCCGTCACCGTGTTTCCGAAATGTAACCATTTCATTTTTTATGAATGTTGTACTATTCTATGACGTGTATATTGTCTGGAGATGTTCGTAGTTTAAAAAAAAAGAAGCCTTTTGTCTCTTTAGGGAAATAGTGTAATTTTGTATCTAAATTAAAGTCTCTATTTTCATGGGTGCAATGTTTGTTTCTTTTATTTTGGAATGTAGTGAATTTATCAAATAAGGTGTTTTTTTAAATTTTTTTTATTCTAGTAGCATCGGCATCCTTTTTCTGTCAAGCTTCATTCTATACAGTATGAAGAAATATATTGGAAAGGTGAATAACGAAAACAATCAATTCAATTAATATTTCGTCGTTGTTCCTTATACACCTTTCCAATATATTCCTCACATTTTGTCGGATTATCGTAATCTGTTATTTTCTTCACATACACACACTCACACATATTTGTTGCATTATTAAAACAATTATTCAAACTTTGTAAAATGGAAGTTCTATAAGGATGTTAAAAATTATATCATATTATTATATTATTTATTATATTATTAATGTTATTTTTCCTTATGATTATAGTTTATATGGAGGTGCGCGGTGTCATAGGAAATAGACTCGTCGACCCGAGTTCAAATGCTGTACGAGGCTGTTTGCATTTCACTTAGCGCTAATAATCATTGGGAAAGGCATGAATACATATATTTTCCCTCCAGCTATGGGTAAATAGTAGGATAGACTGTGCTCTTTAACCTTGGATAGCTGATCAGTCTAGGGGAACGAAAGCTCTGAATTCAAACCTTTTAAACTCCGCTTAAGAAATTGATTTTATGTCGCATCCTACTATATATATATATATATATATATATAATTATTTAATTTGAATCTGATAGTTTAAACATTTTGTAATACTTTGATTTTTTGTATCATATACACATTAAAATAAGTAAGATTTCAATACCATCTTCTCGCTGTGTAATTATCACCTTCTTGACAGAATATGTTGCATCTATTTAATATCTCATTTCAAAATATAATTTTTCACGTTCCCATGATCGGTTTATTTTTCCATTTAATTGAAAGGCTTAGAACTTTGCTTTTCCTCTTTTAAATTCTTCTTTTGCAGAGGTAAATTCGGTGCAAAGATACATTCTTCCGAGCAAAAGTAAAGACCCAACATATCAAAACTTAAAACAAGATGCGTATACTACAAAGTACACCCCTACCGATTATTTTCATCCGAACAAAATATACTAGGAGTATGTTATTACTAGTGAGATAAGCTGAAGTCCCTTACTAGTCTGAGTGACAATACGTCTTCTCATGTCTCCAGGACATTTATGAGTGATAGCAAGTCTCCTCAGATCTTGGGGATACTTCTGAGAATTTTAGACGACCTTAACTATGTTATCCGGGTGGTCTTGATTGTTCTGATTTTAAAATTCCTCATTCTTTTTTCCAAAACATTGAACCCCGTCGGAAGGGAAACAAGTATAATTTTTATTACCTTCACTCTCATGTTCCACAGTTGTTTGATTTGTTTTCATTTCTCAATGTCCAAGTATATGTCTATCTTTACCTTTTCATTCATTTTTATTCTGTGGTCCATCAGAACTGCAAAATCCACCAGCTAACAAGTTCTTTTTTTAAATCGATACTAGGTCAGATCCTCTAACCGGGATTCCATTGTCTGTTTGTACATAAAATCACAGATAATTTTATGCATCTTATTCTTTAGGGCAGATTTCTTTTTGTCCATATAACATTTAGTAGACTAGTCAAAATTTAATTTCGTGTACAATTTCCACTGGATACCCCTCCCCACCCAGTAGTGACTAGACTTATATTCCCTTTTTGATAGTTGGCCGTATTCAATTATTATATGATTAACCGTTTTGTCTCTTTCTTCACTCAACCTACACTTTCTATTCGGTTTTCGATTTTCCTGGTATAATTGATCCTTATGGCACAATTAGTGTTGCAGTTATTAAAGATCCAGTTTCCGTCTTGAGGTTTCACTTTCATAGCCATGTCTAGATCTTCTCGAGTGCAATCCCTCCAGTTGGTCCCTTGAAGTATTCATATAGTAGTTTTCTTCCCATTTCCGTTTTCGAGGTTTTATCGTCTTTCTGTTTGTTCATAATGCATTTGCTGTTAAGAGCCGCTAGAATTGGTCTTCTTTCGCGCTTTTAGTGTATCTTTCCAGTCCTCGAATTGTCACATCTATGGAATCCTCAGTGCTGGTGAGACCTCTTACTCCTTCTTTTTCTAGATAACTATAGACTCTCTACGTAATCTCACTTGTGCATCATCATCAGTTTACTTGTTCTTCTGTCATTTGTCAGAGTTTCACCCTTGTGTATTTCAAGAATAGTCCAGACTATCTTAAAAGGAGACAGCTCAGGTGTTTATTCCCTTGATGTGATTTCCTCTGCAGAGTTTGGTTTCGAAAAGTTTTCTTGTTTTTCGGCGGTACTCTTTTCTTACTTTTTCTTTCCTCTCTGTTTGATGGTGTCTGCATTCAATATACCTTAGTAATTGTAATTATCTTTCTCTCTAAGTGTTTTAATATGTTTCTGATTTGGTTGTTCTCTCCTTTCATTTGTTTCTCTTTTCCTCTTTTTCATCATTATAATTGCACTCTTTCGCTTATTAAATATTAATAGTTACTTGAAATAATATAATTGCATCTGAATTAATAATATCAGATGGGAATACCTAAAACAATACAACTCTGTGCACATCATTTGCATTAAGAATAGTTACTTGAAGCTATAATTGTTTACAAATGATAATTATTAGTTACTTGAAACCACATAATTGCTTGCAGAACAAATTCTGGCAATAAATAACCCAAAATGCGTTGACATACCGTAGAACCAACCAAAAATTAGAATGTCTGCACATGTGTGCCGATCATACAAAACTCATGGTAAAAGAAATCTTAATGAATATCTGAATACTTAATATTATTTCAAAATCAATGAAAAGAGGTAAAATTAAACGTGCATCGGAATACAATGTGTGTCATAAAATTATCGAGATTGAAGCTGTATTTACCAAGCTAGAAATGAACAAGGAATGTAACGATATTTTTTCAGAATACAAGGTGTGTCAAAAAGGTACAACATTCTCGCTCCTTTTTTACACACCTTATATACCCAACTTCCAAGTCAGTAAATAAGTCGTTGGTGGCCTAAAGTCGGTATCAGCCTGACAGCGACAGAGTATATCCCCTTTTCACTAGTTTTTGCCTCTGTGACGGAGCGCCACACCTACCATCAGCTCTTCACTTTATCGCACATATGTGTAACGCATACTCTGATTTGGCGAGGGCCGGTCTCAAACCTGAAACCTTGTGGTTCCTAGTCGGACACTACCGACTGAACTAAACCGGCCCTATATATATATATATATATATATATATATATATATATATATATATATATATATATATATTGGTTGGAAGCCTTCCATCTACGAGAGATGATGGAGTAGTTTCCAATTTATTTTTTAACTATGTGGCCTGGGCGGGTTCATATGGAGGATGAGCTGTTGCCCAAGGAGCAAATCCACCCTCTCTACACTGCCGCTGTGACCCAAAGGAAAGGAGGGAACCAATACACTTTGGCAGCGATAGAGTCACAGGAGTTGTTGGGTAGCACTGGATGTCAGCGTCACACCACCTTAGTGGTTGATACATTCCGTTAGTAATCAGGTTGAAATTATTGACTTATTTCCATAAATACAAATGTACTAAGAAAAAACAAAAATAACCTTCTGTAAGAGTGTTCGGCTAGGAATGACAAGATTCTTGGTTGGATACCAGTGCTCGCCAACCCAGCGTATGAGTAGCACAGGGATCTGTGCGGTAAAGTCTAGGAGCAGACATTAGGCCGCCCCGACGACTTAACTTTAACTTACTTTAATAGGTTTACTGATTCAAAAATTTATGATATTTAAATACTGATTATCTAATCTTAAGAAAAATCTTGAGAAAAAATGTTTATATATGTATATATATATATATATATATGTGTGTGTGTGTGTGTATGTTTTGTGGGGGTTTTGTTTGAGTGCGTCTGTGTGTTTACATATCCATTTTTCTTCACTGTAAGCAGCAAATTTACAATGGTTTCAGGATTAACTCGCATTTCCAAAGACATCTTGCTGTTGTCAAAATTATTTGCCATGACGACACATCCGGGTACTTTAGGTAAGACGGAAAGATCCATATTTCTCATTTGTACAACATGGCGTACCAACTGAACGCGTTTCCGTCCTTTCGCGGATGTTGGCCTTCAGAGGATGTTTGGACACAATTACATCCCCGCTTGACGTTGTCAACACGTGACATATACCTTACAAAACTAAGAATGACCAAAAGGAATGTTGCCAAGTATGTATGAGTTTATGGCAAGTTTTCCCGGCTAAATGGTTACGTATAAAAGGGAAGTAATAGTATCCATTGCGCAACGAGTGATTTGTAGAACATGTCTCCTATTAAAGCTGAAGTTGTTTAATGGTAATTGTGTTCAATAATGTTATGACTTATGTGAAGGGATTCTTTTGATATTTTATTATTAATCCATTCCTCAAAGGCTGAAAATCCATCATTGCCTAATATCTGAGTACAGAGACCTAACATCAAATATAGCCAGAATCCTATTAGGAGGTATAACATTGATATCCCTAACTTTATCTAAAATATCAGTCGTATCAAATAAAATATCTTTCGTATTCAATAATTTATTTTAAAGCTAATAATTATATGAGGCTCAAATGAAGAGGTCAAGATACTCTCAGAGAATTTTAACAATCGCAGTTTATTTTTCAACATAGTCCCTCTTACGGAATTTAGTTGTAATTTAGTTGTAAGTTGCACTCGTAGGAGGAGGATGATCTCTTTTGACTAACAAGAGAACCCCTTTAATTTGAATTCAGATTACCCTTTTTCTAGACCGGTTGTCATACCAAGGTTAAAGGTTTGTCTTGTCTGCCCGACTATTAACCCAGAGCTGGATGAAGAATAGTTGGATTGGTACATGGCCCAAAGGTATTAGCGCAAGGTAAATACAAACAACCGTGTCCAGGATCTGAGCTCGGTCCGCCGTGTCCATTATATCACGCGCATTCACATCTTCCATCTGTGTTAGAGCGCTTGAGTCCTATTAACCGGAAAAAAATTCATCAATAACAGACATGACATCATCATATGCATTTATTAACCTTTAAAGTTTTAACCCCACCCTTCTATGTCTGTATTTAACCATCACCTCTTGTGAGATTGACATGCATTCTCTTCTTCTTCCTTCAGTTATGTATAAATAATAGGGTATACTTTATGCTTAGTCAACTGGTCTAGGAGAAGGAAAAGCTATGAATTTAAAATCAGAGGGTGTGAGATTAGCATCTTCACTCCATTAAATCTTACTTGCTTGTGAAATCACAGCAGCATCGCAATCTGGCTGTGGCTTCATTACCTTAAAGGAAATTTACATATTATTTTACTCCTTGTGAGTTTTTTCCACAAGCGTAAGCTGAAGGTCTGTCACTTGTCTGATTCACAAATCGTCTCCTCACGTATCCAGGACTTTTCTGAGTATTCTAGCCGATCATAACAATGCTCTTACATGGATGGTCGCAATTCTTCCTCTGATTTCTAATCCCTCTAGTCAATTTTCTTAACTCTTGCTGACGGTTCCAAGGATACCAACTACAATAGATATCATTCCATAGATTTTTCAATTCTCTGGCAAGGTCCAGGTATTTGTCAATCTTCTCGTTTTCTTTCCCCTTTGGTTTGGGATATACTGTATTTGCAAAATCTAACAGTTGACAAGTTCTCTTTTTTTTTGTTTGTTAACCAATGCTGGGTCCAATCTTCT
>CM042137.1:98551977-98661977 GCA_023376005.1 Doryteuthis pealeii | reverse complement strand
CCGTCCGTCTCTAAATTCTGTCCTCTCTAAACTCTATCGTCTGTCTTCCTTCAATTTTTTCCCGGGTAATTTTTAAAACAAACCTAACGGAATTAACCCCTTTTTTCTGCCAAGGGCAGCAACTCTTACATTTCCCTTTATTTATTTAACTTTTTATACTTTTTTCGTTTCCCTTTTTTCAAGAAATAGTCACCCCCCTTGCTATTATTAAATGATATTCTGAGAAATCTCAGAATATCATGACAGTGTTCTATTTATACGGCGTTCTGTTTATACTTCCCCCGGTTATAATTCCTCTAAATGAGTACACTCTAAAGAATTTCTATGAGAATTTAATTTTCTTCACAACAAAAAATGCCTAGATTTTATTATTTCTAATTGAAGCAACAACGAATGAAATTACATATTATTTATTACCAAACTCTAAAGAACTGACATTCTGTAACAAAATCTAAACATCTTCGGCATTAAATAACGAGAGGTACCATGTCGTAAAATCCTAACAACCAACCGAAATCTAGAATTACAACATCTTACTAAAATTGCATTAATGTTTACTTAGTTTTGGGCACAAGCCTATTCATTATCTTTAGAGAAGACTCTTGCTGCACAATAGTTATTGTTCTGAATGAGGCTGTTTGTGTTTCACTTAGCACTAATACCTTGGGAAATACATCTCTAGTAAATCCCTACCTATTGGATGTGTCAATTTTTTGAAGAATAATTAAAGTTCCAATTACCGTCGAACTGGGAAGACAAGGCAACACACGGTTGTAAGTTAAATTAAACCCGAATGTCACAAAGTCTACTGCAGAATGACAGGATATATATGAGACTCCACAATGTCATTTAAATCAAGCAGTCAAGCTGCCAATCAGAACTCAAGGAATGGAATGACCCAAATCATCCAAATTCATGAATGGGTCATTCTTGATTTCTATATATACCAACTATCTTTGACACTGCTTAAGTTGTACTTAGCAGCTGTTGTTAAAACCAACAGTAGACTTACTGACTTCAATATAGTTTAACACGTTTATTGATTGATTATTAAAATATTATATCAATCATTATGCAGTTAAACGTTTTAAGGGGAATTTAGTTAATAATTACATTACAGGGTACGGATTTATTGATCCACTATCGAGCTCAATCTGTTGTATTTTCATAGACCCATGAAAAGATATGCACTGTGTGTATAAGTAAATTTTCACCTCTTCCAGTGTTTCAAAGATCTTGTGAAGGTCTTTGACACGGTCAACCGCGAGGCGCTCTGGGTAGTTATTGGGAAGTTGGATTGTCCTCCCTATTTTGTATCCCTCATTCAATACCTTCATGACGATACGAGCACCCTGATTACCTATAACTGGACTCTTGAAGAATTTGTCACACGTCACAGATGTAGACTATGCTGACGACCTCGCACTTCTTGCAGATACACCGACACAAGCTGAGACACTACTACACAGCCTGGAGGAGGCAGCAAAAAATATCGGCCTCTATGTGAACTCTGATAAAACCGAGTTCATGAGCTTCAAAAAGCAAGGAGACATCTCCACACTAGACGGTAGGCCTCTTAAACTAGTGGGAAAATTCACATACCTAGGTAGTAATATCTCATCCACAGAAAGCGATGTTAACACAAGAATAGGAAAGGCATGGTTGGCCACCAATAAACTATCAGTCGTATGGAAATCCGACCTCCCTGACAAACTAAAGAGACGATTCTTCCAGGCTGTCGTCATATCGGTACTGCTGTATGGCTGTACCACCTGGACCCTAACGAAGCGCCTTGAGAATAAGCTGGATGGGAGCTGCACAAGAATGCTGCGAGCAGTCCTGAATAAGTCGTGGAAACAGCACCCAACAAAGAAGCAGCTGTATGACCACCTGCCTCCCATATCACAAACCATACGAGTAAGGAGGGCTAGGCATGCGGGGCACTGCTGGAGAAGTAGGGATGAGCTCGTAAGCGACGTATTACTGTGGAGGCCAACACATGGACATGCTAACGTAGGCCGCCCAGCCAGAACCTACATTGACCAACTATGTAAAGATACTGGATGCTGCGCGGAGGAGCTCCAGAATCGATGAGTGATAGGGAGGGTTGGCGAGAGACCGTCATGGATATCCGTGCAAATTGCGCGACATGATGATGATGATGATGATTAATGGTGTGAAACAGAGTTGCGTTTTTACACTACAAAGGAATACCTTTTAATGTCTTTAAGATTGCTTTATAAACACAATATCAATAACATTTCTATTCGTTACAGATCATCTTGCAACTTGTGTCCATGTATGCATGCATTTATCTAAAGCCAGTAGAACAATTCACGTACCTAGGTAGTAATGTCACAGAAAGCAATGTTAATACACGAATAGGGAAGGCATGGTCTGCAATAAGCAGATTATCAGTCATATGAAAATCTGATCTCGCTGACAAGTTAAAACGACAATTCTTCCAAGCTGTGGTTGTATCAGTGCTTCTGTAGGACTGCACCACTTGGACTCTAACGAGGCGCCTATACAATAAGCTAGATGGAAGCTGCACAAGAATGCCGTGTGCGATCTTGAACAAGTCGTGGATAATACACCCGACAAGGAAGCAGTTCTATGGCCACTTGTCCCCTATCTCACAAACCATCAAAGTGAGACGAACAGGACATGATGGGCTCTGCTGGAGAAACAAGGACGAACCTATAAGCAACGTTCTGTTGAAACCAGCATAAGGACATGCCAATGTGGGCCGTCCAGCTCTGCGTGTTTACTGGATGCTGCGCAGAGGACCTCCCAGGGACAGTGAGTGATAGAAAAGGGTGGCGAGAGATTGTCATGGATATCCGTGCTAATTGCGCGACATGATGATGATGATGATGATATCATAGTGGTTTCTTCAATCTCACGCTACTCTGACTCGTATACGTTGCGGGTATACAGCGGACATCGTTCCCGACCCACTAGCCAGGTATGCTAGTAGTCGGCATTTGAACTTCAATAACAACAGATACGCGTATACAAAAGATGACTCTTCTTTATTTTCTTCGGTGTGTGGTAGGTGAGTGGCGGGCACGGAAAATGACACTACGACTACTTATGTGGTGGAAGGTGGTGGGCGAGCATCACTGCTCGCAGCGGCGCCCGACCGTATCGACGGTCCGACACCTTGTGCTTTCTTCGCCGTCTCTTCAGGGTCTCTCCTCGGGTCTGTCCTCGGATCTCTCTTCGATGACCGCTTAAGTACTGACAACCGCCCACACATTCCTTTGTTCCTTGACCGGAAGTCCTTTCCCTTTGTTCAAGTTAGCGTTTGTCCAGATGAGTCCTTTGTCACACCTCTTTTGTTATACTAAGATTTCTGTCTCGCCTATCTATTGTCTTCTCGTTCAATTTTCCTTTGTCTTTTCGACTTCCCGCGCAAAACAAACAGTCAATCTGCAACAATACCTATGCTTCTTCGGTGGTGTTATGTAAATGCATATAAAAAAGGCGAGTAAGCTAAGATCAAGCTAAGAAAAATATTATTCGGAAATCGTTAATGAATTAGTTAATGTTCTATTTGTCCACCATCATTTGGCAGGACATATTAGCAAATGTCATAAAAGACATGGCGAGTCGGCCAGAAAGAGAAGAGAGAATAATCCAACCAGTAAGTAAAGTAAGTAAAGTCGTCGGGGCGGCCTAATGTCGGTATCAACCAATCAGCGAGGGAGTCTATCCCCTTTTTCACTAGTGCTAGACCAAGTAAGGAGCTGATGGTAGGTGTGGCGCTCCACCTCAGAGGCAAAAACAATCTCAATTTTGCATCTGAGGGGGAGCGCCACGCCTACCATCAGCTCCTTATTTTACCGCACAGATCCCTGTGCTACTCATAACGCAGAGTTGGCGAGGACCGGTATCGAACTAGAAACCGTGTGATTTCTAGCCGAACGCTCTACCGACTGAGCTAACCCGGCCCCCTACTTTTATGTTAATGGAGTTCATATTAGCATCATAATGAACTTGGAAGCCAAGGAAAAATATAATTTCTGCCTAGTTTTATTGGCTTAATGATATATAAACTCTTCTAGGCCAATTTTAATCTTGGTTTTCTTATAAATGACGTGTTTAAGAAATATTCAAAACATAAACTTTGCAATATAATATATTATCCATTACTCAAAGTTTCACGTGTCGGGACAACACGATATTTAATTTGGCATCAATATTATTTAAATTGTTTACTTTTCACAATCGTTTCAACCTAACGAGAGGATTGATAGACGAATGGGAAATGAATTCTCTTTCTACTGCCAACATTTTTATTCTCTCATACATTCCTTTTCTATTTCATTCTTTTATTTACATTACCTTCTTTTTTTAACGTTTGCAATGAATTATGTAAACGAGTTTGAGGGCAAACAGCATAATTGAAATTTATTTAAATGACGGTATTTTGATATTAGTTCTATTTTTTATTCCACAATTTACCGGTATCTAGGTATGCTAATATGCATAATTTTTCTCCTATGGGCGAAATTCAGAACTTTTCCTCACCATCTATATACGCTGTCTCTTACTTTCTTATTTTGCACTTTACGATTGGTGATTTTGCTATATCATCTCTGATTTTTCACATGGGGCCTGATAACGTTGTTTTGTTTCTGTAGTTTCTATACAGGTAACGTGATACTTTTGATACATAGTAAAGAATACGTTTCAGTCTCTCGTTTGGTTTTAATTTTAAGGTATTCTCTTGGGATATTAGTATTCTTGTTTATCTGATTGGCGGTTTTAACGATTTTTGGAATAATATATACTCAGTTCCACCAGAAGTTTTACACTGTAATGTTTCCCTATTTTACTTCAGATACTAAAAGTTTTCAAACATTAAATGTTAACCTAATAGGAGGAAATAATAGCAAGAAGGGGTGACTTTACACTCAATTGCTTCCAGAATTGTGCCTAACCACTGAATCCAGTTGAGTATCATGTGCAGGCATATCCTAAACAAAAAAAATGTTCAGTCGTAGCCTACCCGCTGACTTGAAACCCAGACCTTCTGGAATTGAAGAATGTCTTAGAGGAGATGCTCTACCAACGTAGACAGTCGATTTTGAATACTTTTAGCTCAGCACAACTTCTCAATATTGCTACCATTTGCACAAGTCAACATAAAGAAGTTATTGACTGGACATCGCATGAGATAAACACATCCTCTGCTAAAATTTGAGTGCACTAATATTTGGGAAATCGTTTACTTTTGCAATTTTAATGTAAAAAAATGAATAAACCTATTCGATAGGTTTATAACCGAGGCGGGAATACCCCTATGTGTTATATACCCTTCTAACATACTCGAGTATATAATGGAGAACACACACACAGAGAGAGAGAGAGAGAGAGAGAGAGAGAGAGAGAGAGAGAGAGAGAGAGAGAGGCACACATAGGGTAGAGATCATAGCTGATTGTCTTACTTTTACATTCTGTTTTATTTGTTGGTTCTACCTCGCCGCCATTTTCTTCCGTATAGTGGGCTTCTGCTGTTAAGGGTTGGTCTTCCTCTTCGATGATTCTTGTTTGTGAAGGGATGGACATTGCTTGTTTTAACATTTAATTAATACAACAAGACTTGTTTGCTTCTTGATCAAGCTTTATTCGCAACCCTGCCCATTTGATTTCCGCCGCGGTGAGAAACGACATATGAGCTCCGAAATCTGCGTCGCATCTGTCTAACTAAACTAAAACTTATTCTCACGGCTCTACCGGAAGGTGATGTTGAGATCATCGTCATATCAATCATAATCCCAAACGGATATCGAAAATTCCACACCTCTAATTTTAAATTTAACGAACCTTATTTACATATTCTAACTACAGGTATGCTCATAATTTATAAGCTGCTCATAAATTATTAACACATGGATTGCTAACCTATTGCCTTAACCACTTGGCCACGACAATAACAGATAGCAAACAGCATGATCGTTTAACAATAAAGCTTTTGGGTTTTTTTAATTGTTAATAATCCACCTAAGCAAAACAAAATATACGTCATAGTCTACATTGGGACTTGAAACTTTACCCCCAGATTTCTCATTAAATAATATACCTTAAATGTTTTATGCTCTGACAATTGAACAATGCAGGCTGTCGATTCTGACCACTTTTAACTCGACGCAAGGACTTAATGATGCTGTCATTTGCACAAGTTAAACACAAAGAAGTTTATTGACTAGAAGTCGCTTGAAATAAACACAGCACATACTAAAATATGTGTCCATTGACATTCGGGAAATCGGTAATGTGGTATTAACCCTCTGCAGGAGATACAGTCGACATGTTCTACACACACCACCTACTCATACCTCACTGGACAGATAATGATCTATATACGATGGAATTAATTTGTAACAAACTCTTTGTTCTGTTTATTTTCATAAAGGATTAATTATTATTATTTATCCTTTGTCTAAAAATCCGAAATCAAGTATAACCCCAAAGAGATGAGAGAAAGCAACAACATACATGATGAATTATAGACACTAGCAAAAATTTAATGAAATTTCATATTAAACTTGAAAGAAAAAAGAAACTTAGAAGAACATATATAAAAAATTACACTTATTTTCTTAGATTTTTATTGATTTCTATATAAGTTATTAATTTTACATCCTTACGTTAAACTCTTTTGAATCAAAGAAGATGAACGTCTTGGACACTAGCTCTTTTCATCCCTCCTGTTTTCATTGTCACATTTTCCTAAATTAAGTATGTAACTAAGTTAGACAGTAAAGAATGAAATTACAGTTAGTTCTTTTTTTTAATGAATTTCTTTTAAGAGTTAATGACAGGATCTTTGATCATATTTATTAAGATAAAGCCAAATAATTAGAAATCAATAATTGCATAGGCGAGAAACTGACAGTAACCAAGCTCCGCTGACTCCATGTCCACGCTACCCTAACTTAGACATGAAGGCTCTATCCACAACATTGAGCACTGTTTACTTATAGATGTATCAGCCATTTCATATATATATATAATATATATATATATATATATATATATATATGTGTGTGTGTGTGTGTGTGTGTGTGTGTGTGTGTGAGTATGTATGTATATTTGTATATGTATAATTCATGTTTATTGATTTTCTCTTACACACAGTTTTCTGGGTCTATTGAGTTTTTAATTAAAAAAGTATTTGAAGCAAAAGAAAAACATAAAAAGATAATGCAATAATTAAGAACACTAAACTGATCCTGCAGTCTCGTTCCGTCTGTCGGTAATGAAATAAATTATGGCCTTCCTATATATATATATATATATATATATATATATATATATATATATATATATATATATATTATATATCAGTTATAACGATAAAGAAAATGGATGTGATATTGTTTTCGCAGTAATCAAAGTGAGGAGACGTTTTCCAGTGAATGCATTTCTTTTTCTCACAATAAAAAAACAGAAGAATTCTTTAATTAACTGTAACTTGATTTTGATTGATGAATTCTCTTTCTTGACAACTTTCTTCTCATGTAAAATGTATTGACTGTAATATGAATAAATATTGAGCCTTTCCTCTTACTAATCTTAGATCAGGAAATATCAATAAAACGATATTATTTTTATCATCATTTTATTTTTTTTATTCCTCACAAGATTATTCACACCAGATGAAATTCATGATTTTCACTGGTGTCAGGGTACAGCAAGTCTTTTCAGCCCTAAGTATCCTCATGGAGGCACGTGGCATAATGGTTAGAATCATAGGAAATGGACGTCGAGGCGTGTTCAAATCCTAGACAAGGATGTTCATATTTCACATAGAGCTAATACCATTAGGAAAGGTATGAATCCAAATATTCTCACTCCAGCTATGAGTAAAATAGTTGAGTAGACTGGGCTCTTTAAACTTGGATTGGTAACCAGTCTAGGAGAAGGAAAAACTTTGAATTTGAAAAATCTGAGGTCAGTCGTTGATTGCGATTGGGGCATTTCTTGTGTACCAATTTGTTCCTATCGTCTGTGCCTAAAAATGCTGATGGTCCAACACAAGCCTTCACCACTATAAACAAAATACCTCTGTAGGTTGTTTACTGGATGACGAAAGAGTCTATTCCATTTTTACTCAAGTATTCTTACTGATTTCAATTGTGCTGTACAGTCCTAATTCTTCCACGAATTTCTAATATCGCCACTCTTCAGGATTGATCCAAGACCTCCAATTATTATTGTTACTATCGTATAAGTATAGAATTTATTGTGAGACTAATAACAACAAATAAATGAATAAAAAATTACTTCAGTACTAACGGTTTATTAAACTACAAGACAATGATTAACAATATAAATTCTCGATAGAACTTCTATTGATTATGAATAAATTTGGTATTCTGGCCAGGATTAGGGGATTCGTTTTTTATTCAAAATTCCATAGGATTATGTAAAAAAAGATTGCAATATAATTTTCCAGGAGAGATTTTTGGTTTAATACACCTACATATCTTCTAGATTTCAAATCTAATACTAAAGGACAAAGTAAATTCATGATCCATTCCGAAATACTAAGTCATTTTAATCTCGAAAAATTACATTTGCAAATTTGATAATGCTCATTGCAGTTGCATATCCGTTATCATTTTGTTGCCTATTTTACGAGATTATTATTACATAACATTACTTATAAAACAAAGCCCTGTAGGTTGCGGGTGTAGAATACTCAGAGAGAAACTCTGCAGAGGGTAGGACCATTCCCTCACAATGGGGCTACTTGCTGGGTTTAGTACGACCTGTGATGCTTAAGGACGGGATCCTGGTGACTGAGCAGTCCGTAACTTGAAACACTTCACTTTGGTGCTTACTTGGGTTAGGCAGGTGGTTGTAGAGGCCACCTACGATCAATTGGCTGGTCACATCAAACACTAGCACCTATAAGATTGTCGCAACACTATTGTTCTTATGACAAATCCCAAACCACTTTTATCATATGTGCTAGAAGGTTGAGGCTGAGGGTGTTAGTGTCCTGTGTATGATGTTAAGCTGCATTGTGGTGGGGTTTCGATTCTTGAGTTCAGGGGAGAATGGAGTACCTCACCATTGTCATTAGTACCAGATCCATCATGACTCGGAGTGGTAGCACCTGTTGGGGTTTCTTCTATGGGTTAAATGGATAAAAAGTTGAATTTAAAAGATCGGTTTAAAAAGAGTTTAAGAAAATAATATTTTAATACGTAACTAGAATGAATAGAATAAAAACGTCGTCGGCATAAAATAACGCATGGGTTGACATAAAAAAACCAACCAACCAACCAACCAACTTATCAATCAAGAAAAAAACAGATGAAGAAATAAAATTAGAATTTCGGAGTAGCAAGGTAGAATATAGACAGAAACAATATCTCTAACGCCTAGCTAAAAAAAGAAAAAAATATTAACGCATTAAAAAAAACACTACTTTTAATCGATGAAAGTCGGATTCAGACAAAAAATAAAAGCTAAGAGAAAGGAATTGAAATATCTTATCAGTCTTATCATGAAAATGAGACTTTTAAAAATAAATTGACCAGCATGACAAAATGGCGTGATTATCATCAAAATATGCTGGAAGAATTTTGAAAAAATTGAACAAAAATAAACACAACATATACGATAAAATAATTCCACTATACATCTTTCACTCTATCTCGTTTATTATACAGGGTAGGAAACATATTTACCAACCCCTTCAACCGAGCAGGAGATGAACCAATGTCAATTTTTAAGCGAAGTTTAACAGGTTAGAATTCAGAATGTTCTTCTCCTAGACCGGTTTATTCACAAAAGTTAAAGAGCTCTGCTCTATTACTTACCCATAGCTGGTGGGAGAATAGTTGGGTGTAAACCTTTTAAACCGGTTATTAGGGTTATGTAAAATTTAAATAGCCTCCTTCAGAGTTTATACGCAGTTCGCCATAACTATTACATCACAAGTAAGTATTTCATTTATCATGAATGAAAAATATCTACAAATGAAACCTGAAAAATGTTAAGGAGGACGTGAAGAAAGTAAAGGAACTGTTAAGTTTTACCAACTAAAATAGTTCATTGAGCATATGCTAATGATGTAGTCAACGTTTCCAGAATTACACGGTAAATTACTACACAACCTCTGTTGGTGCCACCAAGAATTGGCGCGTAATTCGTTTTCCCTTTGTCTTTGTTCCTTGTATCATTCTATTCAGTGGAGTAAACCAATGTTTAAGCACGTGTGTCCAGTGCTTCCATTAAACTACGTCTTGTGTTCTCATTTTTACTAACACTATGAGTCGATTAAACCACACCATTTCAAGTAGTTATATCACTACTTATTCAACAGGAACGTTGTCTTTTTAAACAATTTATTATTCTAAACTGGTGTGTCAGTAGACGTGTGCGTGATCATTCAGCTTGTGTCTTTGTTCCCTGTATCAATCGGTTCAGTGAAGTAAACCAAGGTGTAAGCACGTGTATCCTGTACCTCCGTTAAAATACGTCTTGTGTTCTCATTTTTACTGCCACTAGGAGTCGACTAGACCACACCATTTTAAGTAGCTATATACCGACTTATTCAACAGGAAAATTATCTTTTTAAAACAATTTATTATTCTAAACTGGTGTGTCTATAGACGTGTGCGTGATCATTCAGCTTGTGTTCTGAGTTACTCGTTGATTCCTAATTATTATTTTCGAGTCACGTGGTATTCGTGTAAGATATGTATTTATCAACCCTCCGCAGGAGTAGGATTTGACACAAGGTCAATTTTTAAGCGCAGTGTAACTGATTTGAATTCAGAGTTGTCCTTTTTAGACCAATTCCCTAACTAAGGTTAAACCCTAGAATTCCCCTCTTTTACGAACTCGACTTGAGACGTAGTCGTCAGTTTCTTCACGGCGGCGCACATAGTGCCTGTCTTTTTTCTAGTCCTCGGAAATAGTAAGTGGTTTCCACATATTTGTTATTTAGAATTCTATGTTCATCGAATACATTGTGACTCTTTTGTAGCTTGGACGGAAACTTAGTCTCCCCCTGTATGTAATAGAATTAAATTTATAGTATTAATTGACTTGTCTTTTTTCCCGTCGGAATATTCTGTGTTGTGTCACTCTCGTTTAGATAAAATAATGCATTATAAGAAACGGATGTTAGCTATGCGTTAACACCTCGCTAATTATTATATTACCATTAGTTTTCCATTTCATCCAAAACTGACTTGGGTGTTGTGTAAACGACAAAACCTAGATATTCAAGTTTTTATTATGCGTCACAACACCAACCATGCAGTGTCCTACTTTGCAAACACCCACGGAGCCACCCTCAAGGATAAAAGACGCAAAAGGAAGAACCACAACACTATGCCATAAAACTCTGACCAGCCCTTCAGCTCAAATCATTGCGACCGTGGCTGCTTGTCCCTCATTGGCCTTATCAGCCACAAACTGGAGTTAATATGGACCATCTCTTTCTTAATCTTCGTTCAGAAAGCCGAGTCATGGTGGCACAGATTTGTTTTCTTTTTATATATTGATAATTTTTGTTTTTATTCTGGTCATTTCTTCTCACTCACTTCGTAGTCTTAGCAGCCATTTAGTTACTATTTATGAGAAGTCATAAATTGTGAACGTACCTGTAAGTTAGTTTTAAATAAAGTCCGTTAAATTTAAAACGGGGTGTGGTTAGTTTTCCATAACCGTTGGGTGTTATGATTGACATTTTAGATGATCCCAACCGACCTCCGGTACGTGAGAATATTTAGTTTAGTTAAGCAGCTTCGACCCAGCTTTGAAGGAGAGCAGACATCAATGTAGTCACACCCGGGTTTGTTCTCTCCCCGCGGCGGAATCCTGATGGACTAAATAAAACTTGATCAATGAAAACCAAGTCTTGTGTCAATATATTGACACAATGTTAACGTCAGCCCAGAAGAAGAATTAAGAAGGAACGTCAACTCCCTGCAGAAGCCTAGATAGAAGTCAGCCCAAGCCCAGTCAAGACGGCGGTCAGAAAAGATAGAATGAGAAGCAGTAAGCAACGAGTCTTGGGTATTTTATGCCAAATACATTTTTGTTTTATTCATTAGTGTAAGATATTCAATTTTTAAACTAATACTTAAATACTTTTATTTAATCAAATTTTATTTATTTAACCCATAGATAGGACCCCAACGGATACTACCTATGTATTTGTCGATATATATATTATATATATATATATATATATATATATATATATATTATATATATGTGTGTGTGTGTGTGTGTGTGTGTGTGTGACAGAGAGAGTGCGTATGTGTGTGAATATGCGTGTCTTTCCTCTAATCCAGCCATATTTTATATATTCAATCTTAAGTAAAATGAATCTTATATTTAGAATATGGAACTTTTGTTGTTCCTTAGTTTATAAAGAATTTCAAAAAAGTGTTTGTCCATTTATATCTAAAGAAAAATGTATATATATATAATCTTATATATATAATCTGTTATATATATATATATATATATATATATATATATATATATATTTATACATATGAGCATTCAAAAAGAACCATGTACATAATCTTTTTTTACACAATATATATATATATATATATATATATATATATATATATATATGAGCATTCAAAAAGAACCCACCTGAAAGATGTTTTTTTCACGGAACCGATGGACTTGCTACTACTAATACACTCATCTACGAGGATTATAATGGCATGTCAAACCTCAAAAATATTTCAATTTTAATAATTCTTTTATAATGCTCCCTTAAAAAAAAAAAAAACTCTCTAAAAACAATTTATTCTAATAAGAAATCTTCTCCTGACGATGACCTAAGGTCGAAACTAGTTGAGAATAAATAACATATAAGAAATATTCCTGTTTGTCTTATTACTTTTTGTTATTACTATATATATATATATATATATATATATATATATATATATATATATATATATATATATATAATTATGTTATGTTCTTGTGAACGTTGTTTGTTTGGTCTTTTTAAAGCATTGGAAATAAGAACAAAAACAAGAAAAACAGAACAAAAATCAGAATTTTTATATATTCAACCGTTGCTCTGTTTCTGGTTTAATCTATTCTGATATTTCGAGTGAACATTCACCCTTTCTCAAGGTTTGTCAGACGGTCTGGTGAGAAAAAAAATGCAATGTTGTATATAAGGTGGAAAAAATGTGTGTGTGTGTGTGGGGGGGGGCTGGGGGGGGGGCTGTGTTGGTTGTGTGTCTGAATAACTATGTATATATATATAAAATTATTTACATATTTACATATATAAACATATATCTAATCTTATTTACATAGATACACTTATATATATATATATATATATTATAATATATATGTGTGTGTGTATGGGTGTACAAATAAATAAATGAATAAATAAATAAATAAAAAATTTTCCGCGTCAAAATCTGTTTGCATGCGATATGACGTCATTAACTTTCTTTCTCGACCGCGTCTGAACGTGAATTTTTTTTAAAAGTTATTTTTTTTAACATTTAAAAAATTCTCCGCTTTTTCCAACGAATTTCATTTCAAAGGATTTACTCTGATGAAGGTCGAATTTTCTTTGTTTGCGGAACATTTCTACATTTTTTCAATTATTATTTAATTTCAATTGGTTATTTAAAAATAATAATAGTTTGAATAATGTAGACATGGATAAACTCCTGACCGAAACACGTGTAAGTAGAATTGATTAAAATATCCTATTTTATCAATTCTATATTTTCTTTCCTTTACTTATTTTTTTAACATACCGTCAGATTCACTTCCAGTTTCATTTTACATATATGTGAGTGGGGGTATGTGTGTGTGAAGTAATGATTTTATGAGGAGATAATTGCTACATCTTCAATCATTTTAGTTCGCAGACACCAATTAACTCTTAATTCTTTGCCCGCATTCTGGGAATCAGTTTCCATTTACTCTTCTATCCAGGTGTACACATGAAATACTCCACCCTCACACGCTAATACATATAAACCAACTTTCCCATTATCAACACACGCATGCGCAATCACAGAGCTTTCATCCCCGTATACTTGCATTAAGGAAACCACACAGTATCACACGTTCCTACACACAACTAAGCCGCCGATTTTTACTACGCCCCTGCTGCGTCCGGATAACCTCCCAAACAACTCCCAAAAATCGAGACACCAATTTGCTGCACACAAAACCGATTCAGTTTCATCGCATACGCCCAGGTGGGCTATCAGAGATCAGCACACCATCAGTACATGTCACATATATAGGAATTGCCGATGTAAGCAAATTCAAATTTATTCATTATTGCTTTTTTCCCCCTCGAAACATTGATAAGTATTTTCTTTAACTTTATGATTTATTTTTCCTTCAGAGATAGAATCACCCACATATTTTCCTTCTAATCTTTGAGTGATTTCATAGAGATTTAAAATATTGCTTTACTTTCATTTTTCATGATCTTATCTTTGTTTCTTCTCATCTATATACTTATCTCTATATTATTTTGATTTTTGTAAATATCTACTGTATACAATAACTTTGCTCAAAATAAATACATTTTATATATATATATATATATATATATATATATTATATATGTGTGTGTGTGTGTGTGTGTGTATGTGTGTGTATGTGTGTGTAAATACTTATGTGCATATATCTAAACTCATATATATAATATATATATTATATATATATATATATATATATATTATATAGTTATATATTATTATATATATATGGATATAAATTTTATATATATATACTTGTGTATGTATAAATAGTTATGGGTATATTTATAAACTTATATGCATATTTATATATGTAAACGTATATATATATATATTTATATAAACGAATATATATATATATATATATATATATATATATATATATATATATATATAGTAGCTGTTTACTTTTCATATCAAAAATCATAGTTTCTTTCTTTCATGTGACGCTATAAGCGAATAAAACTTCGTGAAAATATGTATGTCAAATTTGGAAAAGTCAGTATACCTGTCCTAAATCAACGACAATTTTTTATTGTGCTAGTAGAAAATTTAGTATGCAAATTGGTTTAATTCTATTTATTTGTTTAACGGCATAATAATAAAAAGTGTATACCTGATCGAGGAACGGTATCGAAGCCAGAACCTTGTTCCGAGGTGAACACTCTACCGACTGAATTCATTCATATCCGTGACATTGAGTATGAACCACTAAACTAATCGGTAAACTATTGATTATTTTTTTCTTGTTTATTATATCTAATTATAAAATAGACTGCTTCTCAGCAATATTTGTTTCATAAGTTCACATTGTCATTACTTTTCATCAATAAATTTAGCCACTTGAAAACTTTGTATGATAGGTATTTATAATTAAAAGTATGTATGTCAAGCTTTTCAAAGATTACGTATGCATTAGGTATGCATAATAATTTGAAGGGTGGGGAAAGTTTTAAAGACACCAAATAATTCCTTCATCTCGGTGAAATTTCTAGTAATGAACTATAAGCAACAAAATGACACAAGGATGGCCACGGCATTGAATAACACACGGTGATTGATATAGCATTAAACAAAAAAAGAAACTCAACCCTCTTACGCCCCCTCCCACTATATATATATATATATATATATATATATATAATATATATATATATATATATATATACGTGTTGTGTGTGTGTGTGTGTGTGTGTGTGTGTGTGTAATAAATGGAAATGAATCCGACAGTATGATAGAAAATTTATATACAAAACAAATGATAATATTAGTATGCTGACAGATATCTGTTTCGACCTTTTTAATAAAGCGGTCATCCTCAAGAGCAACTATATTTAATACCTATGTATTATATTAACTATAGTTGCTCTAACTTGCTAACTATATATATATATATATATATATATATATATATATATATACATATATATATATATGAAAGTACGCAAACAGTTTGTTTGATATGGCTATGCCGACAATTTTTGGGAGAATATGTGCTTCATTGTAGTCATAACTAATTTGAAAATTAATTAGTTGATAATTAAGGAATTAGGCGAATATATCTGTTTAAATGTGAAGCGTAAACAAATCGAGAAAAAGACATTTTCTGTATGTACTTTTCTGTCTATTATGCCTCATCATCAGAGTT
The DNA here is from genome assembly GCA_023376005.1 of Doryteuthis pealeii. Classification (NCBI taxonomy): domain Eukaryota; kingdom Metazoa; phylum Mollusca; class Cephalopoda; order Myopsida; family Loliginidae; genus Doryteuthis; species Doryteuthis pealeii. The sequence continues at coordinate 98,645,795 of CM042137.1, read as the reverse complement.
ATAGACTCGAAGCCGCTTTGTGTGTGATTCGAACCCTAACTACCTGCTTGACAGTCTGGGATTCTAACCGTTACACTAGCTGGTCTTCCCAGATTTCTCGCTTTGTTTATAAACTCATATATCCTACTTTATATATATATATATATATATATATATATATATATATATATATTGGTCAGATGTTCGTCATAATTCGAATATAATTGTGTCCGATACCGTGGAGGTGCGAATGTTTTAAAGAACATGTTTTTTAATTAATCCACCATTCAATGATTGATTTTTATTTGTTAGACCGTGCATGAAGATGTTGAAAATGTGCAAGACGCTTGAGAAAAAGCCTTGTTACCGGGACTTGGAATGCGCTAATTGTATACCCTATAGGGGTGTGAACCCAGCCTAATCGATTAGACACTAAAGTACACCTGATCGTGCGGCTCCAGATCTGAGGAGAGTGGAGTATTCTTTCATTGTCATTGCACAAAGGTCCACTATGACCGGAGTGTTATTATGTATTTAGGTCCCATCAATGAGTCTGCTTAAAAAGTATTCATATCCAATAGGACCGTGTGCAAAAACAAAACCTTTTAATATTTAACAGAACAAAAATGTAACGATGAATGCAATTCTCTAACCTTTACTCTCAAAATAAACCTAGATATTTTGATTTGCCGCCAGAATCAATCAATTAATCAATCGATCTATAACACATGAAATAGCAGTCCCAAATATGTATGATTTTTCATTTCATCGAAAAGGATTTCTTATAATAAGCGTTATGCAAAGCATGATGATGATGATAATGATGAATAATGAGGAAGATGCAAAATTGTAAACATACTGATACGCAAAATACATCAAAAACTAAAAAAAAAAAACAAAAAAAAATGGGAAGAAAAACAACCACATGGGTACTTCAAGCGTCACACTCAAGAAATATCACATCAAAAGACATGGACATGGCTAAGAAAAGGAAATCCCAAGAGAGAAACCGAATCGCTTATAATCGCAGCACAAGACAATGCCATAAGAACAAACTATATAAAGGCAAAAAATATATATAAGACGCATCAGGATAGCAAGTGCAGAATGTGTTGAGACAGACTAAACGGTCAATCGTATCATAAGCGAATGCAGAAAACTAGCACAAAGAGAGTACAAAACTAGGCAGGAGTCGGTCGAAAAGAACTTCCACTGGGAACTGTGCAAGAAATTCAATTTTCACCATACAACTAAATGGTATATGCACAAGCCTGAACATGTCTTGAAGAATGAAACGCATAAAATTCTCTAGGACTTCGGATCACCTAATCCCAACCAGAAGGCGGGACCTAGTATTGATCGACAAGAAGAAGAGAACCTGTCATCTCGTGATTTTTGCCGTCCCGGCCGACCACCGAGTGAAAATGAAAGAAAGCGAAAAGAAATACACATACTTGGACCTTGCCAGAAAACTGGGGAAACTGTGGAACATGAAGGTGAAGGTCATAGCAATTGTAATTGGTGCCCTTGGAACTGTCCCGAAAGCTCTGGAGAAGAATTTGGGTGAATTGGAAATCAAAGGAAGAATCGAGACCATTTAAACTACCGCACTGTTAAGATCAGACGGATCCTAGAGACCTGTGGAGACTTGCTGTCACTCAGCCTCCAGTGAATCACCTGCTATGTCAGGTGTAAAATCCTCAATAATAATAATAATAATAATAATAATAATGATGATGACGATGATGATGATGATGATGATTTGAGCGGTCCCCAAAAGCTTAGAAAAAAGACGAGGAACTGGAAATCAGATGACGAATTGAGAGCATCTAGACAACAGTATTGTTGAAATCAGCTGGAATACTCAGTAGAGACCTGGAGACTCAAAATTCAGTGAAAAACCATCTGCTAACGCTGGTGTGAAAAAAAGTAATAATAATAATAATAATAATAATAATAATAATAATAATAATAATAATAATAATAATGTGTCACATTAAAACTCCCACCGTGGCAGTAATAGTGGAAGCCCTGATTATGATCAAGAAAGGGGCGAATAAGCACATTTACAAGATACTGGCAACCCCAATCTACATGCAATACCAAAAAATTGCACTTTACAAAACTGCTCATCTCCTAAGAAGAGTACAATCAATGTGAGTGGAAAAGTACAAGAAACAAAAAAAACAACAAAAAAAACAATCAAAATATAAGTACATCAAATGCATATACTAACAACATTCCATCCCCAAAGGTTTCGGGTAAAGACCTGGTGAAGGATTGTAAGAAATCAAAAGTAATGCTGATAATAAATACAAAATAATAATAATAATAATAATAATAATAATAATAATAATAATAATAATAATAATAATAATTAGTGTTGATTAACAAAAAAGAAAGAACTTGTCAACTGGTGGATTTTGCAGTTCCAGCATATCTCAGGGTGAAGCTGAAGGAAAACGAAAAAATGGACAAATACCTGGACCTTGCCAGAGAACTGAAAAAGTTATGGAATATGAAAGTCAACGTTATACTAATTGTAGTTGGTGGACTTGGAACGGTCACAAAAAGATTGGAAAAAAATTTGGAAAATCTAAAAATCAGAGGGAGAATCGATACCATCCAAAATACTGCACTGCTGCAATCTGCCAGAATACTCAGAAGAGTCCTGGAGATCTGAGGAGACTTGTTGTTACTCAGACTCCAGTGAAAGACCATCAGCTAACGGTGATGTGAAAAACTCAAAAGGGGTGAATAATAATAATAATAATAATAATAATAATAATAATAATAATAATAATAATAATAATAATAATACAATTGTAGATTCATTGAAGACAGACAAAGTAGATCTCATTCCAACTAACTTTTACCAATACACAAGAGCGAGCATACACGAAATCAATAGATAAGAGGCTACATTTTACTATATTTTTTTAGCGTTAGTTCACTCTAATCTAATACTTGCATAAATAGGAAACACACGGAAAATGTTTTATATTTAAGATGATAAAACCGACTGAACAATTTTATTGTATACAAACGTGCAGAATATTTGCAGACAAACTCCATCCTTTGGATTTGTAAGAAATATGTGTCTAAAGAAAATTCTACTCGACTGCTTGGATAAGGATGATGATATAAATCTCTCTCCAACGTAGAAGAGTTCGTATTTGAAAAGAAATCAACGGGCAATATATATTCTGACAAGCTTATAAAATATGAGGTAGATTATACCTGGAGAAAGATAAGGCTGTTTCTTTGTTTCGTTGCCTATATGCAACGCCCACACAATATATATTATATTGATGTGGTATATTTAGATGTTCAACGAAGTAATCCTATATTAATTCAAGTCTAATTTCATAGAACCTCAGTTTCTTCATACAATTACTAGAATGGGTCAAAAGTTTTGTAATATTTGGGTACGTGCTAGTTTGCTGCCCGAATCTCACATGAAACGAAAGTTAAATTCTTGTCCTGTGTATGACGTTAAACTGCATCTAGTGGTGAGGTTCCAATTCTGTAACTGTTGGCAGAGAGTAGTACACCTTGATTGACATTTTTCCTATATTCACTCTGACCCGGAGTGGTAGTACGAGTTAGGGTAATATCTATGGTTTAATAGATTAAAAAGATAGTTTAAAAGATAAATTCACAAGAAAATTGAATATCCAACAAGAGTGAATGAAGAAAAAACGTCTTTCGTATAAAATAAACTAAGACATAATATGTCGTAAAGAGCAACCAACCAGCCAACCAACAGCGTTTAAATATAAATCCGGTGTGGTAGTACCTGTTAGGATCCCATCTATATGTTATATACCCTTTAACTCAGGTGTATATAATCGGTGGAGAGAGAGACAGATATATATTAGACGATAATAGTTGATAGTCTTACTTTCCATTCTGCCTACTTCATCTCTTCGTCTGAAAGTCATGTTCTCTGGTTGATGTGTTGGGATTCTTTTAAGGGTTGGTCTTCTTTGTTGATTTTTCTTTGTGCTGGGTTGGTCATTGTTCTTAACATTTAATTAACACAAGACTTGTTTTTTCTTGATCAGGCTTTTATTTTCATTCCTGACCATTTTCCGCTGCGGGTGAGGTGCGAACCCAAAAATACATCCTCTCTGATAGGGTACCGGCTCACATCTGACTATCTAAACTAAAATCTATTCCCACGCGTTCAATCGCGCGAATTAAAGATTAGTAACTTTCCATAGGACCCCCGTTATTTTAAGTCTACGGACCCTATTCAAAATTCTAACTACAGGTACGCTCATAATTAATGACCGCTCATAAATCATGTAACATGTATGTGAAATAGTTAATAGATGAGTTTAAAAAGAATTTGAATGCGCAACAAGAATGAATAAAACAAATATCTTCGACATGAAATAACCCAAGAATAGACATGTCATAAAATCAAACTAATCAACCAACCAATTGACCAACCGGTTGAAATCTTAATAGATTATCACTTTGGTTGGTGGTCTATTGGTAGTTGGTGTGTAAACACGTTGTGCATTGCTTCACTTAGTGTGTGATTTGTGAACCGCACAGATAAATGGGTAACACAGTTTAATTTGGTAACTTATGCTTTACTAGTTCGAACTGGCCTATAACACCACGGAAGCAACTAGAAATATTTGTTGTACGAACGTTGAAGGCGCAGTATATTACTGTACAGTAATCAAATGGTTGGACAAATTTCGCCCGAGTTGCAAGCTCTTTAATGATCTGGCAAGGTTGGGTAAGCCTAAAACCCTGTTTTCCGAGGCCTTAATACAAACCAGAGGTTAATCCAGCAAGTAGCACACGGGGAGTATCAGACGAGCCCAGCATCTCGCAGCACTGTGTATTTTGTCAACCTCACGAGTTCAACAACTCCATCCGGAACTGGGAAATTGTGACTTACGTTATCAAAATATTTGCAATAAAATTGATTCACCCTAGTTTCTAGATAGCCTTGAATTGCTTGGTATCATTCTCTCGTACTCTTTATATATATATATATATATATATATATATATATATATATATATATATATATATAAGGTGTGTCAAAAAAGTATCGGGATTGTTTGTGCCTTTTGACTGACCTTGTATTCTGAAAAATAACGTTCCATTCATTAAATTTTCAGAATAGAAGGTGTGTCAAAAGTACCAAGCTTAAAGCTGTATTTACCAAGATAGAAATGAAGAACGAATGAAACGATTTATTTCAGAATACAAGGGGTGTCAAAAAGTACAAAAAATCTCGATACTTTTTTAAAAAATCGGTCATTGCTCCCAGAAGGTCCTCTACACAGGATCTAGTGTCCAGTAACCGTGCATAGCTGGGGGATGTATGTTTCCACTGGCCGATTATCACTGCTGTGTCCATGTATGGGAACCTCTAGAATAACAACACTTATGAGATAGTCCCTGCTAACACCTCCGCACGAGTATGATGTAAGATCAATTTCTTAAAAAGAAGAATTAAACAGGTTTGAATTCAGATTTTTCTTTCTCCTAGAAGGGTTGTTCAACCAAGGTTAAAACGCCCAGTGTTACTAATTTTTACCCATAGTTAGAGGGAGAATAGGTGGATTCGTACCTTTTTCAAAAGTATTAGCGCCATCTAAAATGAAATCAGCATCGTCCAAGATTTGAACTCGTCTCGCCGTGTCTATGTTCTACGATGGGAGCCATTACATCGCGCGCAATACCATCTTTATTTTTCAACATAGAGTTTCAATTTGCAGTCATTTTAAAAAATATATAAGTAAATAAGTACAACCCTGATTGATATTGTTTTCAAAATTGTGTATAAATTTACTCACCGATAATAGAACCCGAATGATGCAAACTTAAAATGAAGTCCGTTAGATGTGTGTAAGAGTCGGTGCTTATATTTATGTTTTCATTTATCGTCGTCTACAAACAGTTTATTGTCAATTTCCCATTTCATTTATGTTTAAGCGGTATATTTATCAAAGGGAATAAAAAAATCATAAGAATTAATGTTCATTGCAAATGGACGCCTTGCATGAACATACCTTTTGGGTTTTATATAAAACTAGAAGCGGCTACCCGACGTTGTCTAGGTAGAGGGGAAATAATAAAAAGTTAGTCTCGCAGATCCATTAATTGTTTTGGTCTTACATAATTGATTTATGTTTTACTCCCTAACGCAACCAATCACGTCCTCTCCTCTTACCATCGAAATCTTAATTTTTAGATATCTTCCCAGAGATGAAAAAAATCTTCATATTTTGCACAAAAAGAAAGATGTCATGATTGTGAATGAATATATATATATATATATATATATATATATATATATAGTTTTTTTTCCGTAGCTAGGGTCTTTCCATGTGTGGTTTAACCAAGCTGATGCAGGTAGATCATAGGGAGAGCTCAATGTGCCTAATACCAGTGAGTAAAAGGACAGAGCAAGATATATAGTAAATGAAGAAAAAACTCTAAACTTGCTTCATTACAATAATTTATTTCAACCGTATTAATACGGCATCTTCAGGTAATCACAAGAACATGACTCTTACTCAATGACTAAGAGTCATGTTCTTGTGATTACCTGAAGATGCCGTATTAATACGGCTGAAATAAATTATTGTAATGAAGCAAGTTTAGAGTTTTTTCTTCATTTACTATATATATATATATATATATATATATATATATATATATATATATATATATATATTGTCATTAATTGTTTTATTTTCTTAGTTTCCTCCGGACATACATACATGGTGTTTACCTCGTACCCCACTTGTACGGATTAGGCACAAGGCCCTATTAACGTGGGACCACCCACAAACAGAAGCTCATGGGTGGCGGATAAAAAATTGCGTCGATCCCGTCGGCATTCCCCCTCAAGGGGGCGCCTCATGCGCTGGGCAATAAACCCAGCCCTGTCCCTTTAAATCAAGGGGGTAAGTATTGCCTGGGCGGATCAACGCTATTAACTTGTAAAAATCCAGGGCCGAAGCCACTGTACCCCTACCACGAGGGACGGGCTTATCTACATACATACATACACACACCCAACTGCCCTTTATATATGTATAGATGTATATACAAAGCTATTGTATATGTAAACATATAGGAAAATAAAACAATAAAAAGGAATAGAATAACACATGACAGTTAATAGGGCCTTGTGCCTAACCCGTACACGTGGGGTACGTGGTAAATACAAACATATGACAGTTATTTAAAAAAAAATGATTATTTAAATCATAATTAAATAAGATATTTCAAGACTGTTATAAACATCATTTGTTGGTATATATTATAGGCATTGTGCCATTGTCATGCATATTATGTATTTAAAATGAAATAGAACTTTTCTCTGTCTGCATAGGTGAAGAACTTACCTTTGGAAAATTAAATATGTCTGGATTTACAAAGGGAGGCAAAAGATTTAGAGAATGAAACGCGAAGCTTCAACTTATATATATATATATTAAAAAAAAGAAGAAAAAAAGAAAAGTTAACCAGACGATGGTTTTCACTCAACAAATGGATATGCCACTTCATCATATTTTTCTGTCCTTTCTTCTGTGGCTAATCAAATACCTTCTAAATTACCTTGTAAAACCTTCTAAAAATATTTTTTTACAAACATGATTTCCCCTGATTTTGACATAACGCCGAAACTAGTTGTGACAATTTAAAAAATAAATAGCATAGAACTAATATTTATGTATGTCTAATAATTTTTGTTGATCCTGAATTGGACCAGAAGTTTTCACTTTAATCTCATATAAACACACACACATACGCGCACACACACACACACACACACTCATATATATATATATATATATATATATATATATATATATATATATATATATCTCCGACTGGTGCTAAATCGATCGGAGTACTCACCCAGCTGTAGGTAGCTCAGAATGTCTGCCACACTGAAGAGACTTGATAAGTCGAAACACATGTCTGTGGATGACTATATATATATATATATATATATATAGTGTCAAAAAAGTATCGACATTTTTTAAACTTTTTAACACACCTTGTATCCTTAAAAAAGATAAAGTTCCACTCCTTCTTCATTTCTATCTTGGAAATACAGCTTTACATTTGGTACTTTTTTGTCACACCTTGTATACTTAAAAAAAAAAACCTAATGAATGGAACGTTATTTATTTCAGAATACAAGGTGTGTCAAAAAGTAAAAACAATCCCGATACTTTTTTGACACACCATCCAAGGTTCTGAGTTCGATACCGGTCCCGCCAACTCAGCGTATGAGTAGCACAGATTGTATAATCCAATCTGTGCGGTAAAGTGGGGAGCTGGCGGTAGGTGTAGCGCTCCACCTCAGCAAAAATACTCCCTCCGGTCTAGCGCTAGCGAAAAAGGGATAGGCTCCCTCGCTGTCCGGCTGATACAGACTATAGGTCACTTCGTTAACTTTACTTATATATATATATATATATATATATATATATATATATATATATTTTTAAATATAATTGTTTTTTTTATATATAATTATATTTAAAAATTATATTTAAAATTAAATAGATAAATAAAGCTCCTACAACTTGTGGTTGAGCACTGTGATTTCTTTGTTTCATCCCGGAAAAATTTAAAATATATATATATATATATATATATATATATATATATATATATATATATATATATATATATATACGCACATACACACACAAATATATATATATATATAGAGAGAGAGAGACAGGGAGAGAGGGAGAGAGAGACAGGGAGAGAGGGAGAGAGATACAGAGAGACACAGAGAGAAAGAGAGAGAGAGAGAGAGAGAGAGAGAGCGAGAGAGAGAGAGAGAGAGAGAGAGAGAGAGAGAGTTAATCTTTGCAATATAAAATAAAATGAATTTTATCTATAGTTTCCAATATCTGGGATAGATCTTCTCTAAAGTCGAATAGATAAAATCACTTTTTAAAGAATTGAAAAAATTAAATTTTTTAACGATCGATTGTCTCAACCTGAAACTGGCAATATTTCTTCAAAGCCGAGTTTTGACCTTTCGATTTTTAACATTATGGATTTTTTTTGTGGGGATTAAATTATTAAAAATAGATTTTATCTACCATTGGTATTCCACTATACACGTGGCCATACCGCCATACACACACACACACACACATACACACACACACACACACACATATATATATATATATATATATATATATATATATATATTGAATCTCATTGGTTAAAGTCATCAACCGTATTTATGATGTCATCATCTAAACTTTTCAGCCTATAAAATTTTCGGCGCACCTTCTAATTTATATGTTTATATTCATTTAGGAACGTGTTATATACCATACTCATAAATAAAGTAAAGTAAGTAAAGTTGTCGGAGTGGCCTAATCTCGGTATCAGCTAGACAGCGAGAGAGTCTATCCCCCTTTCCCTAGCACTAGACCAAGGTGATTATTTTAGCGCCACACCTACCATCAGCTCCTCACTTTATCGCACTGATCCCTGTGCTACTTATACGCTGAGTTGGCAAGGGCCGGTATCGAACCAAGAACCTTGTGATTCCTAGCCGAACACTCTACCAACCGAGCTAAACCGGCCCTAAATTTATACTCATAAATACTGATTCAGTAGTATCATACCACTAGCAATAGCTTGCCTTCTTCCACGCCGCAGGCGAGTATTGTATTTTTTAAATGTTAATAAAGATTCCATTTCATTTTCAACCTCCGTTCGATTATTTCTCACTTAGTATGTTACAACTGAGCATGAGGCACAATTCATGCTTTTTATTAAAGTAATGAAGATGAAGAAACACAACGGACTGGTACATTCCACGTTCACACTATACTCACCGTGGTCTGCACGCTGAATTCTTCTTTATGGCTTCGAGAAAGGCATGAAAACCAATGCTCTTACGCGTACCTGCGATTGCCTGATTGCCGGGGGTTCTTACCTGATTGAAAATTCTTCAACCACCTGATTATAATGCTGTAATCATTTGCACCTTCTGTTGGAATATTTTGTGATATGAGGTGTGCTGAAGTCCACCACTTAAACCTATAGACTTTGCATGGGCGCGTGGATTAAAGCCAGCCAACCAGCAACACGTATACGTGGTTAGTTAAGTATTTAATCGTCGATATTGAAAGCCGTGCATTTGCACGTATTCGCTACGAAGGGATCAGCAACCAAGGGACAACCAAAGGATTCTACCTAACACAAAGCAACACCGAGGAACAAGCAAAGGATTCAACCTAACACTAAGGAACAACCAATGATTCTTCACTAAGGAACACAAAGTATTTCCACTGTGAAGTGCTCTCACCTGCAGCCTAAAAATGGTGAGAATAATCGTAACACCTTCACCTTTCGGACAAAATTTGGTTGCTTCCCTTGTGTTATGACCCAGTTTGAACTCGTAAATCACATTTTTCCGAATTATAATACGTACGTTGGCGTATCTTGTGATATAAGGTGTGCTGATGATCACAACTTGAATTTATAAACTCTCCCAAAACAGCGTCGACTGAATCGGCCAATCAAAAACGCCCAAACTTGTATTTAATTTACAATTTAAAGGCCTTGATAAAGTGTCCTACAATAGCTCGCTCGAGGCACGGACTAGCAGACAATGATTATAAATCTCTTTAACACAGATCAGCTGAGAAGGAGTAAAACAAATACTACATCTTTCTACTTCAAGAAAGGATGATACTATATGCCACAAGGAACTGCCAGAATACTATCAACCACAGCGGGTACTTACCACGGACCTAACTTCTACGGTCCCGTAATGTACGCACCGTAAATTTGCTTGTACCAAAATATTGCAAAACTTTTGAATCACCCTAGTATATTACTCTATTAGCGTTAGAATACAATTGGTTAATCGACTGAATTTTTGAAATCTGCTTTGACAGTAAATTTCTTGATCGAGGAGAAATGTGATTTTTTTTACCATAATTAGAAATTCCATTTATTATTTTCAAAGTGTCAATTTGATCATCTTTCATTCTTCTTTATAGTAGAGTAGTTAATCCTATTTCTTTCTAATTTCTTCAGGTAACTCTAATAATTTACTCTTTTTATTATTTTTTTACATTCTTCTTTCTATATATCCCAATCCCAATATTACACTCCAATTTCCTTGTCAAGACACTGGATCCCAGTCTTGCGTAAAATATTCTCTATGATGTGTAATTGGGGTTTTAACTATTTTCAAAATAACATTTTTTCTCACTTGAAATAAAATTTCTAACCATTCAGTCAATCATCTCATTCGTCCTTGATAAAATATACAAAATATGCTTGTCAGTTTTCCGTTTGTATTTTTCATTCAATTTTCTGCTTTCCCTATTGCTTAATTTACATTAAACTTTAATGCATTTGGATATAATATGCCATTCTTTACGAGGTGTGTCATGATCATATCAAGATTGAAGCTGTATTTACCAAGATAAAAATGAACAATGAATGAAACGTTCATTTTTTTTCAGAATACGAGGTGTATAATAAAAGTGCCGAATTTGAACATGTATTTACCAAGATAGAAATGAACAATGAATGGAACGTTAATTCTTTAAGAATACAAAATGTGTCAAAAAGAACAAAAAATCTCGATACTTTTTGACACACCTTTATAGCAAAACATATTCTAATATTTCAAAAATATCTGTTTTGATACTATTCAAAATGGCAACAAATCTAGACAGAGGGACTCAGAAATGTACAGAGTTCTGTCATTAATTTTGGTAACTGAGAAGTGTAAAACATGTCAAATTTCAGGACGAATGTGTGATACGTATGTGTATTTCACTAAAATATATTTACTAGCGGACAAAACAGTCTGAGTTGAAAAGACAGTACATGGAGAGGAAATATACTGACTATCCGGTACAGAAATCATTCCGGGCGCAGTGGTCAGTAAAGAACGACATGATGACAGTTTTCCGGGACATGAAAGGGTCTACCCCAATTAATTTTCTTGTAAAGAATGCTAGTGTAAACAATGATTCCCATAACCACTCAAGAGAGAGACAGAGACAGAGAGAAGAGAGAAAGAGACAGAGAGAGAAAGTGAGACAGAAAGAGAGACAAAAAGAGAGAGAAAAAAGGGAGAGAAAGAGAGAGAAGCAGACAGAGAGAGAGAGAGAGAGAGAGAGAGAGAGAGAGAGAGGGGGAGAGAGAGAAAGAGAAAAAAGAGAGAGGGGAGAGAGATACAAAAATGGAGACAGAGAGACAAAAGGGAGAAAGAAAGAGAGAGAGAGACAGAAAGAGAGACAAAAAGGAAGACAGAGAGACAGAGAGATACAAAGGGAGACAGAAAGAGAGACAAAAGGAACAGAAAGAGAGAGAGAGACAAAGAGAGAGAGAGAGAGACAAAGAAAGAGAGAGAAAACGGAGAGAGAGTGAGACAAAAAGGAAGAGAGAAAGATAGACAAAGAGAGAGGAGAGAGAGAGAGAAAGAGAAAAGACAGAAAGAGAGACAAAAAGTGAGACAGAGACAAAAAGGGGGCAGACTCTACTGTTATGACGACATTTCAATATCAACGTTGTATTTATTATTTTTTTTTTTTTAGTTATCCAGTTTTTGACCGTGAATTCCACACTCCACAGTTTTTTCTTCGAGGCACAGCCATATTCACTATTCTTATATACAAGTGATTTTCTTCGCTATTCTATATCCGGGGATCTGCCAGTGTCATGTTCTATATTCCAAACAAAGCGAGAAAGATATATCCTTTTTTAATCTCTTTTTCTTTTTTCTTTTTGTTGAGAAAGTCAGATTATGATTATCCCAGCTGTTCTTTCCGTTTTCCGTCTATTGCACGTTCGTAATTCTTTTACCATTTTCACCATCTTCGTCTTTCGCTCTGTCACCTAAAAGACATTTTCTTATTCGTCTATAGTTACATCGAAGTTCCTTGACAGAATTCTTTCCCCGAGAGCCGGAATGGACATCCGTTTGGAAAAGTGTGCCACATGAAACATGGCTCATCTCAGGCAATTGCAATTGCCTGATGATGAGCCATGTTTCATGTGGCACACTTTTCGGTCTACGTAAATCTATCAATGTAATTATAATTACCTTGATAGATTTCCGTAGAAGTTACTTCAAATTTTCCACTACAGAAATAAACATACCATAAGCATCTGTCTTAGAAATTTATTTTTTTAATGTTTTAACTAGAAGCAGCTACCCGGTGTCACCTGGGTAAAGGGAAATAAAAAAAAGTTAGTCTCGCAGATCCATTATTACTAATCATGAGTTTGATCCTCGTTACCCCTCCCCATAAAAGTTCCCATGTAAAAAAAGATCGGCTGTGACGCCAGTAATTTTTTCCCGAATATATAAAAAAAAAATCTGGTGATAGTGCATGTGTATATAAATTTACTCTGTTAGTAATTCTTTTATTTTCGTAGTTTCCTCTGGGCATACATCATCATCATCATGACGCGCTGTTTGCACGGATATCCATGTCAATCTCTCGCCAACCTTCCCTATCCTTCATCGACTCTGGTAGCTCCTCCACGCAGCAACCAGCATCCTTACATAGTTGGTCAATGTAGGTTCTGGCTGGGCGGCCCACATTAGCGTGTCCATGTGCTGGCTTCCACAGTAGAACGTCGCTGCTTCTTCAGTAGTGTCCCGCATGCCTATACCGTCTTACTCGTATGGTTTGTGAGATGGGGGGCAGGTGGCCATACAGTTGCTTCTTTGTGGGGTGCTGCTTCCACGACTTATTCAGGACCGCTCGCAGCATTTTTGTGTAGCTCCCATCTAGCTTATTCTCAAGGCACTTCGTTAGGGTCCAGGTGGTACAGCCATACAGCAGTACCGACACAACCACAGCCTGGAAGAATCATCTCTTTAGCTTGTCAGGGAGATTGGATTTCCATATGACTGATAATTTGTTGGTGGCCAACCATGCCTTTTCCATTCGAGTGTTAACATCGCTTTCTGTGGATGAAATATTACATACACGCAACTGCCCTTTATATATGTATAGATGGCATATCAACCGACGTGCAAGTATGCCATATGCATACTTGCAGAAGAATAGTAGTGGTAGCTGGGAGGATTCGGGAATTCATACTTTCCCAAGGCTATTAATCCGAGACTGAATGTAATAGCGTAACTGGAGTTTGAACGCGCTTATTAAGATATAAAAGTTCAGCACGTTAGTCACTATGACAATGAGACTCATTATAAGGAAAATTCATTTTTTCTGTTTGATATGATAAAGTTAGAATTCTTCCAAATGGTAGCGGTGTTAGTGCTAATGTACGGCTGCACCACTTGGGCATTAAGGAAACTCTTGGGAAAAATCTAGATGGGAAGTATACAAGGATTCTGCGTTTTTTCTGAATAAATCCTGGAAGTAGCATCCTAAAAATTCACCTATACGGCCAATTATCAAAACACTCATCCAAGTTAGAATATCAAGACATGCTTGGCACTGCTGGAGAAATAAGAACGAACTCATAAGTGACGTTCTTCTGTGGACACCTATACATGGACACATGTAGGCCGACCAGTAAAAACTTACATTGATCAGTTCTATGCGAATACTGGATGTCGTGAGAAGGACTGGGCATGAGTGATGACCGATAGGGACGAGTGGCGAGAGAAAGAGAGAGAGAGAGAGAGAAAGAGAGAAGAGAGAGAGAGAAAGAAAGAGGAGAGAGAGGATGGAGAGAAAGAGAGAAAGGGAGATGGGAGTCCGTACTCTCAAAGTGAGATGATGATGATGATGATGATGATGATGATGATGATTGTTGCAGCTACTAAATAAAAAAATACCTTCTGGTAATTGATTCATGGATATGTCTCCTAACCGTTTGTCAGAGAGGGCGACATCTTTAGGTGCAATGTTTACTTTTCTGAACGGCTTATAAGATCAGTCTATTAAATGAAATGCTATATCAGCAAAATTTAACACGGGTAAATTAGTTGAAACTTCAATTTTCTAAGAACTTTTATTTTATATGAACTGTATCAAATCATTCTTAGTCATGTCCAACTGCGTGTTGTTAGAATTTTTTAAAAACCAGAGGCAATCCCCTATTGCGATAAAGGCCGGTATATTTTCTCGTCGAATATGTAACCCATCCTCAATAATAATAAAAAAAAGATACCAATGTTTTCATTTAACTGCAAAATTGGCAATAAATGTACATGCCAAGAAACAGGGTATTAATATTTTACTACATTGTGGAACTCCCGATTGCATGGTTCGTTTGCGCCAACATAGAATTAAAATATCCTATATTAAAAGTACTCACGTTTGATCTCCACACGTCGCTTTTATTACACAAAGCTGAGACGCGGTAATAAAAAAGTAGAAGAGAAATTTGATACATGTGTCTTGATGCGTGCGAAAAACTGACCGATTTTGCATTTAAATATACATACATTTAACACACACACACACACACACACACACACACACACACACACACACACACACACAAACTTATACTATATGTGTGGTGTTTCTGTCTGTCGATCTATCAATATGTCTGTTCAGTAATGTAATTGAAATTAAAGTCATGGACCAATTTCAAACAAAGCTTTTCAATGGTAGAATTTTACCAGAAAATATAGGTATTTGTATTTACCCTTAGCTTCATTTGAGGTCCCAGGGACCATATTACCGGCAGTAATACCGTTTCCTTCCGGAATATTCTAAAGAAACACCTTCTTTCATTCTTCTACGACAAGTTTGAAAATAGAATATTTTAGATTTGAGATCGATTTTATGAGTAAGTCGTTGAAGTTCGATAGTAAAAAAGAAAGAACTTCTATTTCTAAAAAATTAAAATTAATATTCTTTATAAATAAATTAATTCTTCATGAATAAATAAATCTAAATAAATATATTTTTTTATGAAAGAACAACAATAAGACATAATAATACGCAAGAAAACAATGCTTCATTTAGCATAATAAAATAGATAAATTATTTATTTAAATGTATGCCACAAACAATATATAACCCGGGCAAAGACGATTACATACCACTATTACTAAATATAACGAAGCACACACACACACACACACACACACACACACACACACACACACACACACATATATATATATATATATATATATATATATATATATATATATATATATGTAGTATAGTGAGAAATTTGAAAAAACAAAGGTTTAAATAAATATGAGTGGTAAGTTTATTAGCCGACGCTGCAGTGTTTCGATCTGTTAAGTAGATCTTCTTCAAGGCTTTTGTTGATATAAGGAAGAGTAAAAAAAACAATTCTCCTTATACTACATACCGTTGGATTCACTTCCATTTCTCTTCACACACACACACACACACACACACACAGATATATATATATATATATATATATATATATATATATATATATATATATATATTAATTAGGCAGGTATTTTTAATAACTAATGAATTCTGTTTCTTCTTAAGAATCTTCAGTTGTTGTTGTTCAAGTCTTCTGGTAAATTTTCGTAGATTGGGATACAGATGGCGGGGGAATTGTCACATATTTTCTATCCAGGCGCCTATTACACTTTTAATGCCAATTCCCCGCCTTCCAACCCCACACCCCTTAATATGATTTCTACGAGTCCCCTACTTACTCTCACAACTACTAACCTGAAAAAACTGTAACACAAATACTTCACTCATGAAGATGACACTTGAAATGCCGAAAAAATTAAAAAAAAAAAAAAATTTAGTAGACTAATCCACAGATTCCATCCAAATATAAAAAAAGAAAGCTTGAAAAGATCGAAAATAAACACGTTTTGTTTAATCTTTTATTCTATATAATCTAATTTTATTTTGAATTGTTTTATATATAACCATGTGTCACCCCTCCCCCTCTCTGTGCTGATATATTACACGGGTTTAGAAAAATTCTGCCACTAAAGTAATTTTCTTTCCAGTATTGTAAGTTAAGTTTTTTTCATGTGTCATATGCTGGCCAAAATATTTAAAAAAAAAATAATTCTCTGTTTTAGTCCAACTTGAATCCTTTCTCTTTTCTTTTAATTTGGTATAATTTAATTTTTATTTCAAATTGTTTTATATATTGATCATGTGCGTTATGTCCTCCCCTTCCTCCACCTCTGTGCTGATATATTATATATTAGTAGGTAGAATTCTATCTATCTATCTAAAGTCGTCGAGGGAGTCAAGGAGGTTGTTTTTGCGCCTGAAGTGGAGCGCCACACTTACCATCGGCTCCTAACTTTATCGCACAGATCCCTGTGCAACACATAAGCTGACTTGGCGAGGTCATTTATCGAACCAGGAACCTTGTGGTTCATAAGTGGACTCTCTACCGACTGAACTAAACCAATGCAAAAGCACAAATATCCTCCCATTGGGGGTTGGAATATGCCAAGTGTAACCCTAGAGTGTCCACAGTCCGATAATAATCTGTTTTTAGGGGTAAGCTTTAATTTCTGGAACTCTGTGGAGGAACCATATCATTACCAGTACTCTCAGGTCCACTCTGAACTAGAATGGTATTACTAAGGAAATTTGAAATATTTAAAAAAATTTTGAACTGCATTAATCCACTGGCTCTTGAGGCATTGATAATTCATCTAATTACAAAGTCTTTAGTAATAGAATAATAAGAGACCGGTTTAGCTGAGGTGGTGAGCGTCCGCCTTGGAATCGCAAGGTTCCTTGATCGATAACAGTCCCGCCAGCACGATTAGCAAGTTTAATCTGGTCTGTGCAGTAAAGTTGGTAAATGACGGTAGATGTGGCGCTCCACCTTAGCAAAAAGAACGTCCCTTGTCTAGCGCTAGCGAAAAACGGGATAGATTCCCTTCCTCTCTGGCTGATACCGCCGACTTCAATTTTTTATTAAGTGTTTAATTTTAAAATAATTGTGAATATATGCAGTTTTTTTACCATATATAATAGGAGACCTTAATTTTTCAAATAACTTCGGCATAAAATAAATTAACAGAGGCTGACATACCGCTCATCATCATGTTACTCAATTACCACGGATATCCATGACAATCTCTCTCCAACCTTCTCTATCACTCAATGTTCCCAGGCGGTCCTCTACGCAGCATCCAGTATCTGCACAGAGCTGGGCAATGTAGGTTCTTGCTGGACAGCCCACATTGGTATGTCCATGTGCTGATTTCCACAATAGAACGTCACTTATGAAGTCGTCCTTGCTTCCACAGCAGTGTCCAGCATGTCCTGTTCGTCTCACTCGGATGGTTTGTGAGATAGGGGGAAAATGGCCGTACAGGTGCTTCCTTGTCGGATGTAGTTTCCACGACTCGATCAAGATCGCTCGCAGTATTCTTGTGCAGCTCCCATCAAGTTTATTCTCCTGGCGCCTCGTTAGGGTCCAAGTGGTGCAGCCATACAGCAGCACTGATACAACCAAATACCGCTAAACCATACAATCGGTCAACCAACCAAGGAAAGTTTAAATATATGGCATTAACAACTTACTGACATTATAATTGTATTAACACAAAAATAAAATATTTTATTACAACTTCAAATAGACAAATTTCGGAACAGACAATTAACAATAGAGTAAATACAAAAACTAAATAAATTGTGAAATAAGATTTGTCTGGCTTGTAACATTTTTACTAATATTAATTTTCGTTAAATGAATTTGCAACGTGATCTCATTATTAGGTAATGAGACATTCTATTGATATATTCACTCGAGTCATTTTCGCTTCGAGTGACGTAATAACGAAATTGATTATTTTGTGGTGTGTATAAACTCACGTTATGTGTTATATATGTGTCTAGAAATGAATAAGATTGGTTCGTTTTATATTTCAGGTTTGCTACCCAAATTGAAAATGTTCAGTTTTCCTTGCCTCACAGAATTATGACTCTTCTTAATTCTTAAATAATGGATATGCATATTCTATTATTTTGTAAGCAAGTTAGGGTAGTTTAAATATAAAGTCGAAGTGAAAAATCACTGTAAATCCATAGTGTTTTTATCAGCGGTTTTAAAACCAATGTCATCTGGTGCGTATAAATCAGTGGCTTAGAGTCACGCAACAAGGTGTCTCAGAGAAACTAGAATTATATGTAAGCGGGGTTGCGCCTATTGGCCAACTGGGGCTAGATGTGTCTATCCGTCTCATATGTCCCAGGGTTTGTCGCTGATAATCAGCACAATAAGGGGACAAAGATGGAATTCACGTAGAGACAGACCTTAGTGGAATGTGTTCATCCCGATAAGAAGATACCCGGATCGAAAGAGAACTCCTATTAAAGAACAGAACCATGGTAGAGGTTAATTTAAGTAGAGGATTACATAACATTAATAATCTTATTATACATATGTCACAAAAAAGAGACACGTAAACAAATTCGGTGTCAAATTCCAAGGTGATCCAGTAGAAACATTCGGTAAGTTCAACAGAAACAAATGAGATATGTTCTATCCAGGTGATCCTTTTTCGCTGGCATTGGGAATTTCTGAGTCTGAGAAACTGGAGGCAATACCTATTACAAGAAACCTTCAGACTAGAATAAATCAACTGGATTATGTGAACACCAGAAAAACTGAACTCCTGCAGTTTCCACTAGGATGTTGATATGTTTAATAAGTGACAACTTTTAACAGACCATTATAATAGACAGTCGAGATTTGACTCTGAGCATGATTACAAATGAAGTAATATTCAACTGATTTTCATTTTGTCTTTATCAAACAGTCTCTTTACTTTCTTGACACACTCTTAGGGAACGTGATTTTAGTCAAAACTAATACTCCTGAGGCAAGCTGGGTCGCTTACAATATTTATCATAGTCCATGTTACGATTTGCCTTTCCCCCAAAAAGCCAACTGAAGACAATGCACTCTTCATGAATGGAAACAGGTTCATCGTCGGTGAATAGATTCCAAATAATTTATTACGAAGTAAATAAATTTTATATGAATTGAGTGAATGATTTTATATCTACACATTTAGTTATTTATCAAGCTTAACTTAGATATGGCACAAGGCCAGAAGTATGGGGTACCCAATGGGAATCGAACTCATTAACAATGATCTGCAAATCTAGCCTGTTAACCATTACACCACCTGATATACACTTTTAGCGTAATGGTTATCGTCGAGAGAAATGAGCATGTTTTGAGCATGTTTTTTAACAGTTGCCAATACACAGTATACGCAAGATTGCTACTTTTACTGTTTAACTTTATCTTTAAAAGGTATTTCGTTGTGTAACTAAGACTTGACAAAGCACAGTTTTTCTTATCTAAACTTAAATATAATGAAAGGTTACGGCAAAAAAACTGACGACAATCAGCTTTGGCTGATGCAATGTAAAAGGTTGTCATGTGGACAAATTCGAAGGTAGATCAACATACGTCATCAATCACCTGGTATAAAAGGACACGACAACAGATTATGTAAAGCACCTGAAGACCAAGAAAAACTATTACTCGTGAAGGCAGGTTACCTGTTAGACTTGCAAACCATGTATCTACCTATTCCCCCGGCTATGGGTAAATAGTATTGCACACTTAGTTGTTCAGATTTGGTTGGGCAACCCTTCTAGAAGAAGAGATTCAATCGATCGACAGTGTCAATCAAATGATTCCTGTTGTGTTTCCATGAGTTGCCATTGCTGGTTGGTTGGTTATTTTATTTTACGGCATATCAACCTTTTCAGGTCAATTATTGACGAATCAAATCGTTTTGATATCAGATTGCTTACAGTACCTGCTGTTGCTTAAATGGGCACCTATATAAGTATTGAAAAGCCTTAATACGTTATTGTTGGTAAATAGTTTCCAAATAGAACAATACGAAGGAAATAACTTTGATTTGCAATTAAGTGAACAATAAAGATATCTACACATTTAATGTAATTGTTATCGTTGTAGGAAATGGAATCGGCAATCCAAGTTCGAATCATAGGCATTAAAACCCTGGGGAAAGTCATCAATCCACCTGTACTTGCCCACCCCCAGCTATGGGTAAATAGTAATGCAAACTGAGTTATACAGCTTTGGATATGGAACTATTTTATAAAAAGGTATTCAACCCATTTGCGTTTTGCTTATATATTGAACTTGAGTCACATTCTGTCCATTGAGAAGGGGTTGGGTAAGTATATACATAATCTTTTAATATTTGATTGACCAACCTTACATTATTCTCTGTCTGGCCTTGAACTTTAACATTATTTCTATGACTTCCGTTAATAAAGCAAATGTCACTTTCTTTTTGTTTTTGTTTTTGAATAGCGCTGAACATATTTCACCCAATGAATTGACGAATCTGACTTTCTTTGCCAAATAAAAGCAGACACTGCAAAACACAATAAACGAAAATGAGAGGATTTCAAAATGGAAGCGACAGTGTCCCGATTTAAACAATGGCTTCCTTTTGGCTGCAGCTTTTTAGTTTATTCTATGAAAAAAAATCGATAAATGTGATATTTAAAGCAATGGTCAGCTTGTTTCCTTTCACAACGATTTCCCTCAGTTCATACTTTTAATCCGCTTATTGCATTGTCAAGTGAATGCGGCCTTTACCGGTTTAACGGAAATACGATTTTTGGGAAAATGCTACGACGGTAAGTGTATCAAAGACAATAAAATGTATCCTTGTTGATGTTGTTGCTGTTCTTATTGTTTTTGATGATGATGATGATGATGATGATGATGGTATACGAGTATAACTATAGCTAATGATATATACATTGCCACTACTTTAGTTCAAATGGTATATGCACTTAAAGTCGTACTATTAGTAACCACAGTAATCAGCGCATATTTGATATCGTTGTTTGTTTATATCATTGTTGTCTACCTCAATCAATCTTATATATACTAGCAAGAAGAGGCACCCTCCGAGTGTAAGTATTTAAGTTTTAACGTAATGAAGGACTAGCGAAATTAAATAAAAGCGCATATAAAAGATTACAATTATTTAATCTTATTTTAATTGTTTCCTATATAAAATCCTTCATATCATTGATTTTAATACGTAGGAGAATAAAACAATAAAATTAGAGATCAATAACCCAAAGTACTTATTATAAACCCGATTTTATTAAAACCAGTTTGCCAATTAATCACACCTTACATTATGTCAACCTTTATTTTTTTAGTGATATATAAGACTCATTGCAGCATTTTAAAGGCACTACTAACATGGGCTGTTTTCAGGAAAATCTAACTCAGATTTTCATTGAGGCATGGTTAAGAAATAAGAGTTATTGTACGTATGGATGGAATATTACTTTTCATAAGATAATAAGTCCCTTTTTTAAACAGAGAGGTACATTTCCGACCCACAATGTAGTTCAAAAGATTTGCAAAAGCGTTGCTCCGAAAATGCAAAGAAAACTCGGTTATTCACTCGTTGAGTAACATGATATTACAGGGTGACCCAGTAAATATTTATTTATTTTCCCATTAAACCAACCATAAACCCCAGCCCTAACCCTAAACCTAACCCTACCCCTAACCCCCCTAGTTAAAATTAACAGTTTCATTACAAAATTTGTAGGTTCTGTTTTTTCTGGGCCACCCTGTAATATCATGTTACTCAACTAGGGGGGTTTGGATTAGGGTTTAGGGTTAGGGTTAGGGTTTAGGGTTAGTTTAATGGGAAAATAAATAAATAATTTGGGTTCTGTTTCATCTGTAATATCATGTTACTCAACTAGCAAATAGCTGAAAACTCTTTGAAAAAAATATTCATATTCTCTTGGCTCCTTCCCAAGGCCAGAGGATCTTCATATTTGTCCGAGGGCTTGGAAAAATGGATATTCAAACTACCTGGGTCCGGTAGTTAGAGTAGCGAAGATATGAAGTCAATAATGTTTAGTAAATGTCAGTTTTTCGCCTATGCATTTTAAAACAATTAAAATGATTATGACATCTTATTATAATGGAGATTGTGGGTTTGTCTCTCTGTAACCGAAACTATATTACTATACAAGTCACAATTCCTTTAGTTATTTACATCATATTCTCCATGATTTTATTTTTATTTAAACCTCAATTATTAATAAAATTGTTTTACATTACTTACACTGTTGACCATACCTACATACTAATAACATGCAATTGTATTTATATATACAACAAAATAGAGGTTTACAGTATGAATGGGAAGGCTAATTTGCATATTGATCTTTAAAAATTGATTTTAATAAATATATGCTTAGTATTATTGATTTCTAATTGTTTGGTTTTATCTTATTGAATATAAGCACAGATCTCTTCAATAGATCTTAAAAGAAATCCCTTAACAAGAAGAAATAACTGTAATATTATTCTTTACTTCCTCTTTTAACTAAAATAACAATGAAAGACGAGAGTGATGGAAGAGTAAGTTTCAATTGTTCTATATTTCGATTATACCCACCTCTGTTTCAAATATTTTTATCTGCATTCTTATTTAGTTTCATTAGCCTTTCTAATTTAATATGATATTTTATTACATTAAAATGTAATACTTGCACCCGGAGGATGCATATATTTGCTAGTTATTATAAAATATGCAAAAATAAGAACAAAATATTGAACGCAATAAGGGAAAAATAAGTCAGTAAATCAACCAAAATGTAGCGAAATAGCACATTGCTAAATTAATACATTAGACTAGAAAGCTCATACAAAGAAAATCAACCTTACCACAATGCCTCAAAAGTAAACTCAACTAGAATCACGTAAAATAGAATTAACTTGAATCAAATTGACAGGCTAAACTAGAATGAAATGGTTGAATCTTCCCATAATGCACCAGAAAACAGCACATAAGAAAAAACAAAGAACACAAACATTTACTTGGTTTGAAAATTGCATAGACGAGAAACTTAATATCCAAACAGCATTTACGTCATATTTTCGCTAACCTAACTTAGATATACCTGTAGTATCAATTATATTGGCACTCCTATGAATATAGAAAAGCTATATTATCAATTATACATACATACATATATATATATATATATATATATATATATATATGTATGGAGAGAGAGAGAATAAATAGATAGATAGATAGAGGAGGGTGTGTGTGTGTGTGTTGTGTGTGTGTGTGTGTGAGAGAGAGAGAGAGAGAGAGAGAGAGAGAGAGAGAGAGAGAGAGAGAGAGAGAGAGAGAGAGAGAATGAAGGCATGCTTTTAATAAATAGCAGATTAAAATCGTCTGAGAGTCATCTTAAAATCCTCCAAGCAAAATGCAGCGACCGACCTTGTGTAGGCAGAGAGAACTCATAATTTATAGATGTGGCAATTGTAATTCAAACTTCATTTTTTCCCTCTCCTTCGAGATCTCACTCCAAATTATTTTAATCGTCAATTCTTATTTACCGACGAAATTTTTCCCTTATTAAATATGTCAGCTGAAAGGCGCCCAAGGCTTTAATTCTAATCGATTTTAATCTATTACCCATAAAAAGCATGACTCCATTTTTTGATAATCTATATTTCATTGCTATTATACAATAAATCTTATATATATATATATATATATATATATATATATATATATATATATATATATATATATATATATATATAGGGTGTTCGGGATCAATTTGACATTCTCATATTTGGTTATTTTTCTCCGTAGGTTGGAGTTATTGACGCACACTACCAATCATTTAAAAGCTGGGACCCTTCTTCATTCATATACGTGATGACAGATAGAATGTATGACTGGAACCCACCTGAATCATGGAAGAGAATAACGTGTATCATGATGATCGGCACCGGCAGTCAAAAGAGTTTATGTTTGCTTCCCAATGTCCCTGAACACTCTAAAAACAATCAGGCATGAACTGAAGAATTGCAATGGCGACTACGAGGTTGTGGCTAGAAGAAAGCAACATAATAGACGATCTTATTGCGTTCGTACAGCAGAATTCGTCCAAAACCTACAGGAAATGTGTTGGAGGACCCTGGCATTTGCATTCGGGCTTTGTTATGTCAATTGAATGTTTCAGCCTCTACCATGAAGCTTGCACGTAATGAAGACCTTCGGTCATACAAGCGTCACAGAGGTCAACTGCTCACAGAAAATGCCCGTGAAAATCGTCTCATAAAGGTGAAGAAACTTCTGAGCAATGTGAAATATCCTGCTGAACTACAAACAATCTGCTTCTTTTCCGATGAGAAAAACTTTTGCCAGGATCAAAAGCACAACACGCAGAATAACAGATGGCGGGCATACAGTCCAAAGGACACTCCTTGTGTCATGCAGACTAAATTTCCCCAAACTGTGATGGTTTTCGGATGTGTGTCCTCAGAGAGTGATGTAATGCCTCCGCATTTTTCAAAGAGGGTATCAGATTGAA
The DNA here is from genome assembly GCA_023376005.1 of Doryteuthis pealeii. NCBI lineage: Eukaryota > Metazoa > Mollusca > Cephalopoda > Myopsida > Loliginidae > Doryteuthis > Doryteuthis pealeii. The sequence goes on along the minus strand of CM042137.1, from coordinate 98,620,461 downwards.
TTCAGATGCCTACGTGGAGTTGCTAAACACTGTAGTCAAGCCCTGGATAACAAGGGTAGCCAATGGTAGGCCATATATATGGCAGAAGGATTCGGCCCCCTGCCACAACTCTGGGAAAAGTTCAAAAAGGTTGTTAGCGAATTTTTACGACTACACCAGTCCCAATGTTTGGCCTCCAAACTCCCCAAAACACAACTCCATGCATTATTATGTATGGGGTGCTGTTGAGAAAGGCACCAATCGCCGCGCCAGTACAACAAAAGCCGAGCTAATCGACAGAATGAAGGTAGTTTTAATACCCTTCCCAGAAAACTGTAACATCAGCTTGCTCCAAGTTCCGGGGCAGGATTGGAGCTGTGATCGACGCTAATGGCGGTTAATTTTAAGTGAAACTTGTTAACGGTAGTGTAATGTCAGTGCCTGTTGAATTTCTTTAAAATCCATTAAATTTTGTAGTTACCAAGCATTTTTATTTTTTATTATGAAAACTGTCAAATTTCTCCCGAACACCATATATATATATATATATATATATATATATATATATATATATATATATATATTAGAATTTTCTAACCTTGTTAAAGCAACAAGTGTATGTATTTACCTAATTACTCCATTATCAGTAGGGTGTGACACTAGGGTAATTGTTTCTTTCTCCGTGACAAGTTTACTTACCCATAGTTGCAGGTAGAACAGTTGGATTCATGCCTTTCCTATGAGAATGTGTGCAAAGTAGAAACACAAACAGCTACATCCGGGATTTGAACTTGATCATCGATTATATATCCTACCACGATAACAGTTAAGCTAAGCGTGACTTCAAATAACGGAGTTTAGAAACTTTGAATTTAAAAATTATTGCTGTGTTACATTCTACTTAAGGCAGAGTAGTCGAATACAGATATACATACACATATATACTTGTGCGTATGACGTGCTTGTGGTGTAATGGTTACCGTCGGAGGAAATGGATACGGCGAACCGAGTTCAAATTCTGTTCGTGACTTTTTGGATTCCATTTAGCGCTAATACCTTTGGGAAAGGTACTATTCCAATTAATATGCCTCCAGCTATGGGTAAATAATATGACAGACTTTGCTTTGTGATTTTGGTACGGAAACCGGTCTAAGAGAATGAAAACTTAATTCAGACCTGTTAAACTCTGCTTTAAAATGACCTTTATGGCGCTAATACCCTTGGGAAATGTATGAATTCAATTCTCCCTCCAGCTATGGGTAGGTAGCAGGGCAGACTGGGCACTTTAACCATAACTAGGTAACCAGTCTAAGAGAAGGAAAACTCTGAATTCAAACTTGTTAAACTCCGCTTAAAAATTGACTCCTACTACTGCGGAGGGGTTGGTAAATATATATAATGACCTTGTGTCGCATCCTGTTCGTACGGATGGGTTGGGAAATGCATACATGTTTTTGTGTGTTACGTGGGTGGTGAATGAAAGTGAATGAATGTATCTGTGGGCATATATATTCAGATGTGTACATGTTTATATATTTTTTGTGTCCAAAGAGCCCGGAGACACATTTTATTTAAGGATTCCCTGCCTGTACGCATTACAAAAGCCTCAAGGTTGGCCATCATAGTCCGTTTTTTTCATTCATAAATACACAAAACAAGCCAAATGCACAATGGTATAATTATAATGAACAGGAAAGAGCATGCAAGGGGACAGGTTTAAGAACGGTCACGCATCACACAAGATATAAAAGTTTTATTCAACTTGGAATAATTTTTTACACATTCTTCCAAGCTGGAATACACGCGATGCCGAAGATGTGGGAAAATTTGTGTCACAGCTCACAAAAGGGGTAAACGTACCCCAATAGGGCAATCCGTTTGGGCGCGGGTGGTTTCCCATGATGCTTAACGACGGAATCTGGTGGCTAACCAGTACATGAAATCTAACAGTCAACTTTGGCTCGTGATTTGGCTTGACGGGCGGTCAGAGAGGCCCTCTTCCGACAAATCAACGTTAAGTTGTTGCACCTATATGAGTGTCCCGATCGTATAGCTCTTATAGCAACTCCCAAACCTTTTGTATCATATATGTGCTAGAATGCAGTGGGTGAGGTTCTTAGTGTCTTGAGTATGACGTTAGACTGCATCTAGAGCTAGTATAGGTAATATATGACACTAACTTGCCGAGGATCAGTATCGAACCAAGGACCTTGAGGTTCCTAGGAGGATGCTAGGATATCCTACTGAATAAAGAGAACTGGTTATTGGCTGGTATTTTGATCAACACCAGTTTGGTAACCTGGGTTAAAGATGATGGAAGCCCCAAAACTCCTCATGATCCAAGGATCACATCACTGACGATATGGTCCGGTTTTATTTCTTGAGATATTACCCAAGTGACCGTGCGTCATCACCTATTAGTGGTTGTATATATATATATATATATATATATATATATATATATATATATATATATATATCAGGGGTGTCAAAAAGGTATCGAGATTTTTTGTATTTTGGCACACCTTGTATTCTGAAAAAATAATGTTACATTTATTCTTCATTTCTATCTTGGTATATACAGCTTTAAAATTTGTACAATTTCGATACACCTTGTATTCTGAAAAAAAATTCTGAATGGAACGTTATTTTTTCAGAATACATGGTATGTCAAAAAGTACAAAAAAATCTCAATACTTTTTTGACACACCTTGTATATATATATATATATTATATATATATATATATATATATATATATATGTGTGTGTGTGTGTGTGTGTGTGTGTGTGTATGTGAATTTTGTAAGAAGATCGTAGGTAAAAGTTTGGTTGTGTATCCATAGCTATATATGTTAAAGTGTGTACATTCTTTCATCTCTTTTTGTGACCTGAGTATTTATTGATTCAACTTAACGGGAACATTTTTGTTCAATTAATGAATCACAACTATTTCTGTCTTTTTCAGATCAATAAAAAATAAAGTCTTCGTTGGAAAAAAATGTTTTCCTTGTGTTTCTACGAATCCCCAAATTTTGAATAGATCAATTGATTCCTCCCCACCCCCGACAGCCTCGAATCTCCTCTTTTTCTTTTCTTTCTTTCTTTCTTTCTTTCTTTCTTTCTTTCTTCCTTTCTGTTCTGTTCTGTTCTGTTCTGTTCTTCTGCATGGAGACCCAAACCAATTTCGAAAGTTCTGTCGATATGCAATCGATCGACCGTACTGAAATCTGTCCAATATTACACACAGTCCTGACTCGGGCTTTCGGGTAGACGGTGAGCGATGGGGATGAAGCGGGTCTGGGAGGATGGAGCGGGTCTGGTACGGTGCGGGGTCTGGGACGGAGCAGGAGTAATGGAATCGTTGAGAGATTCTTGCCGGGAACGCAGATTACATCTTATTTGATTTTCGACGAATTCTATGCAGACAGATCGACATGAATCTGAAATACAGAAAAAAAAGTATTAATATCTCGGTGTAATGCAATATTTGAAGTTGTTTCTGTAACAACATTGCAATTCCCTAAAAAATGGCCCAAAGATATTGTAAACACAAGCAGGAACTGTATACACAGAAACTCATTTGCATAGCCAGATTAATAAATCACAGGTTACTGTATTTATTGGTATGTGACTGTAAACGGTGAGGTTTAATCGACATTGATTTAATGGTTTTGTGCCTCTTTCCATCCACATACCTCTTTCTGACAATATTTCTATTTTTCTTCTGCTCTCTCGGATATATATATATATATATATTATATATATATATATATATAAAGATAAACCTAATGAGTCATATATACGTACTAAAAGTTTCGCTTAGTGCTCTTCAGCGCTAAGATCTGACTAAGGTCTTTTCTTTTTTTCAATTTTTTTTTCTCCCTAGGTAATGTTTGGTAGTATATTTTTACAATCAAACTATTTGCCGGGTTTTTTCTTACCGCAAGTGTTTACCAAGTTTGGTATATATATAATATATATATATATATATATATATATCGTTTGAATTCCTCACTATATATGTGTATGTGTATATGTACTTATATAAGCGTATCCAGCATAAAAAGTACATCATTTTTATATTTTTTGAAATTTTAATTCATTCTTGTCAAAGCAACTCTTAAAATGTTCTTACGGAGGCATGGGTAGCATAATGTTTATTGCAAATGGAAATAGACTTGATTATAACACTATCATAGTGTTATAGGGTTGACTGCCGATATTAAATTGATTACTACGGTGGTTTATTAAAATTTGATTTTGTAAGGAAGTGTAAGAATAAGAAAAACCTAGATAATAATAATCATAATATTAAAAATTTCAATTTGTCAAAGATAAGGATTTATGTCAGGTAGGCTAAACATTCCAATGCTTTGGAATTTGACCATATTTGATAAATAAATCAATAATTGACGTCGGGTTGTCAAAAAATAAATTCCTAAAAATGTTTAAATTTGTTCAAGAATTCCAACATTTGATAAATAAAATATTTATTGACCTTGGGTCGTGGCATTTTGAAAAACTAAAGGAAAATTCCAACTAAGATCGGCACAAGGCCATTCATACAAATAATCAATATTATCGAGTTGCTCACCAATCAAAGAGGAGTGGGGAGGTTTTTTTTTTTTTTTTACTCCTACCCGATGTTTATGCAGTCAGGTCATTGGTCCGGCGTTTTTATTCGCTGGTCAATCAGAGCCGTATGTTCGGGGGGGGGGACCCCATACAAAGAAGACCCGAATATGGAACAATACACAGAGATCGAAAGCTCGCTACAAGTCAGAGCCCTTGCCACCACTACATGCGCTCCGCTATATCTTGCCACTCAGTACTGAACTTGACCATTTAGCCATGAGTATTTAGCTGAAGATCGCAAGTCAACTTAAAAAAAACTAACTCTAACTTCGACATCCACGCTCCTTTGTTGTTGTACAAGCTATTCATCATTGTATGATTAATAAAGGTGTCTTTTTGTATATAAACATTAATAAGTGTTCGTGGTTATTGTTTTGTTGACCCGTTGACAGCATTGGTTAATTTGGTCATCGTCAGACTCAGCCGAGTTAAAAAAGCACGAAACCAGCTCTCCTTCATGTGGATCAGCAGATAATGTGGGAACAGGAAGTCCGAACGAACAGGTTCAAGCACCCTGTAAGTAGACAGCATCACCACACACCCCGATAAAACATTTGGTACCGTGCCCGGGGCATCGTTCCATAAATTGAAACCGTGCCCCCAGCATAGTGCCATACGATGAACCGCAATCAAATCATGGACACGCCTGTTTGTGTTTCACCTCGGGATAATGTTCTTGGAAGAGGTATGTATCATATATATATATATATATATATATATATATATATATATATATATATATATATATATATATATATATATATATATATATGCGGTTTTGTAGGTTTATCCCGCTGTCGAAAAGGCCGAAGAAAAATGACGGACTTCTGAAAGAAAAGTATTATGGCTATCGAATTAAATATTCCAAAGAAAGGTTATAAGGAAATAATCAACAAGGTTCCTTTATTTAAGAAGTTTGCAGTTGTTGCTTTCTCTTCTCACAATTTACGATAACTCGTTTTGTTTGCGTGTCCTAACAGTCAGAATTGCAACTCCACCCAGTTGTCAGCTCCTTAATCTCTAGCGAGCTACGTTACATAAGTGTACGCAACTGAATCTCGTAGGCTTAATGCCAGGTCATGCACCAACTCTAATTCCGGAAAAGGGAATGGTCTAATCATTGTTATGTAGTTGTTTTTAATCTTTGGGCTACTTTAAGAGAATTAGAAGCTTTTAATTTGGATTATAAATCTGAATTCACCGTCCCTGCGGAGAGTGCCCCGTCGTGGTATAATGGTTAACAAGCTAGTCGCGTTCATCCATTACTAGTGAATAAAGTGTACTAGATACCACATACTTGCGAATTTTAGCCGCAGTATTGAATAATCCATAAGGAGTTGGTATTCCGTTTAACACATAAAGTAAAGTAAAGTTGTTGAGCCGGCCTAGTGTTGGTATCAGCCAATCAGCGAGGGAGTCTATCCCTTTTTCAATAACGCTAGACCAAGGATATTGTTTTTGCATCTGATGTGGAGCGCCACACCTACCATCGGTTCCTTACTTTACCGCACAGATCCCCGTGCTACTCATGCGCTGAGTTGGCGAGACTCATGAATCAACTTTTGGCATTAGATAATAAGTAGGTGATATGACGTTAAAAAGATAAATCAAACCAAATAAATGACCAAAATTACAGCATTAAGTAATTCATGTGATGATATGACATTAACCAAATAAATCGAACAAAACAAATAAATCAAGTCTCGGCATTTAAATAACTCATAATGAGTTTATATGCCATTAAGCAAATAAACCAAATGAAACCCAACTGATAGCCGGGTTTTTGTCAATATGTGCTGTGTTTGTGAAAGGGTTGCTTGGCCCCAAATAACAGACAATAGTTTGGGTTACCGAATCATGAGAAGAAAGTATTCCATTCCATTAACGAAATCGGCGTTTGTTATCACAAAGAACCAGAAGCAACCTTGCATCATAATATTCACTGTGAAAGAACTTATCGTTGAGATAGAGAAAAACAGGCACATTGAATGTCTTAACACGATGTAGCTTAGAGAGTGGCATTTGGAATCAATACACTGCGTCATAAAGTTCTATTCCCCGAGACCATCATCACTGTTTGTCCAGACACCATTTCTCAATTACTCTGTCAGCTACCCATTTATAAAATCTAAAGAAATAATGAACGAGGCACCCAAGCTTTTGCTTATATTTTTTATCCAGCAAACAATCCCCAAAATCTTGATTTGCTTTTTATTACCGCCCGAAACATAGTCTGCATGACAGTCACTCATGACAATCAGCTAGCCCATTTCTGTAAAAGTTTTCCAGTGTTCTTTTTTATACATACTAGTACAAAAAAACACCCTCCGGGCGATGTAAAAATAGATTTTTGAAACATATTGCCTGAACCCCTCAGGCAATATGTTTACAGTGTTAGAGTAAAAAATTCAATGTCAGCGAGTTTGTACCCTAAGTAAGTAAAATCATCAAATTCATTAAAGGATTAAGAAATAAAACAATTTCAAATGTAAACTTTAAATATGTATTAAAATGAAACAAACTATATATAGATATATAATACCAGTCATCTATTTATTAAAACTTGTTTTAAAAAAACAATGAGGACTGTCTAATGTTGCATGTTCAAATTTTGAGTGTATGTATTCTATGTTATGACGATTTTGGGTAATGTGACGTAAGCAGTGACGTAATTTTTGTTACAAACAAAAACCGGAAGCGAATCTCCATTATTAATAGATTAATATAGATAATTCGACATTAAAATTTAAATCACCAAGTTTATAGCAGGAATTCAGCTTTTAATAATGATAATGATAAATATGTATTATTTAGATTTCTAGACCGTTGTCCTCATCTTTACTATTATATGCACTACGTTCCGATGTGCTACCGGTCCTCTTCAGGTGTTTCTCGTCAAACTTGGGAACCTTCTTGTGGAACTCGGGAGTCTTTCAGGGAACCTAGAACCGAACCCTTTATTTTACCCATTGGTGCAGATTGTTTTCAACCCGTTAGCCAGGTTCACAAATGTTAAGCTATGTTAAGTATTCTATTTTATTTTCGCCTGAAGTCGGCGGAAATGTTGCGTCTACAAAAAGTAAATATAAGACCAACAGCCCGAAAAATCTGAATAATAAAATTATTAAGTCTCCTGTAAAAGATTCCGACAAATAATTCCACATATTTAGAAATGTATTTGTAGTCAAAACGACTACACTAGTAAGATATTTTTTCTAAGATTTATTCATGGAAATTGAACAATATATACACGCATGAAGATAAAAGTATGTAATGTATGTATATATATATTTTCTTATATGTATATACATCTACATGTGCAGTTGTGCGTTTATATGTTTATATAAGATATTTCATATATGTGTCGATATCATACAAACGTGTTCAGGTATTTTATACATCAAAATATCGTCAGATATTTTAAGGCGAATCCGTTAAAATGTTCTGATTTAGAGAATAAATCAATTTCCAGTTTAATTGGAAATTTAGTAGTAATATTGTGAAGTTTGCATTTTGCTTTGCCCGATCATTACAGTTTATCAAGAAACCTATTACACGTTAACTATTGGGTAATAAATTGTTTACTTGGAATAGATTATAATTTCTATATTGAACTTAATTGCTGCCAAAAGGCAGTATGCAACTATGTAATACAGTGGTACCTTGACTTACTTATGAACTTGCCGAGTTACGTGCTTTCATTTGGTCCACTTTTTTGGTTTGTGTGTAGAGCTAAAATCTGATGTAGAGCAAGCTCCAGACACACTTATGTTAATATATTCATTAAAAATATTTAAGTTTCAAAATTTATTAAGCCAAAGAAAAAATATTTTTTACAAGTAATAAACATTAAAACATATTACAGCACATAATAACTTAATTTTATTATGTTTTTTAATACAATACAGTGTTATTTTGCTTATAAAAAACTTAACAAACAACATTTGGGAAATCTACGCTGTATTTACCAAGATAGAAATGAACAATGAATGAAACGATAATTCTTTTCAGAATACAAGGTGTGTCGTAAAAGTGCTGAGTTCGAAGCTGTATTTACCAAAATAGAAATGGACAATGAATGGAACGTTATTTTTTTCAGAATACAAAGTGTGTCAAAAGGACTAACAATCTCGATACTTTTTGACACTACTTGTATAGCGTTAATTTTATTTGGTTTGTTGTTGTTGCTGCTGTTGGTCGTGGTGGTCGTGGTGTTTTTTCTTCTAGTTAAATCGATCAGCAAAATGTTCAAATCAAAGCCTTGATTGGTGACTGAAAGTAATTTTATCGCAAGAATTCAGCCTTTAATAATAATTATAAAAAGTTCCACATATTTAGAAATGTGCCTGTAGTCAAAAACACTAAACTCGTAAAATATTTTTCCAAAGATTTATTCAAGAACACTGAAGAACTGTGAGTAATTCCTCAATATATACTTTTTTTTATATATTCATTTATTTATTTTGCAGAAAAAAAGAACAATTTTCTACGAAGACTTCGAAGAGTAAAAGTCAGTTGGTAGCCACTCTATAAACGGAACCTTTATGCAGATCACGTCTCCATGTCCCTCTTTGTAGCATTCGAGAGAGTAGGTCGTGTCATTCTACATAGTAATAAATTCAAAAAATACAAATAAAAACTAATAAAAAATATACTACTTATTTCAGATGCAGGCCACTGAATCTTTTTCTTTAAAATGTGTTTTTGCCAACACATGATTCTTCAGTATTTTTGCAATCCTCCCGGGGGTGTTAAACACGGTACGGACTGCATATTAGATGTACTGACAAATAAACGCTAAATATTTTATTTTTATTTTATTTTTTTAAATTTTTTATTTTATTTCTACTTTGATCGATCAGCGAAATATGTAAATCAAGCCATGATTGGTTACTGAAAGTAAGTAGGAAGATATATAAACACTAGCCCTACATGCAACCTATGAGATTACAAGTCTGAAGTTTTAAGTAGATAAATCCAGACTTACATTCATTTTGGGTTTGATCTGGGGTTTTTTGTTTAATAGCATATCAACCTTCAAGTTTAGTTTGAAAATCTTTTTACTATATGCGCACATATATTCATATTCTTGGTTACCAAATTTCAATACAAAATAGTATCTGGTTGTATAGTTTTACGATTCTTCTGGTCATTTTCAGGCAACAGGTGAGAGCACATTACAGTTGAAATCCCTTGTGTTCCTTAGTGAAGAATCCTTGGTTGTTACTTAGTGTTAGATAGAATCCTTTTGTGGTTCATCGGCGTTTCTTAGTGTTGGGTTGAATCCTTTGGTTGAGCAGAGTCCTTGGTTGCAGATCCGTTCGTCCGTGTCGGATACGTGCAAATGAACGGCATTCAATGTCGATAATTAGATTAACTAACCACGTATTCGAGTAGTTTAAGTAGTGGACATCTGCACATCTTATATATCCAAAATATTCGAACATGTTTCATTGAAAATAATAAAATCATTACCTCTTTTGTTTTAAAAAATCATGTTTTTTTAATTGCTCGTGATTTACTTATTTTGGGGCAATTCTGTATTAGTTTGCATTCTTTGGTTAATGGAATATCAACCTTGCATTGAATAATGGATTCGGTTTGGAATTCCCTAAGAAACAACCTATATCATTCCATAGAGGGAGTGGTTTGGTTTTGGTTTCTTTGTTTAAAGCAGGGGTCACGAAACTACGGCCCGCGAAGGAATTTTATCAGGCCCGTACACGGTACTTGAATATGTTTTTTAAACGTACGGAACGCGGGACATTCTGATGTGAAATCAACCCATCGAACGAAATTGACTGATAAATATTTGAAAGGAATTATCTTCAAATGATGTAGCAATTCCAAACCCAACATTGACGATATCTTGAAAGTAAAACTTCAGTTTCACAACTCTTACTGAACCCTTCTGCTAAGGTTCGGTTCTTTGATAATGTTTTGAAAATAAATATATTGGTTAATTTTGTTTGTGTGTCAATCATCCATGAATATAACATGGAAAGATAAACTATATTTTACATCTTTTTCTCAGAGCTTTCGTTCTGGATAGCAAGTATTGAACAGAATAATAATGTGGCACGCGCTCGTTATGTTTTCAATTATCCGACCCACCGCGAAAAAAGTTTGGTGATCTGTAGTTTAAAGCATATCAACGTTTGTAGGTCATTTAATGCGAAAGTCATTTTTGTAGAAGAAAATTAGTGGTAATATATAACCCAAAGCTGGGGGAATTAAGGGGTTTCGTACCTTTCCCATGTTCATTAATGTATTTAATTAAATGAACTTAATAGCACGACAAGATTTTTAACTCGCCTACTACGATGTCACAATCTTACAAGCTAGCCACTACGCCATGAAATCTTCCCGTTCATTAATTGTAAAAAATACATGTATAGTTTAAATAAAAGACGAACAAGGTAATTGCTTTACATAAGCCTTATTAAATATAATTTAATTGTGATGTCGCAGTCCAGCACATTAGCTAGTACTCCACATCTAAATTTTCATTCATTTTAGCCTTGGTTTGCTTTCTTTGCTTAGTGCCTTATCAACATTCGTGGGTTATTTAATGCCAAAGCTATTCTTCCAGAATTACAGAAGTGACACTATTTAACCCACAAATGGAATATAAAGAGATTCATATATTTCCTAAGGGTATTATTCTGAATGTAAACGTAATAACGTGAGTGGAATTCGAACTCACTTCGATGTTGCAGTGTAGGAAGTTAGCCACTACGCCACGGAGACTCCCCTTTCATTTATTTTAAAGGTTACATGTATTGTGTAATAAAAGACGAGACAGGTGATTACTTCAGTAAAGCATTATTCAATATACATTAACTGTAGTCCAGTTAAGGTGAAGATGCTTTTCAGTATTTACAATGAACTAATCCAGCAAGAGACAACTAAGTTTAACTTCACCAGATATAGTAACCGTTCAGTCGAGGTTTTCATGTGGAAAAATTGTAAAAAAAAGTACCAAAACTTTCTGAAACGTTTTCGATGGGGTTAAAAGTCACGAATTTTCATCGACTGTAAATAAACGTTTCCTTGGCAATGAATTGCTTCTCTGTTTTCCTTCTTTTTTTATTTTCTTTATTATTATTTGTATTTTGTGAGGAGTAAAAGGATGAATAGACATAAGAATATATTCCTAATTTTGTTGTTCTAATTTTGTTTTGCGCATAATTCTTTTCCGAAGGGGTCACTAGCTTTGATTCACCAGATATATTTCAAGTGCAGAATGTGTGGCGACAGAGACGAAAGGGTTTTAACATATAATAAGCGAATGGAGCAAAGTAGCACAAAGACAGTACAAGACTAGGTACGATTCGGTGGGAAAAGTACTCCACTTGGAATTGTGCCAGAAATTAAATTTTCACCTTACAATTAAATGGTATATGCCCAAGCCTGAACCTGTACTGGAGAATGAGACACATACAATTCTGTATACAGACGGATCACCTAATCCCGACCAGGAAAACGGACCTATTATTGATTCAACGAAATAAAGAGAACCTGTCATCTCGGGATGAGGAAACTGATAAACATGAAGGTGATGCTCGTGCCAGTTGTAATTGGTGCTCTTGGAACGGTCCCCAAAGCTCTGGAAAAGAATTTTGATTAATTGGAAATCAGAGGAAGAATCGATGCCATCCAAACTAAAGCACTGTTAAGATCGGCTAGAATACCCAGAAGAGTCCTGGATACCTGAGGGACTTGCTGTTACTCAGTCTACAGTGAACCACCAGCTACGGAAGGTGAAAAAAACTAATAATAATAATAATAATAATAATAATAATAATAATCTCGACAAGGTTACCAGACTTAGTGTTCATTAACAAAAAGAAGAGAACTTGTCTTCTCGTGGATTTTGATGTTCCAGCATATCACAGAGTGAAAATGAAAGAAGAAAATATAAACAAATATCTGGATCTTGTCAGAGAACTGAAAACAATGTCTAACATGAAGGTAAAGGTTTACCAATTATAACTGGGACCGTTGGAACGTCTCCAAGAGTTTAAAAAGTGAATGTAGGAAATGGAAATCAGAGGAAGAATGGGGGGGGGGGTCTGACGGCATCCTGCGAATGTTGGCTGCTCAAATTTCTCTTTCAACTACACAGACGAAGATGAAAACAATTAATCTGACAGGCACCAGAGAAAGAACTGCAAGTACTCCTCTGATAGCGAACAAGGGGAATCCTGTCGATATCATGTTAATGTTGGCTCCTCAAACAAAGAAAACAACAATTCATCCCAGAGATATCAGATGCAGAAATCCTCAACCCTTTTTCATGGTGCCTGAAGAGAGGCAAATATTATTCCAGTGACAAGGAAGTGAATTTTTTGTTAAAGAAGTGGCTCAAAGAACAGTCAACAAAATTTTATGGGACAGGGATACATGCTCTCATTCGAAGGTGGAACATGGCTATTGAGAGAAACGGTGACTATGTGGAGTGTAGAATACTGTTAATTGTTATTCTGTGTTACTTTCACCCTTAGCCGGGATTGAACCTGCAGTCTGGAAATGACTGTTACAGATTGTTAACTATTGGACAGTTGAACAGACAAACACCTCCTCAGCTTAATGGACTATTCCTGCCACCACGGCAGTAATTATTTAAGCTGTTATAGTGGGTTCATTGGAGAACTAGTAACTGCATGGTTAGGCTTGGCCAGTCACATTGCTCAAACCAATTGTTGACTGTCTAACTGACTTACTTCAATATGGAGAAGTAAGGATGTGATTCACAGAGAACCAGCTTCATTTTGATGTATGATAAATGTTCCTGTGTTCGTAATTGTACCTGTGCTAAAAAAATGACATTACTTTTTGACTCGATCTCGTATCATTCGTTTTAAAACAAAGAATAGCAATTGGTAACAAACCTAAAAACAGACTATCCAGCGACTAAAGCCGAACAAATTAATATAGCGTCATGTAACGAAAAGTCGGCCTTTCATGCAAACAGTTGACAAGTCAGAGGGTTCATAAACGTAGCTGTTTGTCAAATTTGACTCGATTTAATCAAAAAGTCTCAACTGTGTCCCCAGGGAACGGAGCACTGCAGAGATTGGGGATTATTGTTATTCAATAATCTTAATCTAATACCTAAAATTGAGTCGCTCCAGGCCGCTGCAATTTTGTCATGAAAATCAATTTGAATTACATGCACCCAATCCCTCATACACACGAACATACTCACTCATACACACACATTCATACATACACTCATACACACACATTCTCACACATACAGACACACAGACACAGACACACAGACACAGACACACACACACACACACACACATATATATATATATATATATATATATATATATATATATATATATATATACCTATTTATAAAAAAACGCATTTATCAAAAATATCTTCGTTTTAAAATCATTTAAAAAGCCTATTACTTTTCCTATTTCTTTTATTTTAATGGCATATCATCATTAGTGGGTTACGTAAGGCCACCATAGTAGAAAAGGGTTAATGGTACGATTTAACCCATAGCTGGGGATGAAGGATTCATACTTTTCTGAAGGGTATTAGTACAAAAGTGAGCATAATAGTGGGACTGGAGTTTTGAACTTGCTTACTACGATATTGCAGTCCAATACATTAGCCATTATACCACGGGTATTCCACCTATTATTACATGCACACAGTTAACAAAAACCTTGAATATCTCAATAAAAGATAGATTGATTGATCGATTAATTCTAACGGCATATCAATCCATGTTGGATTCAGGGATTTGAGTATATTGCATATTTAATTTTACATTTTGTTTTGTAGTTGCTTTTGAGTGTTAATTACGCACAGTTAATTATATTAATATTTCTAACTGATAAAATAATTAGCAAAATAGATATATTTGATCCATAGAGGGGACCCTAACTGATATTACCACTCCTTGTCAAAACAAACTTGAGAGTGATGCCAATGAATGGATACTCCACTCACACCAGATCCCAGATGTAGTTTAGTGCCATTTTCAGGATACCTTCTTTTGTGTGTGTGGGAGTTGTTCTTACCCCTCGACAGGGAATACAGTCAGCGTGGTCCAAGCACTACCGACATGATAACTCTTTAAAAGAGATCGAATATTTTTCTAAATGTTGCTCCAGGACGAAAAAAAACACATGGAAGAGTGATTTTTGTAGGCCCCGTACGGTTTAAATGCCTTACCATAGAGCATAAACTAATTTCCTATCAATTTGATAATATTGTAGGTTTTACGTGGCTCTCAACCACATGATTACAATTTATAAAGGGATGTATCTTTTTTTTTTAATTAATTCTATTGATAATGTAGTACCAATTATATTATCTAGCTATTGCCAACTGTTTATTATATGAATTATGTAAATAAAACGTGAGTTAGCATTTATCTTAATGATGGCAAATGGTCTCATTGTAAAATAAATAATTTCTAATTCTACCCATGATTCTTGGTCAGTTGTTCATCGCCCTTACAAGGGATTTACAAGTTAGAAATATATCTGTTATCTATATTTATATATAGATTAATAAAAGTTATTTTCTGTATGGGATTTATTATATTTTCTTCTTTATATATTATTGTTTTTAAATTGTTTATTTTTGTTATTCTTCACGTTTGTATTTTGTATTCCATTTACTTTTTATAATGCTTTACATTTTATGACTTGGTTTCATTTTTTAATCATTTTCAAATTAAGTTTTGATATATCATTGATTTATATTCTTATTATATTTTGATTTAGGTTTTCTTATTGAATAGAATAGAATAAAAAAAGATTAGAAGGCACATCGTCCAAAACTTTGTGTAGATAACAATAGAGATGAGGACAATAGTCCGAATAATCCAAATAATATAGACTTAAAATTCTAATAGACTTAGAGCAACGAATATCCCTTACCACTTAAAAAAATGACATTAACAATATGTATCGAATTTATTGTTGCGCCTGTCCAGTTTCCTGTCTAGAGTGACTAATGATATTAGACGTCATTTAAGCTATATCCTACAGAAAATATTTATACTATGTATGAATTCAAAGATGATTGAAAAATATTGAAAAAGATTAAGAAATTGATATATAAACATACAAGAGGTAATATTCATATTATTACTACTACTACTAATAAACATTATATAGACTGTGTAAGATATATATATATATATATATATATATATATATATATATATATATATATATATAAAGTTTGACCTAATGTGTCAGATATACCTACTAAAAGTTTCGCTTAGTGCTCTTCAGAGCGAAGAATCAGATCTTTGCACTGAAGAGCACTAAGCGAAACTTTTAGTAGGTATATCTGACTCATTAGGTTAATATTTATTATTTGCTCTACTTAGGTATTGAGCACTCTTTACTTTTTAGATTTAGAACATCCTGGCGGTTTATATATATATATATATATATATATATATATATATATATATATATATATATATAATTTTCATATATGTATACATGTAAATAGTTTTTTCTTTTGGCCAAGTATTATAGTATCGACCGATTATTTTCGGTTTGCTACGACTATCTTGGTCTTTTCTTTTTTTTAAAGTTTTTTTCCCCCAGGTGATGTTTGCTAGTATATTTTTACTATCAAACTATTTGCCAGGGTTTACCAGCAACTTTGGTACATAAATTATATATATATATATATATATATATATATATATATATATATATATATATATATATATATAAGAGAGAGAGGAGAAAGTGATTAATGTACATTCCTTCTGAATTAATTAGTTGTTGTCAATGGGCTTGATTTTTTTTTCAAAATGCGTGCTTTTGCCTAACATACAGACATATAGTTATTTTTATACATTAACTAACCGAACGAAAACAGCGGCAGATATGGTGTGCACGTCATAAAATTCTGTTATCGTGGGAGCGATGATGTCTACTCAGATGATTGCGCCCGCAGTCACAACAATTTAAACGACTGCCTGGTGGAAAGATGGGCGGCATTCGAGTTCAGATGTCCTTTGGCATTAAAGTGCAGATAAATTATTGGCCCATTGGGGTATTGGGTTGCTTTGCCAGCCGGGCTGTCCAATGAATTGTGTACATATCCAGTTTCATCCGGGTCTCATGATGCGACAAATTAACTACCCGATTGTCAGCGCATCCGTTGATATTTGCAAATCACTCGAGTGTTGTAGATTTTAGATTTTAGCAGATCGTCAAAGTAACGCCTTGCCTAGCAGGCTTGATTGAGTTACCGAGCTGGGGGATAAGCGTAGGTGTAGATCACGATTACAAGAACACAGGATCACTTTGATTCTTACACGCCGATCAATGATTGCACGATCAGATACATTACCTTTTGAACTGCGTTAACACTCTGTAGGAAGTTTATTTATTCTCTAATCAAACGTGTGTCATCGGCCTCTGGTCAGTGGACGAGGCCTGCAAATTATTTCCTAGTTCACTTAGTTCGGTCAACGTCGGTAGTTCGACGACAGTTGTCCAGTTTTAGATTAATCTGAGCTAAGTAAAGGCCTATGGATATAAATATTTAATGCACGTAAGCAGATTTATTAATATTATATATAACAGCCTATAATGACTATATTAACAGAATATAAGACCTATATAACATAATATATATATATATATATATATATATATATATATATGTATGTATGTATGTATGTATGTATATATTATATATATATGCCTGTATATATATACGCTCTCTCTCTCTCTCTCTTCCTCTCTCTCTCTCTCTCTCTCTCTATATATATATATATATATATATATATATAAGGGTAGTGGGGACATGGAGTAAACAGCACTTGGTTACAGACAGTTTCTCGCATTCAACATATATATCTATATCTATATATATCCATCTCTCTTTCTCTCTCTTTCTCTCTCTCTTCTCTCTCTCTCTGTGTCTATATATATATAATATTAATAATATATATATATATATATATATATATATACACCACCTATATTAACAGAATGTATAACATCAACATATGTATTAGCATAATATAACAGCCTTTTAACAGAATATATAACGGAATATAACATAAAGAGTGAGGTCAAGTGTTACTACTTGTCTTCGCCTGGGTGAATAATGGACTATTTCTTTCGATTGTGAAGAAAGAAAGAAATAATTGTCATAGATTCAGTGCCACATCGGGGTATTGATCTTGCTATTAAAAAATCAAAAATCATCAATAACATAAAATTGGTTAAGTTTGGATTCCATGGGCAAAAATACTTTTATAAAAGAATCTGTGGGAATATAGAAGCTCTAGAACTCGTTTAACAGACAAACATAGTGTACAAAAAGTCACAATTTTTTCGAAGCTCAAATTTTGGAGATTGTCTAACTTTAATATAATTCAAACATGGATAACATTTCAGAAAAAATGAAAGGGGCATTTGACATAGCCTTGATGATTTGACAGGGAATTACCCGTATGCGATAATCAGGTGATAAACTGACAGTCACGGGATAACTGCCTGTTATGTAGATGCTAAAGGGCTTGACTGTGCCGTCGTAAGCGAGTTCGAAATCTCATTGCCTTATTACGTTTACCTTCATAAAAAGGTATACATCTTCTCACACACTCCACTTACGAATTAAATACTACGATGACTGTAAGGGCGAGTTTGACATTAAATAACCCACGAAGTTTGATATGCTATTAAACAAAGAAAATAAACCAAACTGCCAGTGTTCAAGTGCCATTGATTCTATGTTTACCCCAACGTAACTTTATATATATAATATATATATATATATATATATATATATATAAAAGTTATTTCATATGATTTTTCCGTCTCAGTGAGAAGGAAAAATCATCATCAATAGACCAGATATGGAATTACTATCCGCTTGAATATCAGATTTGATGAAGCAAAAGTGCCGAAATGAATGTATTTCTGTGGAAGTAATGTATACTTATAGTTATTTATCAATTCTTAATAAAACGTATATGTAAAATATATATATGAAATGTTTTTATGTACGTTTAAATACTCAATTTTGATTGAATCCTATCACAGATACACTTGGTACTATTCTCATATATATATATATATATATATATATATATATATATATATAATATATATATATATATAATATATTCAGTTATTATATATATATATATATATATATATAATCATTTAAAGAAACATCTTCCATTTTGCGGACCTTATTTTTTTATCGGATTTATTTACATTTTTCTGTAATATATATAGTTTGGTTCAGCTAAGTTTGTTTTAATATTTCTTTCTTTATAGGAAGACTAATGTATAGAATTTTATGTGTAGCATTTTGCCTTTTTAACTTTGACTAACACAATTAATTCAGAGATATATGTTAAAGAAAATACATTTTTTTAAAAATTCTGTTCTAAACGACTTCTTATCCCCCCCCCTATATCTCCCGGCAAAAAAGAAAGAAAAAAATAGATAAATAATACGTGCCTAGGCATTAAGAAGTCAACAACCCAGCAATGGACAAGCGCTTAGAAAGTTTGGTTCAGCTAAGTTTGTTTTAATATTTCTTTCTTTATAGGAAGACCAATGTATAGAATTTTATGTGTAGCATTTGCCTTTTTTAACTTTGATTAACACAATTAATTCAGAGATATGTTAAAGAAAATACATTTTTTTAAAAATTCTGTTTCTAAACGACTTCTTATCCCCCCCTTATATCTCCCGGCAAAAAAGAAAGAAAAAAAATAGATAAATAATACGTGCCTAGGCATTAAGAAGTCAACAACCCAGCAATGGACAAGCGCTTAGAAAGTTTGGTTCAGCTAAGTTTGTTTTAATATTTCTTTCTTTATAGGAAGACCAATGTATAGAATTTTATGTGTAGCATTTTGCGTTTTATCTCTGACTCTAACACAATTAATTTTGAGTTCAATTCTCGATAATCTAAAATGGTACTTCTGGACTTATACTAAGTTAAAACTTTTTTCCCGTGTGGTGGACCCGTAGATCTCATCAGATCATCCACCTGCGTTCCCCAATGTCTCCCAGTCATCTTGCCTCGGCTTGTCACTGATACTTTGGGGAAGGAGAACATGCGGTGCGTGTCGCACAAGCGCACAACATGTAAAACAAAACACGTGCAGATATTTCTACAAGTCCCAGTGTGATGGGGGAATAGTAAGGATCACAGGCCTGACGGAATGGCAACATGCAGATGTAAATCTACATACGGCGTGATTCGTGACTCACTTAACGTCACCGCCACATCCTGTTCAATCAGCAATGTGCCTCGGTGAGGATGTGGGTGATTGAGCAGCCCATTGGTTAACACTGTTTACCCAGCCATCTGGAAAGTGTCTAGGAAAGGTGACCTAAACAAATTCTGCTTTATCTATCAAGCTGGCCAGAAACCAACGCCTCGACGGTTATCCACATTAGCTGGGCGAAAACTAGAAGAAAATACAACACAAAACAATGCTAAGAATAGCCACCTGGAATGTCTCGACACCTACCGATCTTGAGAGATTGGGAAACCCCAAACTACGTACTGGTATCATGACTGAGAAGCATCTCAATAAGGGGTAGACATCGATGCTCTTGCGGAAATCAGCTTCAGCTATAAGGACCAATTGATAGAAGGGGTGGGCTGGATACACATCCTCATGGAAAGACAGGTCGATGGTAGCTGTAAGAAGTCTGAGGTAAGTTGACTCAAGCCCTTCATTCTGAAGTGACACATGATGGACGCCATGGAAACATTTCCTACAGTTTAAGTCTGACCTGTGTGGCAGGGCCTGTATGTCGAGGGTTTCATATGTGTGACAGGGTACACAAAACAAGCTGGATCCGTGGGCCATCTGCGTGCTCACAACTGCTCACAACTGAACTACTTGTAGAAATGGCCTTATTCTGTCAAGAAGCGGCAATCACAATATATATATATATATATATATATATATATATATATAGTGTGTGTGTGTGTATGTGTGTATATGTATATATATATATATATATATATATATATATATATATATATATATACACACACACACACACATATATATATGTGTGTGGTGTGTGTGTGTGTGTGTGTGTGTGTGTGTGTGTGGTAGATTTCCATTTAGACTATAATTAGCTAAGAAAAAATTTAGGGACAGTCCATCAAGGTTGCTGGAGTTGAACCCAGCAAGTCTATTTCTTTTACTATCAGTACGCTGTTCCATATTTCCCTCGTGGAAGCAAGCATACATCTTTTCATCTAAGCACCAAACCACAGAAGGAAAAAAGAACTATTGTCTATTCCTGAATTCTTGTTGATTAAACACATTTCTGTTGCAATTGTTTTATTTGCCGCATATCGATTTATATTTACCCAAACTAAATAGATTTAAAAAAAAAATAAAGATACTATAAAAAGATATTATAAAATTAAACTTACCAATAAAGAAAATCTCGAAAGTTTTACACCTTGTAGCCGTCAAAAAATAAACTCTTTTTAAAATAAAATAAAATTTCTTTACATATAATTACATAGAGAAAGAGCCACAGACAAAAGGAACTCGGAGAAAGTTAAGTCGTTTATGTGTAACAAAAAACTTCGACGTATTTTACACCTGGACAACTCAAAGTATTTACTGATAACGTTCATAATTCAATGAAGTCTTTAGATGCGTCTATGAAATAACGTAGCATAGTCACCGATGGCTACAATATCGGTGATGTTGATTCGTTGGATATGGTGAGGGAGATTCACAAATATACAACTCACCCCAAGGAACCTCATTGCTTTATTCTCATCGTTCAATTTCTGAGACCAAAGTACCTGAAAGAAATATATGGACCAGCTTTTCAGTTGTTCAGGGAATAGGACTACTTTTTGTGTTTGATTGAGACGTTTGTCTCCTCATCTCCCAGCCACTACAACATAATCACGCAATCTGTCGTCTTACATTTCAATGAAGTCTTTAGATGCGTCTATGAAATAACGTAACATAGTCACCGATGGCTACAATACCGGTGATGTTGATTCGTTGGATATGGTGAGGGAGATTCACAAATATACAATTCACCCCAAGGAACCTCATTGCTTTATTCTCATCGTTCAATTTCTGAGACCAAAGTACCTGGAAGAAATATATGGACCAGCTTTTCAGTTGTTCAGGGAATAGGACTACTTTTTGTGTTTGCTTGAAACGTTTGTATCCTCATCTCCCAGCGACTACAACATAATCACGCAATCTGTCGTCTTACATTAGGTTTTAAAGAACACATCAAACCCTCTTCCCTCGTGGTGGAGGTGTCACCGTCTGGCTAGCCCTTGCCGCCACTTAGATGGTCGATTGTTAGAGAACTCAGCAAGTCTGGTGTGCGAGGTCAAGCATATCATGTTATACTTAGCCAACTGGACGTGATGTTAATCCCTGTCAAAAAAGTTTTCTTTTTGTTGGAATATTTTATTGATATAAGGTGTGCTGTAGGCCACCACTTACACTTATAGACTGCGTTGGTTCATTGCTGGTATTCGACACAGACGGATTGATCAGCAACCAAGGATTCTACCTAATAATAAGGAACACTAAGATTCTAACCTAATACTAAGGAACCCAAGGATTCTACCTAACACCATGGAACACAAGGGATCTCCACTGTAATGTGCACTCACCTAAAAATGGCTACAAAAATCGTTACAGTTCTAGCTGCTGGCTTTTTGATAACTTAACAGTTTGCGTTTATGTACTATTTTCTTCCAATGTTTCTATTATGATATGTCAAAAAATAGAGCTAAAGAATTAGGAAGTTAAAAATTAAGTAGTTTAAAAACGAAGCAGGAAAATAGAATTTACAATAATGGTTTATTTCTAAACCGAATTAAATCAAATTAATAATAAGAGTTGCTAGGCTAGACGGGTGGTCAGAGAGCTCCCCTCCGATTAATCAGCTTTCGCGTCAAACCTATATCCTATATAATTCTCCCTATCGTATTGCTCTTATGGCAACCTTCCAACCCTTTTTATCATGTGATAGAATGCGGTGGCTGAGGGATTTAGTGACTTGGGCATGACGTTAAACTACATATGTTAAGGCGGTTCCAATTATGGGCTCTGAGGAATATGGAGTACCCCTTCATCATCATTATTTCCAGCTTTACTCTGACCCGAAGTGGTAATACGTTTAAAGCCCCATCTATGGGTTAAATAGATAAAAAAAATAGTTTTTAAATAACTGAATACCCAACAAGTATGAAAATAACTAAAACATATTCAGCAGAAATAAGCGCAAGGTTGTGACATGCCGTAAATTCCACCCGACCAACCAATCAAACTTAGAACTTAGCCAATGAATGTTTAACTGTTTGCGGTTCTGAACTATTTTCTAATAGAGCTAAAAGAATAAGCAAGTTAAGAATTAAGTAGTTTAAAAACGAAGAAGGAAAAATCGAATTTAACTAATGAACGGTATCGAAAGGAAAATTTGAATGAAAAAAAAAAGACGACCATTTACGATGATTGAGAAGTGACGAAGATGAGAAGTGATGAAGAAGGAAGAGAGCCTTTTGAGACTCTTGGACGGTAAAATGCCGAGATTGTAAGATTTTTTTTTTTTGAGGGAGTTATTTTTCAAATGAAAATTTGGATTTCTCTGAATTTTAATGTTTACTTATTCTAGGAGTTTTGAAAAAGACATTTACGTAAATATTTTGGAAGACAAACGAAACAACTGTTGGATCGGAAAATGTTGAGTTATTTTAATATATATATATTTACCAACTCCTCTGCACGAGCAGGATACGATACAATGTCAATTTCTTAAGCGGAGTTCAACAGGTTTGAATTCAGAGTTTTCCCTCTCCTAGACTGGTTACCTAGCCATGGTTAAAGAACCCAATCTGCCCTGCTATTTACCCATAGCTGGAGGGAGAGTGGGATTCATACCTTTCCCAAGGGTATTAGCGCTAAGTGAAATGCAATTATCACGTCCAGGATTTGAACTCGGGGCGACGAGTCCATATCCCATGACTTTAACCATTACACCACGCACTTCCTTATTTAATATATAAGGCGTGTGTTAGATCCACGCCCATACATATAGACTAGGCGAGATTGTGTGATTTATTCCTTGGCCAATCACTGGCAGTACTCTGAGGCTGATACATTACTTAACCCATTCTACTGGTCATAATTATTGCGTTTTTTAATGACGGACATAGGATTAAATCACTGGGTCCATAACCTGTTAATTTTTAAGGGCCATTGCTGGCCTTATAGCAGAAGCGCTTATCTGCTGGAATCCTTGATAAAGAGTCCGTCGACACTGTGAAACCTTTGGTTACTAAAGTGTCCTGAGTTACTGGTAATCGTATAAGTCTTCGTGAGCATTGGTAAAGATCCCGGCAATCCTATGTGCGTCCGTCATCAAAGAGTGTATTTGATGTGTGACAATATGGGGGTTTAAGTATCTTATCAGGCCAGTAGTATTGTCAGTGATGGGTTTGAAGGTCAATCACGTGACCTTATATAAGTATAGGCGAGGAACTAGCACTAGAAAAACCGCAAAAACATTAAAATTTATTGAAGTGGGAGTCATTTTGCCGAGAAATAAGAATTGCTGTTATCTCTCCCCGGAATGAAAAGAAAATGTCTCTGTATTTTAATGTTTTTTATGCCTTTTGTATATTGAAAAAAGAGCCGTCTGCCTTAAAGAAACAGTGGACTAAGATTTTCCTCTTCAGAGAAGGAAATATTATTTTCTGAAAACACGAACTTATTATGGTTTATTTTTACGTTTTGTGTTAGAATAAACTATTTAATGAAATAATTATTTAATTTTCTTGTTTTGTTAATTTTCTCGAGATATATCATTGTTTTAATTGAACATTTTAAACTACATCTTTTCAAATCTGTTTACTATTTTTCATGTTTCGCTAGCTTCATTTACCAATTGCTGCTACAATAAAAATAAAAAGTTATGATTTTTTTAAAGTTTCAAGCTGAAACATTTAATGACAGCCGTTTTTTGGGAATATTGAGTCTCTTAAAACCTATTTTATGTCACATGATACATTCTCTACTGCGTCCAAATATGTTTACGTTTGCACGTGTGTTGGAATAATTCAATGAAACAAGGATTTCAACTTCTGTTTGTTTTCTCAATTGTCCCATGATTAATAATTATTAAAAACTGAACATTTTTCACTAAATCTTTTCAGATTTATTAAGTATTTATCCTGGATATTCTTTGTTTAAATAACACATAAGTTTCGGTTACTTTTCTATTTACCACTTGCTTAAGTAAATATTTTAAAAAATGAATATTTTCCATACACCCTAATGAAACAGACATGAACAGACGAAAATAGCTAAATCAATTATCAATATTAGATTTTACAAATTTACAATTATACTGCAGACATTTAGAAGCTATCTTGGCTTTTTATTTAAAATCATACCAGTACTCAAATTTCCGGCATAACTTAATTTTGACAATTAATTCGACCAGGAATGGGGAACCTGCAGTCATAAGACCAAAATCTAAATAATCAAGTATAGCCTTTTACAGTCTGATTTAATGATCAATTAAAAGTGAGGAACTTCATATTGGAACATTATATACCAAAGGTTTCTCGCAGAAGGAAAACTCATAAAAGTCATTAGAAGTTTAGTAAAGTTTCTCATTTCTTTTAAGAACGAACTCATAAGTGACGTTCTTTTGTGGACATTTACACATTGACACAGCAGTCTAGACTGACCAGTAAACACGTACATCAATCATCTCGGTACGGATACTGGATGACGGGTAGAAGACCAGACAGAGACAATGAGTGATAGTGAATTGAGATAGAGATAGGGAAAAGGAAAGTAATGGGAACCCATGGTATCAGCGCTACCTTATGATGATGGTGATGATGATTAGATCTGTACTAACTTATAAAATAAAAGTTGAAACTTTACATTTTGTTGTATTAAATGTATTGATTCAGTTTGATTGATTTTAACGGCATGTTAACTCGTCTGGAGTTATTTAATGCATAGACTTTTGAGAAATGATTTCATTGTATGTCCATATTTATTTTTCCTGTGTAGTTGTTTCTTAAGATTTTTGTTTGTTTTATTTTTGCACAAAGTCCTATAGAAAACCAATAATTTATTTTAAAAACCTATTAGCTCGCAGATAGGACCCTCCAATTACTACCACTCCGAATCAGGGTGCAAGTGGGAGTAATAACAATGAAGTGGTACTTTTCTTTGGCACACAAGCTTCAGGTTGTGTATAGTAGATGTTGTTCTCAAATGTTTGAATACTGTATTGGTTTATTGCTGCTTAACTTCGGTGATCTAGAGAAAACCAATGATTTCAGCGTGACTTTGGCGTAAATTGAGCGCAGCTTTATTAGTAGACAATAAATTTCAATGTGACCATTCAGTATGAAAACGTTTACCCTCTACCACCAACGTTGTATTAGACGATCAGTGAACACGCTATTCCTGTTGTAACAGTACAATATGCTAATATCCATGCTCCAATTTAAGAAGGGGTGAAGGAACCTCGTTGTATAACGATTATCATCGTAGGTTGTAGACCTGGCTAACCGATTTTAAATCTTGAACGAGACTGATTCCATTTCCGCGGGGTTAATGCCCCTAGGAAAGGTATTAATCCTGATATTCTCCCTCCAACTACGGGTAAATTATAGGCCAAACATAGCTCTTTAATCTTTATGTGTCCATCGGTATAGCAGGAAAAAAATTGGATTCATACTACTCATGGAAAGGGATGTGTTTCATCAGGGTATTCATACATGGGCTATAAGAAGAGTCCCTCGACCAAATCAGGTTATGAGTTAAGTAAGAAAGAACCTTATTGGAATTCTCAGTTATATCGAACTATTTTGAGAGCGATAAATAATATTCATCGTGAAAGTAAAATCCATAAAAGTATCATTAAAACTTACAAATATACCCCCTTCGCGTGCAAGTATTTAAGTTTTAATGTAATAGAATATCATATTAAGTTAGAAAGGCTAAGGAAACTAAATAAGAATGCAGATACAAATATTTGAAACAGAGGGGTGTATTATCAAAAAATAGAACAACTGAAACTTACTCTTGATAAAAAATTAAAATATCGTTATAATGTGACTTTTTCTATAAACTCATACAAAACACGGGCGCGCATACACACACACACATACGCAAACCCATACGCATATATATATATATATATATATATATATATATATATATATATATATATAAATATATGCACCCTCCGCGTACTAGTTCATATTCATTAAGATAAAACCGTACAATCCGAAATCAATATTACGATACTCATATTTATTAAAATCAAATGTTTACTATCAATATGCAAATTAGCCTGCCCGTTTACATTGTAAACCACTATTTTGTTATATATAAATACAATTGCATGTTATTAGAATGTAGATATGGTGAACAGTATCAATAATGTAAAACATTCTTATTAATATTTGAGGTTCAAATAAAAATAAATTCACGAAGAATGTATCGTAAATATTAAAGGAAATTATGACGAGTAGTGGTATATTATCGGTTACACACAAAACGCACATATATATATATATATATATATATATATATATATATATATAGATAATAACAAAACACTTTTCGCATCTGATGAGTCGGGAGAATTAGACATTTTGTCTAAGTTCCCCGAAATAGTCTATAATGCAAAATCTCTAAGTCTTTTGTTATTTCTTTAATTATAAATTTGCTCTGTGACTCTAACAATAAGAGCACATTGAGCTCTCAAACTGTGTTTTAAAAAAAAAAAAAACTCCTATGTCGTAAGGAAGATTTCTCTGGATTTTGGATTATATATATATATATATATATATATATATATATATATATATATATATATATATATAAACCCTTTTGGTATTAACAACTTATTCTATACTGCCATGAAGACGTGCTAGTAACTTTTTGATATATATATATATATAGAGAGAGAGAGACAGACAGAGAGAGAGAGAGAAAAAGAGAGATGGATAGATATAAACAAAATGAGGTGAATAGATTGAGTAATAGATATGAACAGAATGAGATTACTTGATGGATATAAAGACAATGAGATAGATAGATAGATTGATAGATATGAACCGAATGAGATAGATTGATTGATAGATATGTACCGAATGAGATAGATAGATAGATAGATAGATAGATAGATTCTAAATGGCTCAGAACGAATGTGATATCTGGGAACATGGTGAAACGTTGCATGTTTACCCCCCCCCTCTTTTCAATCTACCCGATAAAAATTAATATAAAGCAAGGCAGCACTTTGCGCGTTACTAGCACCATAAATGTCAATAATGCCAGCGAATGGACACAGAAGTTCGCCGACAGGATAACCTCAAATTGTGCGCTAATAAACATTAAGTTTTGCTGACGAATACCCAGGCGCGCCATAAACCAACCTCAAAGCTTTAAATGATAGATGATGCAATGGATGGCATAAAAGAAACATAACAATCATATTCCTAGGCAATATAAGTGTGTGCAAAGTCCGTATGTCCATTTACTGATTAGACGGCCGACTTGACTTTCAGCTGTAAAGCCTCAATGTAACTATTTCATCTAAAGCAACAACTGTGACAGATATTACATTATATTGTAAGTTCACAACCCATAACTAAATGGAGTAATTTTTCAAAAAAAAAATCTTATTCCCTTATCAGCATATATATCACTGCTATTGCTTCTAGGTTAAGAACTAATATAATTTTACTATAGATATTAAATAGCAAAAATATGCGCCCTCTCCCAGATGCAAGTATTTAAGTTTTAATATAAAAGTAATGTAAAATCTCCAAAACTGAATAGAACAATCTAAAAAAAGGCTTTAATTCCCTTATCATCATAAACATCACTTCTATTGGTACCAGTTTAAGAACTAAGGGGCCGGGTTAGCTCAGTCGGTAGAGCGTTCGGCTAGAAACCACAAGGTTCCTAGTTCGATACCGGTCCTCGCCAACTCAGCGTATGAGTAGCACAGGGATCTGTGCGGTAAAGTAAGAAGCTGATGGTAGGTGTGGCGCCCCGCCTCAGATGCTAAAAAACAATCTCCTTGGTCTAGCACTATTGAAAAGGGGATAGACTCCCTCGCTGACTAGCTGATACGGACTTCTAGGCTGCCCCGTCGACTTTACTTTTTTTACTTATTGATATTATATAGCAAAATATGCGCCTTCCTCCAGATGCAAGTATTTAAGATTTATGACAAGTTAAAGCGACAATTCTTCCAGGCTGTGGTTATATCAGTACTGCTGTATGGCTGCATCACTTGGACCCTAACGAAGTGCCTTGAGAATAAGCTAGATGGGAGCTGCACAAGAATGCTGCGTGCAGTCTTGAACAAGTCGTGGAAACAGCACCCTACAAGGAAGAAGCTGTATGGCCACCTGCCTCCCATCTCACAGAGCAT
Organism: Doryteuthis pealeii; assembly: GCA_023376005.1. Classification (NCBI taxonomy): domain Eukaryota; kingdom Metazoa; phylum Mollusca; class Cephalopoda; order Myopsida; family Loliginidae; genus Doryteuthis; species Doryteuthis pealeii. The sequence goes on along the minus strand of CM042137.1, from coordinate 98,591,370 downwards.
CCGAGTGAGATGGATTAGATATGCAGGACACTTTTGGAGAAGCAAGGACGTGTTCGTAAGTGACGTTCTCCTGTGAAAGCCAACACATGGATATGCTAATGTCGGCTTTCCAGCAAGGACCTACATTTCCCAACTATGCGAGGATGCTGGTTGCTGCAGTGAAGACCTCCCAGGGGCAATGAGTGGCAGGGAAGGTTGGCGAGAGATTGTCATTGATATCCTTGCTGCTCGCGCGACATGATGATGATGATAAAAGTAATGTAATATCTCCAAAACTGAATTTTAAAGAATCTAATTCACTTATCATCACAAATATCTTTGCTATTGGTACTAGTTTAAGAACTAAGACAATTCTATTATTAATATTAAGTATCAAAATATGCGCCTTCACCCAGATGCAAGTATTTAAGTTTTAATATAACACTAAAGTAAAATCTCTTGAACTTAATAGAGTTCTAACAGTCTGTTTAATACGTTACGTTTTAAAGTAACCTTCCTTTTGATTCTGGGTGGGTTAAAAGGCATTAGAATTACTTTTTTAGAATTAAGGATAGCCGATAAATAAATATGATATAAATTGAAGTGGGCAAGGCAAAAGCATCCTCTGATACGGGGCATCGGAACATGTAAATAACATTCTAGATTTACTTTTTGTCACAGATATATAAATTACGTTTTTTTTATGAATAGACAAGTTTTTGAGTAAAAGTAGTCAGGGTATGGAGGGAGTTCAGTTGAGACTAGCGGTCGAATTTGGAAGACGTGTTTTCCTATCTCTCCCTCTCCCACTAGCTTGTGGTTCGACAATGATTCGGTGGAATAAAGTTATACAAATGAAGATAGGTATCCGTGTTGTTCCTGAAACTAACAGAGGGATATGGAATTCAGAGGGAGGGAGAGACAGAGACAGAGACAGAAACAGAGACAGAGACAGAGACAGAGAGACAGAGTCAGAGACAGACAGTGAGACAGAGTCAGAGACAGACAGAGAGACAGAGGGAGAGGCAGACAGACAGAAACTGACAGAGGGAGAGAGGCAGGGGCAGAAGGAGAGCAATACCCCGTAAATAGAGAGACGGTACAAACAGATACAAAGAACATGAACCAGATAGAAGCAGACATTAACGAAGAATAAAGAGCCGACACGCAACAAGATGACTATGCTACAGACAGACCAAACATTATTTCCTGTGGTCCGTGTGTCTCTCAAAATCCCAGAGAATTTTACGTGTCTCATTTTCTGGCTTGGCTATACAGCTAAGGAGCCGTCCAGAATTCTGTAGATTCTTATTAGTAATATCTTATGAATGAATGGCCAGCTGTATACATATAAAGATATCAAAATGCTTAGCACAATAAATAAAACGAAAATAACGACGAGCAATGAGCTTTATTTTAAATCATATAAAGGTGAAAAAATTATTTAAGCTTAGAACAAACGTCTTAAAATGTTGTTAATTAAAACCGCTCTGTGTCTGACGAGCGCGTGCAAAAATGCTACAAACTTCAGAGGTGGAAATTTTAATTAATTTGGCTAATGAGAGACATAAAAATCTAAGAGAAAATAATCGAGAACATTAGTTGAAATTTATTTTAAGTTTTCTTATTTTATTGAGTTGTCCTATTTTCATATAATCTTCCATCGCTCATGCATGTATTTATTAATCAATCTCTGTTTCTCTACCTCTCTCTTTTCATCTATCTATCTATCTATCTATCTATCTATCTCTTTCTCTCTCTCTCTCTATATATATATATATATCTATCTATCTATCTATCTATCTATCTATATATATATATATATTATATATATATATATATATATATTTGTGAATAAAAAGGCCTTAAATACCATAGGTATCGTGGTTATGGACCATTTCCACTCTTGAGCATCTAGCGCCTACGAGCTTCTTCAGACCACTGATATATTTCATTTCGACAGGCACATGGCCAAACTCATCTTATATTCATACATTTCCCCCGCCTCCAGTGGTGGAAAAGGCACTCGGAAAGAAAAAATGCAATAAGATCATCCCTGCAGGCGTGGGAAATGTATGAATATAAGATGAGTTTGGCCATGTGCCTGTCTAAATAAAATATATCAGGGTTCTGAAGAAGCTCATGGGCGCTAGATACTCACGAGTGGAAATGGTCCATAACCACGCTACCCATGGTATTTAAGGCCTTTTTATTCACAAATAACTTTGCTCTGTTTACAATAATTAAACATTGAGCTCTCATACGGAACCTGAACTCTACAACAAACTACTGGTAGAGAATAGGACCAGCCTAGAATCACCTTGTGACAAAAAAAACTGGTATCACACCAAAGTATATATATATATATATATATATATATATATATATATATATATATATATATATATTGGCGAGTATTTCACTTTACGCTGCTGCTCATACTAAAAGTATGACAACATCTCTTTTAACTCCACTTTCACCACCAAACAATGTGCAAAAAGTAAGACTTTGTTCTTTAACCTCGGTATGAAAACTGGTATTAGAGACTGAACATTCTTAATTCAAAACAGCAGTTCTTTAATTAAAATAAAAAAAAGGAAAAAAATTGAACTCCTGTCACATCCTGCCAGTCATGTAAATATTCATCCCCCAGGTCTTCCTCCTTCTTCTACGTCTACTATTACTACTAATATCTTATCCAGTTTATTCCACAACGCATTGTTTTATATCTTTTCGATTCCTTTTCATTTTGCTGGCTTGTCAATAGCAACACTCCACATATCTTCTTATTTTTTTTATTCGGAAAGACAGATTCCAACTTGTACAGTGATATGGTTACCTGTAGGATAACCGTTGGATTAATTGGACATATACGGTTTTCCGTGGCCCACCACTTAAACTTATAGACTCTGCGTGGGCGCGTGGATTAAAGCTAGCCAATCAACAGGCTCGAATACGTGGTTAGTTAACTATTTAATAACTGATCTTGAAACCCGTTCAGTTGCTGGTATTCGAGACGGACGAACGGGTCAATAACCAAGCGCTCTACTTAACACAAGTATTCTTCACTAAGAAACACAAGGATTCTACCTAACACTTAGGAACACAAGGATTCCACATAACACTAAGGAACATAAGGATTCTACCTAATACTAAGGAACACAAGGAATCTCCACTGTAAAGTAATCTCCCTTGCAGGATGGCCATAAAAATCGTAACAATAACGTCACTTAGGAACTCATCCTTGCTTCCCCGGCAGTGTCTAGCATGTCTTGTTCGTATTTGATGGTTTGTGTGATAGTAAGCAAGTAGCAGTGTAGCGGCCTTTTGTTGAGTTCTGCTTCCAGAACTTGTTCAAGACCACATGCAGCACCATTGTACTGTTCCCATCTAGGTTTTTTCTCAAAGCGTTTTTTTAGAAATTCAAGTGGTGCAGCCATACAGAAGCACTACGGCTTGGAAGAATATTCGCTTTATCCTACCCGAGAGATCAGATTTCCATATGCTCGATAATCTAAAGCAGTCAATGGCTTTCTTATCCGCATATTGACATCACTTTCTGTTGATGAAATAGTACTACCAAGTTACTTAAGTAGGTTTACTAATTTCAGGGATTTACCGTTATTAGCGAGGTATTAGTTCGAAGCTAATCCGCATTCCTATAATCCATTAGGTTTTCCATCCAAGGGCAACCCAACGTTGAATATTCGGTTGGGAAGAGACGAAGTCAATTTATGCAGGTTAAAAGCATTTAATAAAAACAACATACAAGAATATGAAATGGACTCTCTCGTCAATTTCGACGCATTAGGCTTCATCCAATGAACAACCTACACAGTGGTTTGTTTATAGTGGTGAAGTGATGTTTTGTCATCCACACTTTTTGGCACAGTCGATGGGAAAGAATTGGTGCACGAGGAATGCATCAAATTCAATCAACGACTAATCTTGTGATTTTCAATTTCAGAGTTTCTTTCTCCTAGACTGGTTACTTATACAAGTTAAAGAGCCCAGTCTGCCCTACTATTTTACCCATAGCTGGGGGGAGAATATATGGATTCATACCTTTCCCAAGGGTATTAGCACTATGTAAAATGCAAACATGTCTAGGATTTGAACTCGGGTCGACGAGTTCATTTCCTATGACTCTAACAATTATGCCACGCGTTTCTATACAACATACAAGGGTAACAATTTTTCACTCCCAAAACGCAAAAATGGCACAATGTATTCCATAGAACGCAATAAGTGTGACAAGATAAAGGTGGTAACGTATTTACCGATATTCCTTTCCTTCAGGAGATCTGGGAAGCAAACGGGCTTACATGTGCTTAGTTGCTGACGGAGTCAGGAACAGACGTCCGATTTGTTCTAAGTCGCGTTGGTAAAAGAGATAGATCTCATGGCTCATATTGTCGCGGGACAAAGGACACGTAACGTGGGAAGTCCTGTCTTCAACATAAAAAAGGAAACAATTCTACATTTTGTTCCATCCTCTTCTATTAGCGATAGCCATGTAGAAATTTCATATTGTTAATAATGATATGAATTAAATCATAATAAATTATTTGTTTATTTGTTTTGTTTTACGGCATATCAACCTCAGTGGGTCATTTAATGCCGATAAAGTTTTGAAATAAATCAATTCTTAATGGATAATACAATTTTTTGATAAATACATTTTTCTATTTAACCCATAGCTGGGACCCTAACAGGTACTACCACTCAGGGTCAGAGTGGACCAGGGAGCAATGGTGATGAAGGGGTGCACCATATTCCCCAGACCTCCAGAATTGGAACTTCACCATCAGATAGTTTAATGTCATTCCCAGGACATGAAGATCCTCAGTCACACCTTCTAGCACCCATATAATAAAAAGGGTTGTGTGTGTGTGTGTGTGTGTGTGTGTATGTGTGTGTGTGTGTGTGTGTGTATAAAGATTTTGAGCTTAGGTCTACTTCATGTGAATATCAAAGGACAAAAAATATATTATTTTCAATTATTAATATTTATTATTTTCTGTAATTGAAACATCAAATATCAGCACATGCTATAACATGTTATAACCATTGTTTAAAAATTATGATATATATATATATATATATATATATATATATAATATATATATAAGCATAGAGAACATAGACAAAAAAACATTCCAAAACTGGAACCTCACCATCAGATAGAGTTTAACGTCATTCCCAGGACATGTAGACCCGCAGCCACCGCTTTCTAGCACCCACATGATAAAAAGGGGTTGGGGCTTGCCCTAAGGGCAATAGAGTCATAATAAATTAATATTCTTAATTATATAGGCAACAGCGAGGAAGAAAAAGGGATTACTTGGCCAAACTTAAGGCCACCCGTTTATACGTCCTTCTATGTAGCGGCACAAATATTAGCCACCCGTGTTATAAGGGTTAACTTGCTTTCATTTTTTATGCCGGTTTTCTTGTAAACATGTTCAGACAGAGGTATGTATTTGGTAGATTCCATTTGGCTTCTTTATATTTCTTTCTCGGCATGAAGGGGGACACAGTTATTGTGCTAGTTCGTCTATACTCATTTTCTTTTTTTTTTTTTTTTTAAAATTTTTTTTTCCTTTTTTCATTATTTTTTTCCGCAGTTAATTTGTGCCATGTTTACGTGCAGTCGATCACGAAATAGTAACACGGAGAAAAAAAATCTTTGTCGCCTGGTATTTAATACTTGAACGCGTATCAAAGACACTGATTCATTTTTTCTTCTTTCTCCACACTCTCTCTCTCTCTCTCTCTCTCTCTCTCTCTATCTATCTATCTATCTATCTCTATCACCATCTCTCTCTATCTATCTATATTGTACATACACATGCTCACACTCAGTGAGTGCCGCTTATTTCTATATTTTTCTCTTATCTTTTTCCAGTATGTTTAAATCTCGTTTATTTTATTTGTATAACTCCCTTGTTTTTCGCTTTCACTTTTCGTTTCGGTTTTCTCGTATATTTGCTCTCTCTCTCTCTCTCTCTCTCTCTCTCTCTCTCTCTCTTTCTCTTCTCTCTTACTCACACACGCATACGCACACACTGACATATATTTACTCTCTGCCTATTGTTTTATTTCACTTTCTTAATATCTTGCAATATTTTCGTATATCTAGCTCCCTTCGTCTCCCTTTCCTCTCTCTGTTTCTCCCCCCTCTCTCTCTCTATGTATGTCTGTCTCTCTCTATCTCGCTCTCTCACATACATATATTATCTGGTGGCCTAATGTATTATTTCATTCTACATTTTCTGATATATAGCTCCCTTCCTCTCTCTTCCTCTCTTTCTATCTATCTATCTTTACATCTCTACATCTCTCTCCTTTCCTTTCTTGTGTGTTCTCATTCTTTCTGTAAATTACACAAACACACGCAACACACACACACACACACACACACACACACACACATGTAACACATACACATACACACACACGTACAAACATGGATGAGTCCAAAAATGTGGACCGCTCTGTCGGTGACTCTTAGAATACGTCGACTGCATCTCTTACAGAAATGTAAAACTCCCACCACAAAGATAGTGTACTGGGTGGGACACTCAACTGCATCTGGGGATAAGGCTCCAGTTCTAGAGCTCTAGTAAGGGTGGAGTACCCCTTTGTTTCAATTGTTCCCAAGTCCACTCTGACATTGAGTAGCAATATCTTTTTAGCGTTCTATCTCAGGGTCATGTAGATCTTTTCGTAATTGCATAGTTTTACATACGAAGAGTTGAAACCATGTAACTGTGTGTAAATCATTAATATCAAAAATAGTTACTTGAATCTATAATTGTTTACAGACATTTGTTATTAGTTACTTGAAATCATTGAATTGTACTAAAGAATTTCATTGAAGCGACAATTCTTCCAGACCGTAGTGGTATCAGTGCTATTGTAAAGCTGAACCGCTTGGCCTTGACGAGGTACCTGGATGGGTCCTGCACAAGGATGTTATGTGCGATCTTGAACAAATCATGGAAACATCCCACAAGAAAGCAGTTATATGACCACCTGCCCCTTGTCACACGAACCATATAACACGAACAAGACATGCCGGACACTGCTGGAAAACGAAGGATGAATTTATAAGCAATGATTTTCTGAGGAAACTAGAAGATGGACATGCTAGTGCGGGTCGTTTAGCAAAGACCTACATAGACCAGCTTTGTATGGATACTGCATGCTGATCTCGGGATCAATGGATGATAGGGATGGTTGACGAGAGATTGTCATGGATATCAATGCTGCTGGCGTGACATGATGATGATGATGATGATTAACGCAGAATCCGGCAGAATGATTTCTCAGATTTACTAGCGATATTGTTGTACGCATGGCATCATAGATATTTTATTCTATTAATGCAGACTGTTTAACAGTAGGGGTGGTAAGGAAAAGACAGAGGGAGAGAGAGAGAGAGAGAGAGAGAGAGAGAGAGAGTGAGAGAGAGAGAGAGAGAGAGAGAGAGAGAGAGATAGGCTAGATGGGAGTTGCAAAAGGATGCTGCGTGCAATCTAGCACATGGACATGCTAGTTCGGGTTGTTCAGCAAAGACCTACATAGACCAACTCTGTGCGGATACTGTATGCTGATCCCGGGATCAATGAATGATAGGGATGGTTGACGAGAGATTGTCATGGATATCCGTGTTGCTGGCTTGACATGATGGATGATGATTATCCTTAGATCGAAATAATGGAAATCTGAAATTGTATTCAAATTATCATCATTACATTGGAATAATGGAAACAATATACTTTTATGAGAATTATTATTATTTTATTGGAATATAACTGTTCACGCATTGCTATTATCAAATAAACATACTTACAGGATATAACTATGAGACAATTGTTAGTATTAGATAAGAATAATTGATACTCTATAATTTTGTGCAAAAGTATATTAGATAGGAATACTTAAAAATATATAAGAATGTGAAAACAAATGATTACTATTATGAAATAAGAATAGTTACTTAAAATCGCGTAATTGCTTGAAAAATACTTATTTCGGCATTAAGTAACACATCAACGGTTGTTATGCAGTAAAACCAACCAAAAATAAGGTGCAAATATTTACTAATCCAACATGTTTATAGCTATACAAATTAAACATTGTGTATACTTTACTAAAACTACTCTGATACTTTTCCTCATAGACGGCATTGAAATTTGTTCACTGTTCTCTGGCTAAATACCCTCCTAAAAGTATATAGTGTAAAGTCGTTTTTTTTAGTTAATTGTTTTGGGACCCAACATCATGACATTTTCCGATATCCCATCTTCTCGTAAACAATTTCATGGACCTGTTACATCGGAAGAATAAATTCACAGATATTTAACAAGTTTTCGCCGTCTGCTATCTTAAGCCAAATCTTCAACGCGTACAACGCTGTCTTCTGTTGGTTCGAACTCATTTCCTCTTGGTCTGGCAGAGAAGTTTTCTGTAACCCATCGGATATATGCGTAATATATTCAGCGATAGCTTAATAGGTCAATTTAAATCAGAGCAGGTGTTTCAGGACCTAAAGGAAATATGATAACGGAGAAAAAAGTTTGATTTGGAGAGATAATTGTTTTCCCAATATTGGCTCGAAATAAACAAAATAAATCCTTTTTTTTTCCGTTTCATAAACAAATTCGTCAAAAGATTTAGACTTGGTGGCAGGAGAAATGTGCAAGACCTTTGATTTTGTTTAGAATGAGAATTAGGGAGTGATCAAACTATGTTGATTATAGAAAGACGTTTTTCTGGAATGTTCTAGAAAATTCTGAAGGAAAAAGTACTGCTTCTAGTTATTCTAGTTCTAGTTCTTCTTCTTCTACTTGCAGGGGTTCTTCTTCTTCTTCTTCTTCTTCTTCTTCTTCTTCTTCTTCTTCTTCTCTTCTTCTTCTTCTTCTTCTTCTTCTTCTTCTTCTTCTTCTTGCTTGTTGTTGTTGTTGTTCTTCTTCTTCTTCTTCTTCTCTTCTAATTCTAAATTCTAATTCTAGTTTCTTCTTCTTCTTCTTCTAATTCTAATTCTAATTCTAATTCTAGTTTCTTCTTCTTCTTCTTCTAATTCTAATTCTAATTCTAGTTCTTCTTCTTTCTTCTTCTTCTTTCTTCTTCTTCTTCTTCTTCTCTTCTTCTTCTTTCTAATTCTAATTCTTCTTCTTCTTCTTCTTCTTCTTCTTCTTCTTCTTCTTCTTCTTCTTCTTCTTCTTCTTCTCGGAAGATATTCCTATCAAGTTATACCTCCTGCAAGGTATACCTCCATTATAAGACTAGAGAAAGAAATTAAAAAATGTGGCGTTTTGAGTTGTTTCAACACAAAGATTATTTGTTTGTTTGTTCTTACTTTTTTAATTAATGAAAGTTCCTATTACTGTTATTAATAATATTAGTATTCGTATCGCTATCAGTGGCAATCATAGTAGCACTCCTAGCGATCCTAGTATAAGTAGTAGTCGTTAGTAATTCTTGTCTTTGTTCTTGTTATGATCAACTTCATCGTTGTCAATGTTGTTGCAACATCAACTGAGAACACAGACTTTTTGTGCCATTTGTAGGCATTTTTCTTTCAGGAGAATTTGATTAATTTTCGAATATCGTATGATAAAACACTCTTACTAATAAAAACATCTGTCTGACACCTAATCGCAACAGACTCAAGCATCTTAATTAATCACAGAGATTTGTACTTATTTTTTCTTTTAGAAATGCTTTTTTGTTCTTTCTTGTTAAAAGAACAGTAACAAGACTTTACATATTTTCATTAGAATTGAAACTTTTTTCATCACTTCTGTCTGCATCGTCTGATGAAAACCAAATCACGGATTATAGTGGGCCAAAAAAGTGACACGAGTTTAAGAAAAAAAACTGATATGTCTTCTTAGGCATTACAATATATGATAGATCGTGCACAAATAGCGTAACTGTTGTCGTCGTTTGAAATCGGATTGGAAATTGGATCAATGATTTATTTCACTGAATATTTGAGATGAGGCTTGATGATTAGTATTATCTGCGTTATTCGGACTATTGTACTCATCTTCATTGTTATCTGTACGACGTTTCGGCGATGTGCTCTCCGGCCATTTTCAGGTATTTCTTGTCAAACTCGTGAAACTTCTTCGGACTCGGGAACCTTCTCTTCGATCTCGGAACCTTCTTTTCATAATCCGGAACCTTCTTGTCGTAATCGGGAGCCATCACGAAACTTTGAACCTAACCATTTATTCAGTCCACGGGGGTATCCTGCTCTCTTTCCGCTAACCAAAACTCCTAAACTCGGTAAAACAATTCACATACCTAGGCAGTAACATCTCATCAACAGAAAGCGATGTTAATGCACGCATAGGAAAGACATGGTCTGCTATAAACTGATTGTCAGTCATATGGAAATCCGATTTCAGTGACGAGTTAAAGCGACAGTTCTTCCAAGCCAAAGTTGTATCAGTGCTACTGTACGGCTGCACCACCTGGACCCTAACAAAGCGATTGGAGATTAAACTAGACGGTAGTTGTACAAGAATGCTGCGTGCAATCTTAAACAAGACATGAAAACAACACTCCACGAGAAAACAGCTGTACGGCCTCCTGCCCCATATCAGAAAAAAGACATCCCTGTAAGGCGAACAAGATACACCGGACAATGCTGGTGAAGCAAGGATGAACTTATAAGTAACGTTCTTCTGTGAAAGTCATCACATGGGCACGCCAGCGTGGGCCATCCAGCAAAGACATACATTGACCAGCTCTGTGTGGATACTGGACGCCGCGCAGAGGATCTCCCGGGATCAATGAATGATTGAAAGGGATGGCGAGAGATTGTCATGGATGCCCATCTATCGGCATGCTTTATCAGAACATCAAATGTCGCTAGTTGAGGTTTAGCGTATTTATTTATGAATTGATAATTCAACCAAACTCACGTCATTGTTTTTAATCATTTGGTCATCAGTTGTCGACAATACCAGAGTGCGTAATTGTAAATCTTATCACATTCAGTATTCAATATAAACTAATCCAAAATGGCGTATTTATTTATCAAATGATAAATACGGCAAAGCAAAATAAGCTGGTGATATCTAAATGTTCGGTTGAGGATAAGGTTTTCTTTGTTTGTTTGTTTTGTTTTGTTTTATGGCATATCCACCTCACTGGATCTTTTAATACCGACAAAGTTTTGAAATAAATTCATTCTTAATAGATACATGATTTTCTAACCCATGTATTTGTTTTTTGAGCCCTCTGCAGAGGTGTGGTCTGTGTATCCTAAAGCCCCACCGACAGGGCTGGATGGCAGTATGTACACACACACACACAACACACATATATATATATATATATATATATATATATATATATAATATAAAATCAAAAGGTTCGATTAATAAGTATATACTAATTAATCGATACTTTTTAAACATCAACAATGATTTTCAAAATTAATAAATAATCTTCATGTTTTTCATATTTATTCAATATTTTCCCACATATTGTGGGATTCGCTTTCATTTCTCCCTAAAACAAAATCCAGTACAAAAACTTTGCTGGCAATTGACCCCAAACTTTTTGAGACTAGAAATAAACTACTCATAAAAAATTGACAATGTCAGATTTTCCATTTTGATACCAAAATAAACTCTCTACAGAGTAGATAAGCATGAGATAAAAAGTAAATGTAGTTTATATTTAGAGATCAAGACTCGTGTCAGGGTTTTTCTTTCTAAATCGGAATTATCTCTCTACTATCCGATCTAAGTTACAATCGCCATGTCTGAAGAGGTAAATGTTTGCCATATATATATATATATATATATATATATATATATATATATATATAATATGAGAAAAGTATTGGCATAAAACGGTGCTCAATGCTAATAAAGCAGAGTAGATTTACAATCAATAATAATAATAATATCATGGATATTATAAACTCATAACTATAAGTTTCATGCTTACGCAATCTTCTAAAACTACTGGTTTTTAAAAACCTCAACCATTTGACTCATCTGAAAATTGCATAAGCATGAAACTTATAATTATGAGTTTATAATATCCATAATATCATTATTATTGATTATGTATATATATATATGGTGACCCCACAAAAAAACAGGCCTGATTAATAAAAACGTCTGTTTTTTGGATCACCATATATATTATATATATATATATATATATATATATATATATATCATCCACAGACACAAATTTTCCACGTTTACGTCTCATCAGTGCGGCTCGACTTTAACAGTTACTTCCTGCCGGGAGCAAAACTCGACAGTATTTTCGTCTGTCAACCTACTTAAACCTCTCGGCCGTCTGCAACTTTTAGTAAGAGTTGAACAATTAATTGTTACATACTTACGTAGATATATGTTTTTTACAATCACAGAGAACTCGTCTGTAAAAAACAGACGAGTATGTACATGACATGGGTGCTATATTTATAAGTAAAGAGAGCTCAATATAATTGATAGACCAGTTATATCTAAGTTTGAGGTAGTGTTGACATGGGGTCACCGGCTTCTGGTTACTTTAGTTTTACGCTATGCGATCTTCAAGTCTGAAAACGATAAAAAAATCTATATATCCACTCGTTTAATTTTGTCATCTGATTCCATCTGCATTCCAGACTTCGTAGTAAAATTTGCCGAAAAGATTAGTTTATTTGTTTTATTTGCATATCAGTCTTCATGGATCATTTAATACCAAAACCATCCTTGTGCAGTAGTGGTACTATTTAACCCATAGCTGCAGGGATGAGGGGCTTCATACGTTTCCCAAGAGTATTAGTACAGAAGTGATCGCAATAATGCAACTGGAGTTCGAACTCACTTAGTACGTGTCGCAGTCCTGCACATTAGGGTAGTGCCCACGGGACACCCCTCAATAGATAAATGCGCATTATATCGGATAAGAAATCATTAATGTATTTTTTTTTATTAGTTGTAATTCAATTGACTTGGTTTGTCAATGTCAAACACGTTCTCTCACAGCTCTACACTCTCCATTGAACGTCACTTTCTTGCAATTCCGTAATTTGCCTCCAGAAAATCGAAAATCTTCTCACAGACATGTGTTTTTATAGTCATCCACCCAATTCCCACAATGCCTTTCAGTTCTGGTCTGCACTCTATATATAAGGAAATCACTCTCGGGTTCCATTTTTTTCTCTCCGGCCTCAAGATAGTTGATTTTTCCATCTTTTTAAAATTTATTTGTTCTTATTTACAATTACATTAATTAAAGGATAAGCATTTATGGCGCTAGAGTGCGACAGTCGGCGACAGATCACATGAAGTACGGGGGTTCTAATTCTATTATCTTTTATATTTAATAAGCAAGCTAGGCGACCCGTGAACCAACTGGAACCTGTAGTAATTGCGGTCAACGTTGATATTGAGACCTCTGGTTAGGGAGGTGTGAAGGAATAGTTTATTTATTCAATGTTATATCAACCTTCATTACTTATTTAATTCAAGAGCCATCATTGTAGAAGAACAGTGGTACTATTTAATCCATAGCTGAGAGGATAAAGGTGTTTATACATTTTCCAAGGGTATTAATCCGAAAGTGAACATAATAGAGAGACTGGAGTTCGAACTTAGCCACTACAGCATGGGAACTCTTCTTAAGGTGTGAAGGACATTAATTAGTATTCCATAGTTATCTCCCTTACGTCGAGTATTCAAATGAATTAAAATTGATCGCAAACACAATCCAGGGAAAATTATAATTCAGTCGTAAATTCGACTGGAGCAATTTATTCTACTAGTGTAATCTCAAAAGTTAGGGCACCAAAGCCTTGAAATGCAGGGAAACTGTTTGTACGGCAATTGGCAACACTGTTGAGTTTGTTGTGCATGTACCTGTGTCTCTCCCTGCGTGCGCCACACTCAGTCTTAGCTTGGCAATCGTTTCTGATGAAGCTCCCAAATGATGCTACCGCCACACGTGAAGTTTGTGCAATTATTCGGTTTTAGAACACAGAAAAACATTAAACCGATCGATATTCATCACCGATTAACGAAAGTGTATGGCGAGTTGTGCATGGATATGAAAAACCTCCGCAAGTGGTGTAAGGGGTTTGCATCGACGATGAGGTTTAACGCATTCTCGACATGACTGCGTCATGGGCATCCCAAAACTTCTACAGCACCTACAAAAATGCATCGTCCGAAAGGGTGATTATGTAGAAAAATAGATACATGTTGAAATTTAAAATAAACTATATATTGTTTCTGTTATTTTTTAAAGAATTTTGGAGACCTTATCTTCAGGATTACCCTCGTACAATTTAGAGGATTTTAAGGGTATTGCTTTTCTAAAATTCTCGTTGTGATGTGTGCTTTTACTAAGTTATGAGTATTTTTTTTTTTTCTGTGTTGACGTTTGTATTTTGGTTATGTCTGAGAGTATGTTACACACAAAAAATACAGCAAAATCAGAGAATTAATCTGTTAGAACCAGAGCGTGAAAATGTGGAGACGCAATTCTATCTCAAGACGAGCGGTCTGTCCCCGGAAGCGGAGAGAGGCTGAATTAGATAAAAAAAAAAAGAAGAAATTATGAAAGAAATGGAAAAAGAAAAAAAAAGAAATAAAACGGGATAGGAAATCCAAAGATTCCGAAAGAAAACATAATAACATCAGTGAAATGTAATTATAAATAAGCATATAAGTCATCCTTTCTGCCTCATAGGTGATTTATCAGACCAGACACGCCCAATAGGAATACAGACAGTAAAAGGGACAACTAATATGATTTTGATGCGTGCTCTACGTATCGGTTACCATTGTCATAAAAATGAATCGGTGATTCTAGTTCAAACTCTGGACTAGGATGTTTGCGTTTCACTTTGCGACAATTCCTTGTGAAAAGTCGGATATCTATTTTCCCAGGTATTACTTTATAGTAGACATGAGAATTACTCACGGCAAATGGGTAACTCCATAATCTACAAATTACAAATGGGTAACTCCATAATTCTAGAGCTGTAGAATTGAAGCCTCTCCACCTAGAGCATCTTAGTTCCATACATAGGACACAATTTGAGGTAGACTCTGTCAAACTGCACTTAGCTATGTATACTATGGCAATTTCATGTTATATAGAGGGCTCTTACTTTTTCATAAACATCTATTAATAATGGAGATTTGTCTGTAACAAAAACTACGTCACTGCTTACCTCACCTTAAAATCGTCATAACACAGAATAAGTCCACACAAAATTTGAGCATGCAGCATTAGATAGTCCTCATTATTTTTTAAAACATGTTTTAATAAATACATGCTCGGTATTATATACTTATACAGAGTTTGTTTAATTTTTATACTTAAAGTTAGATCTAAATTTCTATTTCAAATTGTTTTATTTTCTACTCATTTAATAAATTTGATTTTACTTACTTAATGGTGCGAACTCTCTGACATTGAATTTTAAACTCCCACCTCAGGCAACATATTTCATACATTTATTTTTATATCGCCCAGAGGGGTTTTTTTATTTTTGCTACTTTTATTAATGACGAGAAATCTCTTTTCTTCTATTTCACTATTTAAAATGTTATTTCTTTCTATTTTACAACCTATCCTTTCTTGTTTTCTAGATTTAGGTTACTTTGTTTAATGGTATATCTATCTCCATGTGTTATTTAATGCCAAAGCCATCCTTGTAGAAGTGTAGACGTACTATTTAACCCTCTTCTATGTCTTTCTCCTTCTGTTCTTCCTTTAAGTTCACCAAATTCTTTGAATCTACCATTTTCTATGCATCCCAATCATTGTAATTGTAATTGCGGGCTTCCAATATCTAAATTGTAATGTCAACACAATCCCCAATGCTGGCGCGCCTTCATTCCCCATTTATTTTACCACAGAATCTATCAACGTCAATTGTCATAATCTTTTTTCGTTCTGGGATCCATGTTTCAGGGTTTCCTCCTTCTCCAGTTTAAGAATAGTTACAGTTTCTTCTCTTCTCATCACACCCTTAGCAGACACATAATCGGTCATGAGTGGTTCATTTTTTCAAAAAATCCTGTTTTGTTTGGATTTTTAGTTTGCTCTCGTGAAACGACCAATATAATAGAATCAATATATATATATATATATATATATATATATATATATATATATAATACAGAATATAATACAGAAGTTGTTTAATAGCATGTCCATAGTTATTAATCAATTACACAAATTATTAATCCATTTTTATTAAAATATTGTTCTATTAATTATTAATTCATTTGTATTAATTATACACTATTTCTTCTATTAGTTAATAAATACTTTTGTGAAAATTAGTAATCCTTTTTACTAATCATGAATCAATTTCTATTAATTATTATCCCCAAAATAAATTATATATCATGTAAATATCGTAAAATAACTTATTGAAGAGAATAAGCTTTCTAACCACTGTCTTTGACTTTATTCCTACATGCTTAACCCCATAAAATTTTGGTTTGGGACAGGGAAAACGTTCTTCTGGAATATACTAATAAATTCGAATCGAAACGGCTCTTCGGAGGCTAAAGTTGGTGAATACAAGTGACTTACAAGTATACTCCACACATACAATTGTTGGATGTACGCGGTGTAATGGTTAGAGTCGTAGAAAATGGACTCGTCGACCCGAGTTCAAATCCTGGACAAGACTGTTTGCATTTCACATAGCGCTAATACCCTTGGGAACGGTATGCATCTAACTACTCTCTCTATATGTCTTTCTCTCTCCCTCCTCTCTCTCTCTCTCCCTCTCTCTCCAGTAGAGCAGACTGGGCTCTTTTACGTTGGCTAGGTAACCAGTCTAGGAGAAGGAAAACTCTGAATTCAAACCTGGCAAACTTCGTTTAAGAAATTGAACTTATGTCACATCCTACTCGTGCGGAGGAGCTGGTAGATATATACCCTTGTTCGGTTGCTTTAACGCTTCGGAATTTTAATTAGATTATTTTTTACTTTGCGTTTTTTTTTTTGTTTCTCCCGGATTCTTAGGATTAAAAAAATAATTGAAATTGATAAATAATTTTTAGGAAAGGATTAATAATTAATATAATTGGATTAAGAA
This sequence comes from Doryteuthis pealeii, assembly GCA_023376005.1. NCBI lineage: Eukaryota > Metazoa > Mollusca > Cephalopoda > Myopsida > Loliginidae > Doryteuthis > Doryteuthis pealeii. The sequence goes on along the minus strand of CM042137.1, from coordinate 98,574,293 downwards.
TTAAGCTAATGCTTGCCTATTGTAGATATATGTAGAGACCTTGAGCTACTCTGTCCTGAATCGACGTGAATTGTTTCGACCAGAAGCAATAAACCCTATCTTGACCTGATGCTTTCCAATTTGAAATATTCTTGCGGTTGGCTCTTAGGAATTGCAGATGTATTTCAGATTCCGACCCTTGTTCGGTTCCTGGTAATACGTTATTTTCAGGCTGATGAACCGGTAATCTTTAATGCTGTTTTATTCTTTCTGCATTCACAGTTTATTCCAAAAATATTTTTCTGTTACATCCAGTTGCTCAATTTTCTTCTTGTGTTCGCTGTTAACTTGTTGGTATAATTTGTGTTCATTGTTTTGAAAAGTTTTATTTTGCTCGGATTGTTAGATACTTGTGTCGATATCATTTGTGTCTACTTTCCTCGTTCAATACCTTTTGGATTATTCCTTCAAGTTGGATTGTCTTGGCTCATTCGGTAGAGCGTTTGCTTGGGAACCAAAAGCTTCCTGGTTCGATACCGATCCAAAACCAACTCAGCGTATGCGTAGCATAGGGATCTGTTTGGTAAAGTGAGGAGCTGATGGTAGGTGTGGCGTCCCACCTCAGTTACTAAAAAACAATCTCCTTGTTCTAGTGATAGTGAAAAGAGGATAGACTTCCTCGCTGTCTGGCTGATACCAACTCTAGGCCACACCGACGACGTTATAGTGATGGATACAAATGTCATTGTGTCAATGTATTACATTTTTTCAACTTTACTCTTATTAGTCGAAGGCCAATATATCATACCATTTTGGAATCAGGCTGACTTCGAGGGCAAATTAAAAACATTCCGGGCCGAATCAGGACCCGCATTTCTGAAATTTTGGACTCCAAACTTTTAATTACTGCGATCTTTTCGTCAATTTTTACGTGATTTTTGTAGACGAAATTTATTGTATGAGAGCAATTTCTATTTTCTTTTCCAAAAATAAATGCTGAATGTCAGCATGTCACTTTTTAGCTTCACTTCCAGAGACCGTAGCTCAATATATCATACCATTTTGGAATCCGATCGAATGGTAAAACTTCCATTGCAATAAGTTCCAAATAGACAAATCATGTCATTGTTTTGTTTTAATATATTTTTGAAATTAAGAAAAAAATCAATATGTACTTTATACATTATTAGGCCGAAGACTTAATCAAGAATCCTCCAAACAAGCTAACTCTATTGCCATCTGATATAGCGGTTATTAATAATGTTGTTTGTATTTTGGGGTTTTTACTTATCAGCCGAGGATAAGACAGGACTGAAATGATGATTGTAAAGACATTTTGTGACTACATTAAATTCATCAAAAAATATATCTCAATGGAGTCATCTATTCTGCTTTTATACACAAAATACAAATCGACTTCTGTCTGTTTATTAATTAAAATTCAGTTTCCATTATGATATTTGCAAGAAAAATATGTCTGCATTTGTTCGAGATTTAGATTTTTGGTGAACAATTAGACGGTTGAGAATCGTGCGAAAATTCACCTTCAAAATTGGAATTGAGAAAAGGCGGGAATAACGGAATAAATTAAAAGACTTATTGAAAGAAAAAAAAATGCCTGAAAAAAAAAAAAAGAATAAAGAAAAAGTAAATGTGTGAATATTAAAGGAAACCCTGTGATTGGTTTTAATTAAATTTCCCGTATTTTACACGTTTTTTTTTTTTCGTTTTGTTTTTTTCGTTTCTTATTTGCATAACATTGCTTGATAATTTGTCACCCACTTCTTTTTTAACAGCAATAACGAATTGAAATAAATATCTAATTTATTTGTACGGCAATTTGCAGTGTTTTAATTTTTCTCTAACTAATCAGTAGTGGTGCAGCCACAACAGAAAAGCAAATTGATTCTTATTCCTATAGGTTCTACTTTCGGGAAACGAACGATGCAATAGAATCCATTGCTGAATCAGTTGTGTGCCAATAAATACGACATTATTAGGGGAGAGCTCAATATCTGCGTTAAATCTATAATATAATAATGACAAATCCCTCTGGGATCAACACTGTTAATTTTACTTTGCCGGTCCAGAGGCCGAAGTACTCTGGAATATACCCTGAGGGAACTTTGCCCGCTCAGATTTCCCTCTCATCCCATTTATGAGGGCGTGACTCAAGGATATTTTTATGGGTCCCACTCACTAGCCAAATCTCATGCGTGGTAGGCACAAAAATCGTTGATCCCGTCGGCATTCCCAATCAAGGGAGGCGCTGCAGACACTGGGCAATATACCCAGCCCTGTGCCTTTAAATTAAATTGCCTAGGGGGATAGCCCCCTGGGATCAACGCTGTTAATTTTATTGTCAAGCCACTCAAGAGGCCAACGCGCTCTGGAGCAGGCCCCGAAGGGCCTTTGAGGGCTCAGCAATCACCCCGAAGTTCTCAGACAGCCGTGTATAAAGTCCTGGACCAGAGCATTACTCTTTATGTAAGGGAGGCTAGGCTAGTCCACTACAATATGAATAATTGATGCCATACAACTGTGCACACATTATTTGTATTAGATACGAATACTTGATATCATATGGCAAATGATTATAGTCAAATTAAAGAAGATAAGAAATTAAAATGATAGTTATGATATCAATGAAACATTTACAAATCAATTACATTTCATCATCAAAATAAAGAGTCGATATTATGGTATGCCAATTTGGCTTTAATTTCATCCTTACAAAATTATAACTAATTATCGGGGGGCATTCTTCCCAAAATGACCTATACATGTCTATACATGGTATTTATCAATATATCATCCGGATACAATCCTGTTGAATAATACTTCAAGGTAAATAAAAAATACCAAAATGTTATTAAATATTTTATGAATTTGTAATAAGCCCATTGGACCTGACACATTCTGCATTGATTTTTATGTAAAAATTAGTGTATGTACGTATTTATCTATGTATGCAATGATCTACGAATGTAGTTGCATAGAAAATGTCCTTTCAACTATTTGATTCTGAAATTTTAAAAGTATGCATTACGCAAGAAAAAACAAATTATATTGCGATCAATATGATAAAAAGTATATATAAGTCTATAATTCTATAGTTGTATTAAAAAAAGGAGTTGAAGATAGATGACAGAATTACAAATTACTTTTGCCTGAATGAAAGAATTATGTAAGTTATAGGAAATAATTTTTTTGATTTAAAAGGGAAAAAAGTCTACACTTAGAAACTAAAATTCATACAAACTAATTAAAAGGCAGAAAAGTACTAAAATAATTCCAAACCGGACAAGCATATATGAAATGTAGCTACTTAAATTTCTTAGTTCTCCTGAAGGTGTACCTTGAACACTGAAACCGTGATAGAGAGAAAAACTTTTTTCTTTAACTATTAATGCTCTATATTTTACGAAATATATTGGGCACTTTTGGAATAACTACTAATGCTACTACAATGAAAACGTTCTAGCAACTTTCATATATATATATATATATATATATATATATATATATATAATCCAAAAGCCCAGAGACGAAATCTCTTTTACGACACAAGATTTTATTTAAAAAAACTTGTCGCAGTTTGAAGCTCAATGTTGTGCTTTAATGTTAGATTCACAGAGCAAATATTATAGCAAAGAATAACAAAAGACTTAGGAATTTAGCGTTATAGTCTATTTCAGGGAGCTTGGACAAAGTTGTCTAAGCTCCCTGAAATAGACTATAAGCTAAATCTCTAAGTCTTTTGTTATTTCTTAATATATATATATATATATATATAATATATATATATGTGTGTGTGTGTGTGTTGTATATATTATATATATTATATATATATATATATATAATATATATATATATTAGAATTAACTTGTTAAATATGCAAAGAACAATTTTCCATCTTTCTAAAATATCTTTCTGTATCGATTAAGTAAGATCGAAAAGCCAGACTGAAATTTGAAAGCTTCATATCATTATTGGCTCCTACAACTAAAAGAAAAGAGACTGTTTATGTTCAATTACTTATAAGCTCTGCTTATAACGTATGAACTGCATTAAGACCTATTTAAGAAAGCGTAATACCTGTTCTTTATTGCCTTAGATTGCAAAAACCATTAGTGAGAAAGAATAAAAGCAAATGATTTGTTTGCTAACCGTTTCAAACACTGTTTTTTAAGAAAAATCATTTCAGAACAGAAAAATGTTTAATTAAAAAGAAAATTATCAATTTAAAATGATGTACAGTTACATTTATATTGAATATCTCAATTCCCTCGTATGTCAAATCAATTTCCCCCATTGAAATGCCATCAATCCGTTTCACATCCCCACAACAACAACAAAAAAACACCCTTAATTTTATTATGTTTTTAAAAAGAAATAAAGCAATATCTTGTATAAAAACATAATAATATAGAATATAATTCATTATATGCTGTAATAAGTTTTGATGTTTATCTTTGATAAATAGAATCTTTTTCGTGTAATACATTTGGAAACTTAAATGTTTATATAAACTTATTAGCATAAGCGTATTTGAAGATTGCACGTACCTCAAACATAATAATATAGAATATAATTAATTATATGCTGTATTATGCTTTGAGGTTCATCTTTGATAAATATAATCTTTTTGATGTAATACATTTGGAAACTTAAATATTTCTATAAACTTATTAACAGAAGCGTATTTGAAGATCGCTTGTACCTCAAATTTAACTCTCACCACAAAGCAAAACATGACCGAATGACAGCTTGTAAATCGGAAAACTCACAATTTGGGGCACTCGTAAGTCAAGGTACTACTGTATTTTAAGTTTTAATTCAAAGAACAAACAAATGAAAAAAGAAAAACGCAAAACTTACAAATTGATTCGGCTTGGATACTCTCCGTGTTTTAAGTCTCAAAAATCTCATCAAATTGTCTTTTTGCCAAATACTTACGACAACAAATACATTTTGCCTTAGGTTTATGTCATTTGATATTATTCCATATTTTTCTCATTTCTGTGTTTAGTTGTTGATTGGTTATTACTTAGGCCTTTTGGCGTCCAATTTATTTTTTGGCTGGCAACATGACTCTTGTCATGGTTTTTCGGTGAAAATGATTGTCAAGCCAATTTTTACGATGTGTGGCGGAAGAACGGGGGATCGATGGTCGAAGAGAGATGTATGGCTGGCATAATAGTTACCATAGTAAAAAAAAATTAACTCTGCAGGCAAGACCACATTCTTTTCCTCAAAAAATAACAAAATCCCATATCTTCAGTCTGGAAAATTAATGTTTTAATAAATAATTGGCAGCATGCTGATTCTCTCTATATATATATCTCCTCTTTCTCTCTCTCTCTCTCTCACTCTCTTTCTCTCTCTCTCTCTCTCGCTCTCGCTCTCTCTGTCAATATATATATATATATATATATATATATATAATATATATATATTGGAGGATATGTGGTTAATTGAAGTCATACCTAATTTTGAAAATTAATTAGTTAATAATTAATGAATTTAGGCGGGCATATATGTTGCAAATTCAAGGTTAAATAAATTGAGAAAATGTTTTCTCGATTTGTTTAGCCTTACATTTGAACATATATTCATTAATGATTAACTAATTACATTTGAACATAAATTCATTAATTATTAACTAATTAATTTTCAAAATTAGGCATGACATCAATTAAGCACATATCCTCCAAAAATTGTCGGCTAAAAAGGCCATATGAATAATACACACATTGTTTGTTTACTTACTTTCATATATATATATATATATATATATATATATGTATTTATTTATATATATACATACATTATCCGGTTAATTTTAACGAATGGTGGATTGATTCAGTTATTTATGCATACCTTTTTTTTTTTTTTTCATTCTATATGAATTTTTAATCAAGTACTATCAATTCATAAAGAAAACATCGTTTTCTTTACGGAAAATTCAATTCACAATGCAAGAGGAAAGTTTATTTTTCATGGTTTGAAAATCACATAGGCGGGAAAATGACTGTTAACAAGCGCCAGTTCATGTCCCCACTACTTTACTCCTACGTATGCTTCTCTCATTTACTCTTCTACTTATCATCATAAATTTTCGGGATCGTTAGATTCCCTTCCTCAGATGAATGTCGCTCCTGATGAACGGATCCTTTGTTTTGTTGTTATTGAAAGCGCAGCGTCTCTAAAATATTTATAATAACGGAGTATTTCCGATATCAGCATTTAGTCCCTCACGTGAGTTTTGTAGTTTTAAATCCATTTGGTTTCTGCTTGTTTTCGAGATTGTGTTGTTGGAAATGCGTGGTCTATTAAGATACATTTGAGGTGTGTAAGTTGTGTGGTGGGTGTTAAAGTGAAGTGCTATCTACTATGGTGATTTCAGTTTTATTGTGATTTGTGTTTATTCAATCTTATTCTAAAAGATGTAGATGTTTCTCCACATATCCGATATTTATGCATTGTGTACAGTATATGTAATAACGATCCCGAAAATTATATAATAAATAAAAAGTAAGTGAATCCACTACTCCATAACATCGAGTTCCTCATTTATTTTTAAATGCTTCATAATAACACCCAACTTCAACATAAAACACAACACACACATATATATATATATATATATATATATATATATATATATATCCACACAGACTACAGAATTACGTGGATAATACGCCTATGCACACATGGATTTAGGCCGCCCTAAACTCATACAGATATTTATACAACCGAGTACAACCCCAACACCACAATGGAATGGTCAGTAGCGACAACCACACACATTCTAGCAGCTAGACCCAGTATCACGCGAAAAGAGATCATCCAAACATCAATGACCTACCAACAGAGGGACAACCTAACCCCAGCCAACCAAGCCAAAACGACCAGCTATCCCAGCTATAAAGGTGCCAAAAGCTACATAAACAGTCAGTCTAGATTATCTTAAGGGAAGGTCATGCCTCCGAAATATTGAATGATATAAAATGAAACTTAACACTTAACATTCAACAGAGTTTCTTAATTATCTCACAGCCCCTGCTTCGCCCAAAATACCCCTAAAATATATATCATAGATATTATAGACATACCCATATATATATATTATATATATATATATATATATATATTATATATATATATATATTAATGAAGTACCAGACTTTTCAACATGCCACACAAACTAAACTAGCCCTCTGATCATTACTCAAGAGTTTGATCCTTCGTATGATGCACAAACAACAGAACATAAAGAACAATTAGAACACAATTTATTTTGTTTTTCAAATAGTCCCTGTCCATTCAATACACGTATTCCATCGAATCTTCGATTGATCCAAGCATCTTTAAAATTCATTTTATGATATATTGTGAAACTTTGCTGTTGCATTTATTTTGATGCCACCAACGTCCTCAAGTCGTAGTCTTGAGATGAAGTTTCTAGTTACAAAACAAGTAAAAGACGTACGGGGCTAAAACTGGTAAATATGCAGGGTACTGCACTTTCACAATCGTTCAATGGTATGAAGTCTGGCTCTATTTTCAAGTTTCAAAGTAATGCTGATTTGTCTAGGCCAAGACTTGTCAAACTGGTCCATATATACCATTATGGTGAATACTTTGAGAAGAGTGAATTAGAGCACACGGCCCACATGAATCTAATAGTTTGCATTTATAAATTCCTTTATAACATGAAACAAAGAATCGCTGAATCCTGTAGTCTCGTTGCTTGATATCGAAAAGTATAATGGAATATCCCAAGCATTGTGCAACAGTTGAGCTCATTTTACTTATTCCAATGTTCGTTTGTTTTGGAATTCATTATTTACCCAACAAAGCGAGAAGAACTTTAAACAGAAAATTGTGATTTGCGGTTCAAAATCCCAAATCAGTGTGATCTACTGAGTGCGCACCAAACACATTCTTATGATCAAAAGTAATTCAAGAATTAAAGGTATGGTTACATTTAGATTTTACTGGTTCTTTTTTCATGTTAATTGTCTTAGACATCCCTGTATTAGTTATGTTTTGAGTTTTGATTTTCAATTAATATATTAATGGTGAATTAAAATTAATTTAGTGTCCAAGGTGTGCATCAAGTAAAAGTTTCGAAAAGAACTGATTTATGAGAAAACTAAACATAGTTTCTCGGTAGTACCAATATACGCCGTGTCGGCTGGGGCTGCAGAATATACCGACTGTACCTCTGAAGAATTCATCATGGGAAGCCTATTGGCCGTGTATGGTGACCCAAAGAGCCTGAGCATAAAATTTTGGTGGTTGAGTTTTCTGTGATCCGGAAAAAATGGTCTCACTGCATGCAGCAGTTCATTTAGTCATGCTAGACAAGTGTTCGGAGAGGCGCCACCTGACCAATCGGCAAGATATGTCGAGGCTCGCAACTATATGATTGTCACAAGTGTATTCTTCAAATTGCTCTTATGGGAAACGCCGCCCCCTTTTTATCTAGTTGTTGGAAGGCGTTGGCTGAGGGTCACCCATCAGCATTTATTAATACACTTATGTTATTGAAAATTATTTCGATCAATTCACTAATACACATAGTTAATGTAAATCATTCATATAAAATTATTAATACACATAAAGGTAATAAAAATTATTTATTAAACAAATCATGCACACACACATATATATATATGTGTGTGTGTGTGTGTGTATATGCGCGTGTGTGTGTGTATTTACTAAATCATTCGTAAGATCAGGATGTGACACAAGGTCAGTATTTTTAAGTGACATTTTCTAGGTTTGCGTTCAGAGTTTTCCTTCTCCTAGATCACTTCCGTACTAAGGTTAAGGAACCTAGTATTTCCTACTATTTACCCATAATTGGAAGAATAACACTTAGATGCATACCTTTCCTAAGTGTATTATTGCCATATGAAATACAACCAGCTTTGTCCAGGAGTTGAATTCATATCGCGCGTATCCATTTCCTTTGACGACAACCTTTACACCACGGGCAATTCTCGTTCCAAATCATAATATATTATTATATATATATATATATATAATATATATATATATAAAGATTTTGGCATTAAATAACCCACAAGATTTTTTTATATATTGCCTGGCTTTTGTTTTGGCTTTTGTCTGCTATTGTCGAGGGGGACATTAATAATTGTATTTACTTACATTTTGAAATATGTCCACCACGCCTAGCAACAATGGTTACGAGTCTGACAGACGCATTAACGATTGTCACAAGTCAAAATTACTGGCAGTAATTACACTGCAATATTTAATAAAAGGAAAGTTGAAGCAACTTAAGTAAATGACAAATTGATAGAAAGCCTCGTAAAGCACAAATTCATTATCCATTCACACATTATATAAACCTTACAATCGTGACTTCATTCTGTCCTTACAACGTCTTGAAGTAAACAAACAATTCTTATCTTTATGATTTTTTCTACAATGAGATTGGACAAAACTTTAACTCTACAAATCGACTTCCTGAATTTTTCGACACGTATTTTTTCGGAAGCCGATATTCGAATGTATAAATCTCAAAATAATTAGTCTGAATTTATATTACCGTAAGGGCTCCAAACGTGAAGCCTTTCGAATATTTTGAGGTTTCGAATTTATCTAAAAATAATTGTCTGAGATTGTATTACCGTAATGGCCTAACTCAGCGTTTCGAATATTTCGAGTTTTCGTTTTTGAATTTATAAATCTCAAAATAATTATTATCTGGATTATTCTTGTAATGGCTTCTAACGTGAGCGTTCGAATATTTGAAGCTTTCTTAGTCCGAAGAATTTTAGTATTGGTAAAATGAACGAACTATTTTTCTTAATACAACAAGCACAAACACCAATATACACACATGCACGATCAAGTTTCACCATGAATAAGTACAAATTTAGATATGTATATAATAGTTACCAGTATCTAGTGGAAACTTGTACAATCATATAGTCGCCCGTGTGTAATGGTTATCATTGAATTGGTTTGGTTTGTTTTGTTTTACGGCATATCAATCTCAGTTGGTCATTTAATGCCAATAAAGTTGTGAAATAAATCAATTCTTAATGATAATACAATTTTTATATAATACATTTTCTATTAACCCTTAGATGGGCCCTAACAAGTACTACCATCGGTCAGAGTGGACCAGGGAGCAATGGTGATGAAGGATGCTCAATTCCCCAAACTCCAAACTGGAACCTCACCATCAGATAGAGTTAACGTCATTCCAGGAATGTAGACCCGCAGCCACTGCCTTCTAGCACCCATATGATACAAAGGGGTTGGGGCTTGCCATAAAGACAATAGGGTTGGGAAATCATATAGGTGCTAGGGCTTGACGTGACCAGCCGATTGATCGGAGGGGGCCTCTCCGACCGCCCGTCTAGCCGAAGATAGGGCAAAGTGGAGTTTGCATGTCATGAACTGCTCTCCACCTGGGCTCGATCCTTAAGCATCACGGGTCGACACCACGGCCACAGTTGGCCCATTGGGGGAGTCTTACCCCTCTGCAGAGGTGCAGTTGGTGCATACTAACGCCCCAGCCGACAAGGCGGGGTTATCATTGAAGGAAATGGATTTGGTGAACGGAGTACAAACCCTGAACAATACTGGTTGCATTTTACATAGATCTCGTACACTTGTGAAACGTGTACATAAAACTATTCCTCCTCCAGCTATGAGCAATTAGTAGAGCAGGTGAGATTCTTTAATCTATAGGGATTGGCCCCTATATTTTTACGGCATGTGGAATTGAATAAATTAAAATAATTAAGTTTTCTTAAATAATTAGTTTTACAATTATAAGTCATGAGTTTAGAATTAGGTAAACAAAAGAGAATCGAATGAAAATTAGTTTGGAAATATTTTAGCAACAATAGAAACAATGGTTTAAACTCCAATGACAGTATCTACGTCATCGGAATGCCACGGATAACAAAATCATCCGATATTTACGTCCTTAGAAAACAGCTGATATTTGAAAATTCATTAAATTATTAAATTTAACTTAATGATCACGTAGACAATTACAAAAGAAAATTATAAAAAGGCCCATTTCAGTTGAAAAGCTTCACTTGGAGCGGATGCTCCTAACTCGACAGAGCTGGAGCGGAAACTCTCCCCAACTCGACACAATCGGGAGAGGTCGCTGTCCGAAGACACAAAATGATACATCAGGTATGTCTCTTATTTCGTTTCATAATTCTCTCTCTCTCTCTCTCTCTATCTATCTATCTATCTATCTCTCTCTCTCTATCTCTATCTCTCTCACTTATTCAATACGACACAAGTTTCAATCACAGACATTGTTTTAACAAAACTGCTACAATGTTGACACATCCAAACGAACAAATATAAACAATACATACGCACTTGTCACACACAACTATGCACAGACACATACAGTCGGCAACATCACTAAAAGAACAATTGAATATACCTATAGTAAATTAATGTATATAAAGTTGTTTATTGTATCAATTTTGTCTTCTTCTTTTGTTTTCTATGGAAACTATATTTCCGTAGTCTCATACATTTAAATTGTGGGATACAAAACTCGGATATTCTTCAAGCACACAAACCCCGAGCAAACAAGGCTCCACAAATCTTAATATGGCAAACAACCTAGAAGAGAAACGCTCAAACCTGTAAAAATCCTTTTAGAAAATGGCCTTTGTTATACCCTGTTTCTCTGCGAAGGGTGAGGAGGCAAAGGAGCACGTGTTGTAATGGTTTGAGTCGTATGAAATGGACTTGCCGACCCGAGTTCAAATCCTGGAGGAAGGATTTCATATAGAGCTAATATCACAGGGAAAACTACACATCCAACTATTCTCCACCCTGCTATGGGTAAACAGTAGGTCAAACAGGTCTCTTTAACCTTGATATGTTAACCAGCTAAGAGAAGGAAAACATTGAATTCAAACCTGTTAAACGCCGTTTAAGAAATTGACCTTGTGTCACATCCAGTTCATGTGAAGGAGTTGATATATATATATATATATATATATATATATATATATAATTTACGATTACAGTTTCCCTTAGATTGAGATCATTAGCGTATTATTTCTAGCTAATGAACTTCGTAAAGGAATAAATGCCTCTGTTCTCCCTGCAGCTATGGGTAAATAGTAGGATGGACTTGGTATTTAGCCTTGGTTAGACAACCTACAAAGGGAGGATAAACGCTGAATTTAAACAGCTTTACTCGGCTTAAAAAATGATACAATGTTGCTATATATATATATAAGGTGTATAAAAAATATCGGAATTTTTTGTACTTTTTGCACACCTTTTATTCTGAAAAGAATAAGGTTACAATAATTGTTCATTTCTATCTCGGTAAATACAGCTTCAAACTCGTCAATTTTATGACAAATTCTTTAAAAAGTTAACGTTCCATTCGTTGTTAATTTCTCTCTTAGTAAATACAGCTGAAGTGGTACTTTTATGACACAACTTTATATATATATATATATATATATATATATATATATATATATATATATAGTAATCTGCTTATTCGGCTTATTCGCATGTTAGGAACATCCACATACCCTCTTGCAGCCAAGTGGGATATTCGTCTACCCTCTCTCTCAGGCAATTAGGGTATTCTTCTACATCAATCTTGCTTCTTCAGATAAAACACTGTACTCAACTCCGATGGAATTACTCTGTGATAACTTCACATAAGTATCAGAGTAAACATGAATGTATATTGATTTGCTGAAGATCTGATGAGCTTCGAGTATACGATGAGCTCTAAAGTTTTGATAACAAAGATCCCGGGAACCAATAATACTGTTATGGACAGAACAGTATATGAAACTATACATAAATATATTAGCAAACATTTGAAAATTTGATTTATATACGTGAAAATAATTAAAAAATAAAATTTAAATGATAACAGCATGGAATGTTTTTTGTGCATTTAATATTGTAAATAGTAGACATTAATATTTATTTTCGGAGTGGCTGGATTAACGCAAGGGCTTTTTTACATGGGTATTTAATGGGTTGGATCCAACTCATTATTCAGTAATAATGCATCTGCGAGACTAACATAAAAACTATCACCCCAGTCGAAGCCGTGTGTTTTTCCATCTAGTATATATATATATATATATATATATATATATATATATATATTGTAAACCTATTTTCAGCCTCGTGCACTGCTTTTGGATTTAAAATAAGCTTGACGAAGACAAAGGTAATGTTCACCCCCGTAAAAAGTGAACCGTATATCAAACCAACTATAACCATTCATTGTACTCGTTTGGATGTTGTTGAATCTTTCACATACTTGGGATGTACGCTGACTTGTGATGGCTCTTTGGATGCTGAGATTCGTCTACGCATCTAGAAATTATCTGTTGCCTGTGGAAGGTTTGAAAAACGGTTATGGTCTGATACCAGCATTACCCATAAAACAAAATTGAAGGTTTTAAGGTCCTGCGTGTTCTATTGTACTCCTCAAAAACATGGACATTGTTTTGAAGACATTAGAAATTTTTGAACCCTTCATCAGAAATGTTTGAGACGCATTCTAAACATCAAGTGGAATTCCAACACACCTAACACAGAGGGCAGGATGCACTAGCATTGCAAGTCACATCATAACGGCCCAAATACGATGGGCAAGTCATGTTGTGCTTATGGGTGATGTCAGAATGCCAAAGAAACTCCTTTACGGCCAGCTGCATGATAGAAAAAGGCCACAGCATAAGTATTTAAAGAATTTAAAAAAAAGTAACCTCGTAAAAATAAAAATAGATCCTGTCAACTGGGACAATCTGGCATTGAAGAATAGAGACTGGAGAATTCATGTGGATGATGGCTGTACCAGTTTTGAGAGTGAAATAATTGAGCATGAAACCCTCAATCATCATCTTCGAAAGGGATACACCTGTCATATTGGAGAGAACACAGATGGATGGAAATGTCAGATATTGTTGTGATGTTAGTCAAAACAGTAACAAAAGAAGTCAAGTCGAGGTAGGGTAAAATGAGACAAGTGTATTTACAATAAGGTACAAGAACGGCTAGCTTGCCGCTAAACGGTAACAGTACAACCTTTTCACTCGGTGTCTCACTATTTATAGTGAGAACCGGTGTATATTCTCCACTGTAGGAACGGCCGGTACAACAGATATGTAGTCAGATTCTGCTTTCTAAGGCTGAATATGACAATTAATGGAAGTCTCATCAGGGACAATTCATGCACACTCCAGGAACAAACAATTTGTCTCATGCAATATGTAAGCAAGTCTGTAAGTCAGCTTCTGGTCTTAAGATACCTATGGTGGTGCACCAAACTTTGTGGATAAGCAGGTTTGATGAGTCATGTGAGAGCTCATAAGAGGAAAAGTGTTGGTGATGAGGTTATAGAATTGTGAGGGACGGCAGTGATATTTAAAGATTATGCACCTGGTATGCACGTAGAGCATTTGTAAATCTCAAAAACAAACAAATCAATACACCAGGGTTCTGCCACCCCATACTTTACCCTGTTGATGCTGGCTTCTAATCTATCTATCTCTCTCTTTCTCTCTCTCTCTCTCTCTCTCTCTCTCTCTCTATATATATATATATATATATATATATATATATATATATATATATATATATTATATAAGTGTGTGGCAAAATTATTAAGACATTTTGTACTTTTGAGACACCTTATATTCTGAAAAAATGAACGTTCCATTCATTGTTCATTTCTATCTTGGTAAACACAGCCTCACCCCACCACTTTTATGATAGACCTTGTATTCTGAAAAAAAAATTAACGTTCGATTCTGTATTCACTTCTATCTTTGTAAATACAGCTTCACTCTCCATACTTTTGTGAGACACCTTTTTATATATATTATATAATTATATATATTATATATATATATATATATATATATATATATAAGGTGTGTCACAAAGGTATCGAGAGTGAAGCTGTATTTACAAAGATAGAAGTGAACACTGAATAGAACTTTAATTCTTTTAATATATATATATATATATTATATATATATATATATATATTATATAATACATGCATATGAATCAAACATTTTTGGAAAAAACAATTGTTGACAGAATCTGTTTCAACCTTTAGCGGTCTTCTTCAAGAGCGAAATATATGATGGGAAAGACGGAAATAAATAAACCGTTAAAAGATAGGAGGGTACAAACGAACTTTGTAGAACGTTCAAGTTCCGAATTGGAATTTATTTAAATTTAAAATGCATATACTGTGTTAAAAATAAAATAAATTTTATTTTTTAAAATCAGAAGCATTTTAATCCTTACTACCTTATAGCTGGAATCATGAACTTTTTTGATATTTTTATACATTTTTCATATATCTTTTACAATAAACTCTTTTTGAGTTTTCCTGTGGATTATAAACGCTTCTGATTTAAAAAAATAAAATTTATTTTATTTTTAACACAGTATATGCATTTTAAATTTAAATAAATTCCAGCTCCGAACTTGAACGTTCTTACAAACGTTTGTTTGTACCCTCCTATCTTTTAACGGTTTATTCATTTCCGTCTTTCCATCATATATATTTCGCTCTTGAAGAAGACCGCTAAAGGTTGAAACAGATTCTGTCAGCGATTTATCAACATCATTTGTTTTTTCAAAAAATGTTTAATTCATACTGTCGGATTCACTTCCATATATATATATATTATATATATATATATATATATATATATATATATATATATATAGTGTGAACAAAAGTATTAAGAAAATCAGGAATATTTCTTGTATGTTGTTTATTCTCAACATAGTTTCGACCTCAGGTCATCGTCAGAAAAAAATTTCTTATTTGAAGAAATTGTTGATAGATTATTAGAAGGGAGCATTATAGAGAATTATAAAAGTTCAAGTGTTTTGAGGGTTTGACATGCTGTTAAATCGGGTAGGCGAGTGTGTTTAATAGTAGCATGTCCATTTTGTTCGTGAAGAACCTCTATGAGGTAGGTTATTTTTAGATGCTCTTATATATGTGAGGGGAGGGGTTCATGGGAGTTGTGTGTATGACTGTATGTGTATACATATATGTATGTGTGTGTTTACATATACGTGTGTGAATGTGAGCGTGTGTCTGTATCACGGTAAAATATATATATATATATATATATATATATATATATATATATATATGGTATTGTATACGTTTCTGTTGTTTATTGCAAAAGTAACGATTGGATTTATATATGCGGAAGACACGCTAGATGGTTAGCGCACCCACAATCTAACCAGATTAGGGCACCAGTGAAAAAAAGTGAAAATACCGCTAAATTATAAAAATAAGTAAATGGTGTTGATTCTCTCATTTGTCTGTGCAACTGTGGTTTAACAAAACCAGCTGCAATGTTTTCAGGGAAATATTGATCTCAACCAGTTCGCTTTTTGAAGAATTCAAGGTTTTTACATTTCAACTGAATAGATACAAGACAATTACTACTTTCAGTTACCGGTTGGTTGCAACAACCACAAAACCAGCGGAAAGAGAAAACATTTAATGTGTTTGTTGAATTGGAAGGTGGGAGTAAATTTAAAATATTCCAGAAACAAAGGAAAACCATTTATGAAAGCGGAAGATGAAGAAAGTGTTATGGCACTTAAATTACTTTGTATTTATGATTGTTTAGTAATTCACGTCACGTTACTTGTAGTCTTGGCTGACTAATTTGACAATAAAGACGGAATATTTCAAGAAGTGAAACAAACAAAAAAACAAAAAATAAATTAAAAAAAAAACAGAATGTAATTGTATTGTCTTGTTTTTATTGGTCGAATAGTTTTGTAGACTTTTCGCATGTTCGTGCTATCGAAATCAAAATAATATTGTTTTTTTATACACAATGTGTGTCAAAAAAAAAAAGGATCGATATTTTTTTAGCTTTTTGACACACCTTGTATTCTGAAGAAAAAAATGACGTTCCATTCATTGATTATTTCTATCTTAGTAAATACGGCTTCAAACTCGGTACTTCCGTTTATAAACATGGTGATACAATAGCTACATTGAGCTACCATTACCACTTGCCTAATTTCTCTTTATATATCTATATCTATATCTTATATATATCTATATATATATATATATATATATATATTATATATATATATATATATATATGTATATATATATATAAACCGAGGATATATTATATATATATATATATATGGAAGAATATGTGTTTTAACCGAAGTCGAACCTAATTATGAAAGTTAATTAATTAATAATTAATTCATTAGGCGGGAATACCTATTTTTAAATTTTTTTTATTTTGGAAAGACGCTTGACTAGTCGGCTTGACAGTCGGGTTTCGAATCGCGCACGGGGCGGCCTTGGTATCTATAGCTCTGCTGATGAGGCCTAATAGGCCGAAATGTACATACAGAGATTGATTTTTCTCGATTTGTTTTCCTTAAAAAAAATTTAAAAATAGGTATTCCGCCTAATGAATTAATTATTAATTAATTAACTTTCATAATTAGGTTCGACTTCGGTTTAAAACACATATTCTTCCAAATATTGTCGGCTGAAAATAGCCATATCACAAAATATCGTCAGTTGTGTTTACTTCTCGTAAGTACGTGTAGAGGTCATAAAGTGGAATATAAACACCTACTCCTTAACAAAACGAAGAAATCTGCTAAGTCCGTTTGGTGTGGTGGAAAGACGCTTGACTAGTCGGCTTGACAGTCGGGTTTCGAATCGCGCACGGGGCGGCCTTGGTATCTATAGCTCTGCTGATGAGGCCTAATAGGCCGAAATGTACATACAGAGATTGATTTTTCTCGATTTTTTATCCTTAAAAAAAAAAAAATTTAAAAAATAGGTATTCCCGCCTAATGAATTAATTATTAATTAATTAACTTTCATAAATTAGGTTCGACTTCGGTTAAAACACATATTCTTCCAAATATTTGTCGGCTGAAAATAGCCATATCACAAAATATCGTCAGTTTGTTTACTTCTCGTAAGTACGTGTAGAGGTCAATAAAGTGGAATAAAACACCTACTCCTTAACAACGAAGAAATCTGCTAAGTCCGTTTTGTGTGGTGGAAAGACGCTTGACTAGTCGGCTTGACAGTCGGGTTTCGAATCGCGCACGGGGCGGCCTTGGTATCTATAGCTCTGCTGATGAGGCCTAATAGGCCGAAATGTACATACAGAGATTGATTTTTCTCGATTTGTTTATCCTTAAAAAAAAAAAATTTAAAAATAGGTATTCCCGCCTAATGAATTAATTATTAATTAATTAATTCATAAATTAGGTTCGACTTCGGTTAAAAACATATTCTCCAAATATTGTCGGCTGAAAATAGCCATATCACAAAAATAAATATATATATATATATATATATATATATAATTGTGTCAAAAAGTATCGAGATTCTTTGTACTTTTTGACACAGCTTGTCTTCTGAAAAATTAACGTTCCATTCATTGTTCATTCTATCTTGGTAAATACAGTATCAAACTCGGCACTTTTATGATTACAGCTAATCTCGATACGATTATGATACACCTTCTAAATATGAGTTTTGGCTATACAAAATTAAATTACTGGGGTGTCTGTTGTGTAATGGTCATCGTTGTAGAAAAGGGACACGGCGAGACGAGATCAAATCATGAACGAGGCTGTTTGCATTTCACATAACGCTAATACCCTTGGGTAAATGTATTAATAAAATCATACTTCTCACCCCCCTAGGTATGGATAAATAGTAGGGCATGCTGAGCTTTTTAACCTTGGTATGGCAACCTGTGTAGGAGAAGGAAAACTCTGAATTCTAACCTGTTAGACTCCGCTTAAAATTAACTTTGTGTCACAGCCTACTCGTGCGGAGTTGTTGGGTAAATACAAACGAATTTAAAAGTGTTTGTTTTTACTTCCACCTCATTTATCGCATGCTATTTAATGCCAAAACCAGCCTTATAGAAGAACAGTACAGTTACTATTTAACCTATAGGTGGAAGAATGAGAAGGTTCGTACCTTTCCTAATAATATTAGTCCAGAAGTAAACGTAATAGCGCGATCGGAGTTTGAACTTGCTTACTACGACGTCGAAGTCCAGTACGTTAGCCACTACTCCCTGTAAATTTATAGATTAAATCCGAGTCAAAGTGGACCTGGGAGTAATTGAAATGAAACTCCCCAGGACTCTAGACCTTTAGCCTCATTATCAGATGCAGTAAAGTGTCTTACACAGGACAAACCTTTTGATGGAGTAGTTTCAACTATCTACAAGTATAACATTCTAAGCCGCATACTTAGCCCTAATTTATGTATTTATGTTAGCTTAAGAAATCAAAAAGAGCACTTCGCAGAGACTTTCTTACAAGTGATATGGGGTTAAATTCATCTAATTTGAAAGTCATTGACTAATATAAACTGACTATCGTGTGAAAACATATTAAGGGAATGGTGATCCTCTTTCACCGGAAACCAGCAGCAGCCTGTAGGGATTTAAATAAAATAAAATTAAAATTAAATAAATAAATAAAAAAGTTCTGAGCGTCTGGACTCTGGTGTTCAGAGTTAACGGTCTGATCATAAAAGTCTCCCTCTATACTTCGAAAGAGTTGCTTGTTCCGTATCGTTAAAAGCCCCCAGACGGCGACGAATCGGAACCTTCACCTCGTTAGAAGCTGGAGCGACAAACGAACACCTAAAACCCATTCTGCAGGGCTCAACAGGTTACGAGGAATAGAACTCGAGGATTTCAGCTAAGTTCCGCTGGCTTTTTTTATCTGCAACCAACCCTTTGACTACATTCAATTCTCCTTAAACTAACTTTTACCAACCAAACACATTGCACTCTTTGTATTCCCTTTGGACTTCATGAACATTCTTTAAAACTCGTTTGGTTGTTTCATTTTATGTATATTGATACCCCTGTTTGATATTTGTTTCATGTTTTACATGTAAAGTAAACATTCTGTTCTATTGTCTCCTTTCTTCAAAATCAGCACCCATTTCATCACTGCGTTCGAAGTACGGTTTATTCTCTTACAAAACGTAGGGTTTAAACAGGGGACAAAAATCCTCACATTCAATCATATGGAAATCTGATCTCTCTAAGATAAAGCGACACTTATTCCAAGTGCTACTATACAGCTGCGCCACTTAGACTCAAACAAAACAGAAAAAATGCTTAATAGGCACTAAACGTCGTGCTGTCTTGAACAAATCTTGGAAACAGCAACTAACAAAAAGCAATTGTACGGCCACTTACCCCCTATCATATAAACTATCCAAATAAGACGAATAAGACATGCTAATCACTGCTGGGTATGAGAGGACGAACTCATGTGACATTATCCTGTGGACACCTACATGGACACGCCAAAGCAGGTCGACCAGCAAAAACTTACACTGACCTGCTCTATACGGATACTGAATGCCGCGAAGATGACCAGCCAAATGCAATAACCAACAGGGGTGGTTGAAAAAAGAGAGTCATGGGTATCTTTTCTGTCAGCGCGATCTGAAAATGATGAAGAGAAATTAAAGGAATTCCAAGTCTAATTCGAAAAGGAGGCCGGTTTAGCTCGGCCGGTAGAATGTCCGGCTGGGAACCTTAAGGGTCCTGCTTTGATACCAGCCCTCACCAACTCAGTATGAGTAGCAGAGGGATCTGTGGGGTAAAGTGATGAGCTGATGGTAGGTGTGTCACACCACCTCAAACCCTAAAAACAATCTCCTGGGACTAGCGCTAGTAGAAAGGAGATACACTCCTTTGCTGTCTGGCTGATACCGACTTTAGGTCACCCCGATTATTTTTCTATTAATAAGAGTGTTAGTCTCAGTTCAAGCTCACCTGGACTATTATAAGTTATCAAAGATAAACTATTAATACTAATTATAAATAGGTCCCCTTCTTACTTTTTTTATTTGGAATTGACTATACAATTCTAGTTCATTTTTTATTCAATAGCGCGCTTGATGGCCGCCAAAAACAGGCATTAAGAGAGCTTTCTTCTAATACGGGTGTTTTTAAAGCATATTTACCTTAAGATTTTCAAATTTTAGTCGTTTTTTTCCTTCTCGGTAGCGAAAATAAATGTCTAACTATTGTGTGTTTAAAAAAATAATTATTATGTTTTCATAGATCTAAGTTCCCCCTCTTCTCTCTCTGTCTCTCTCTGTCTCTTCTCTCTTCTCTATATATATATATACATTTATATTATATATATTATATATATATATATATATATATATATATTTTTTTTATTTTCAGTGCTTACTAGCAAAAACACGAAATGTGGTTTCATTTCAAATATGCTCCAA
The DNA here is from genome assembly GCA_023376005.1 of Doryteuthis pealeii. NCBI lineage: Eukaryota > Metazoa > Mollusca > Cephalopoda > Myopsida > Loliginidae > Doryteuthis > Doryteuthis pealeii. Next base: position 98,552,962 of record CM042137.1, on the reverse strand, counting down.
TGTTATTTTTTTTTCAGATTTTTTTATAAACGCGGTCTTTAATTTTTCAATCTAAACACAAACAGACGCTGTTAAAACAATGCATTTGCTTCCGCCCTTAGAAAAATACGTTACGTAAATGTCTGACATCTTAGATAACAGTTTAAAAACTAAAAAAAAAAAAAGAAAATTAAAGAAAATAACAAAGAATAAAAAAAAAAAAAACAAAACAATGAGAGGTTAGTTTTTCTTTCTGCTTCAACGTTTTTTCTTATCATAGCTCGGTGGACAAAATAGAGCTGATGATACGTTACTAATGGTTCATTACTAGATGCTTCATATAAAGTTATTGACCTAACTCTCTTTCGTGAGGAAGAAAACTCCTTTTTTTGCCAATTAAACCGTTTCTTAATACAATTCTTACTCCGTATATCAATGAATTTTTTTAAGTAATCAGTAAATCTTCTCTGTGGTGAATTACATTTTTCTTAAAGGATATCCAGACAGTATTAAATCAAATAGGAAACAACTTATTTAAAACTGGTCTAAACGAGTATGTTATTTTTTCTCTATAATCTTCTCAACAGCACCAACACCAAGAAAAAAAACCTAAAAAAAACCCTAAGATTTTCGGAAAAATCGAATACTTCAGATAGACGTGTGATTTAGAGAACCTAATCGTTGTCAGAACAGCTTTACCAAAAGAAAGATCTTCAGGATAATACCGATAAACTTCTATGAATTCAGTGGAAGTTATCTCAAAATCCATCACGGTGGAACGTGGTAATTTATATATATATATATATAGATAATATATATATATATATATATATTATATATTAATATATATATATATATAACATAATGATGTGCTAGTATAATTGAATATATAATATATAATAATTTATTATATATATATAATAATTTATATTATAAGATTTGGTGGATATTTGTTTTTAGAAGCATGTCGAATAAAATATTATTATTATTTTTATTATTGCTTAAG
>CM042137.1:98508703-98551877 GCA_023376005.1 Doryteuthis pealeii | reverse complement strand
AAGCAACCCATGCCAAGGAAACGTTTATTTACAGTCGATGAAAATTCGTGACTTCTAACCCCATCGAAAACGTTTCAGAAAGTTTTGGTACTTTTTTTTACAATGTTTTCCACATGAAAACCTCGACTGAACGGTTACTATATCTGGGGAAGTTAAACTTAGTTTTCTCCTGCTGGATTAGTTCATTGTAAATACTGAAAAGCATCTTCACCTTAACTGGACTACAGTTAATGTATATTGAATAATGCTTTACTGAAGCAATCACCTGGTTCGTCTTTTATTACACAATACATGTAACATTTAAAATAAATGAAAGAGGAGTCTCCGTGGCGTAGTGGCTAACGTCCTACACTGCAACACCGTAGTGAGTTCGAATTCCACTCACGTTATTACTTTTACATTCGGAATAATACCCTTAGGAAATATATGAATCTCTTTATATTCCATTTGTGTGTTAAATAGTGTCACTGTAATTCTGGAAGAATAGCTTTGGCATTAAATAACCCACGAATGTTGATAAGGCACTAAGCAAAGAAAGCAAACCAAGGCTAAAATGAATGAAAATTTAGATGTATCTATCAGGGCGACTCCTTGTGGAGTACTAGCTAATGTGTTGGACTGCGACATCACAGTTAAATTATATTTAATAAGGCTTATGTAAAGCAATTACCTTGTTTGTCTCGTATTACACTATACATGTATCTTTTACAATTAATGAACGGTAAGATTTCATGGCGTAGTGGGTAGCTTGTAAGATTGTGACATCATAGTAGGTGAGTTATTAATCTTGTCGTGCTATTAAGTTCACTTAATTAAATACATTAATGAACATAGGAAAGGTACGAAACCCCTTATTCCCCCAGCTTTGGGTTATATATTACCACTAATTTTCTTCTACAAAAATGACTTTCGCATTAAATGACCTACAAACGTTGATATGCTTTAAACTACAGATCACCAAACTTTTTTCGCGGTGGGTCGGATAATTGAAAACATAACGAGCGCGTGCCACATTATTATTCTGTTCGATACTTGCTAGCCAGAACGAAAGCTCTGAGAAAAAGATGTAAAATAAAGTTTATCTTTCCATGTTATATTCATGGATGATTGGCGTAAGATTCACAAAAAAAAAAAATTAACCAAATATTTATTTCAAAACATTATCAAAGAACCGAACTTTAGCAGAAAGGTTAAGTAAGATTTGTGAAACTGAAGTTTTCCTTTCAAGATATCGTCAATGTTGGGTTTGGAATTGCTACATCCAATGAAGAGAATTACTTTCAAATTTTTATCAGTCAATTTCGTTCGATGGGTTGATTTCACATCAGAATGTCTCGCGTTCCGTATGTTTAAAAAACATATTCAAGTACCGTGGACGGGCCTGATAAAATGCCTTCGCGGGTCGGAGTTTCGTGACCCCTGCTTTAAACAAAGAAACCAAAACCAAACCACTCCCTCTATGGAATGATATAGGTTGTTTCTCATGGAATTCCAAACCGAATCCATTATTCAATGCAAGGTTGATATTCCAAAGCAAACTAATACAGAGTTGCCCCCAAATAAGTACATCACGAACAATTAAAAAAACATGATTTTTTAAAACAAAAGAGGTAATGATTTTATTATTTTCAGTGAAACATGTTGGAATATTTTGGATATATAAGATGTGCAGATGTCCACTACTTAAACTACTCGAATACATGGTTAGTTAATTTAATTATCGACATTGAATGCCGTTCATTTGCACGTATCCGACACGGACGAACGGATCTGCAACCAAGGACTCTGCTCAACCAAAGGATCCAACCCAACACTAAGAAACGCCGATGAACCACCAAAGGATTCTATCTAACACTAAGTAACAGCCAAGGATTCTTCACTAAGGAACACAAGGGATTTCAACTGTAATGTGCTCTCACCTGTTGCCTGAAAATGACCAGAAGAATCGTAACACTATACAACCAGATACTATTTTGTATTGAAATTTGGTAACCAAGAAGATGAATATATGATAGTCAAAAAATAGGTTCCCCCTGTGCGCATATAGTAAAAAGATTTTCAAACTAAACTTGAAGGTTGATATGCTATTAAACAAAAAACCCAGATCAAACCCAAAAGGAATGTAAGTCTGGATTTATCTACTTAAAACTTCAGACTTGTAATCTCATAGGTTGCATGCAGGGCTAGTGTTTATATATCTTCCTACTTACTTTCAGTAACCAATCATGGCTTGATTTACATATTTCGCTGATCGATCAAAGTAGAAATAAATAAAATAAAATAAAAAAAACAAAAACAAATAAAAAATAAAATATTTAGCGTTTATTTGTCAGTACATCTAATATGCAGTCCGTACCGTGTTTAACACCCCCGGAGGATTGCAAAAATACTGAAGAATCATGTGTTGGCAAAAACACATTTTTAAAGAAAAAGATTCAGTGGCCTGCATCTGAAATAAGTAGTATATTTTTTATTATTTTTTATTTGTATTTTTTGAATTTATTACTATGTAGAATGACACGACCTACTCTCTCGAATGCTACAAAGAGGGACATGGAGACGTGATCTGCATAAAGGTTCCGTTTATAGAGTGGCTACCAACTGACTTTTACTCTTCGAAGTCTTCGTAGAAAATTGTTCTTTTTTTCTGCAAAATAAATAAATAAATATATATAAAAAAAGTATATATTGAGGAATTACTCACAGTTCTTCAGTGTTCTTGAATACATTTTTGGAAAAATATTTTACGAGTTTAGTGTTTTTGACTACAGGCACATTTCTAAATATGTGGAACTTTTTATAATTATTATTAAAGGCTGAATTCTTGCGATAAAATTACTTTCAGTCACCAATAATGGCTTTGATTTGAACATTTGCTGATCGATTTAACTAGTAGAAAAAAACACCACGACCTCCACGACCACCACGACCAACAGCAGCAGCAGCAACAACAACAACAACAAACAAACGAAGTAAAATTAATATCTAAGCTATACAAGTAGTGTCAAAAAGAATCGAGATTTTGACACACCTTGTATTCTGAAAAAAATAACGTTCCATTCATTGTCCATTTCTATTTTGGTAAATACAGCTTCGAACTCAGCACTTTTACGACACACCTTGTATTCTGAAAAGAATTATCGTTCCATTCATTGTTCATTTCTATCTTGGTAAATACAGCGTAGATTTCCCAAATGTTGTTTGTTAAGTTTTTTATAAGCAAAATAACACTGTATTGTATTAAAAACATAATAAAATTAAGTTATTATGTGCTGTAATATGTTTAATGTTTATTCTTGTAAAAAATATTTTTTCTTTGGCTTAATAAATTTTGAAACTTAAATATTTTAATGAATATATTAACATAAGTGTGTCTGGAGCTTGCTCTACATCAGATTTTAGCTCTACACACAAACCAAAAAGTGGACCAAATGAAAGCACGTAACTCGGAAGTTCATAAGTAAGTCAAGGTACCACTGTATTACATAGTTGCATTACTGCGTTTTGGCAGCAATTAAGTTCAATATAGAAATTATAATCTATTCGAAGTAAACAATTTATTACCCAATAGTTAACGTGTAATACGTTTCCTGATAAACTGTAATGATCGGGCAAAGCAAAATGCAAACTTCACAATATTACTACTAAATTTCCAATTAAACTGGAAATTGGTTTGTTCTCTAAATCAGAGCATTTTAACGATTTGCCTTAAAATATCTGACGATATTTTGATGTATAAAATGCCTGAACACTTTTTATGATACATTGTGAATATATCATATAAACATTAAGCGCACAACCGCACATACATATAAGAAAATATAAATTTGTATACAACATTATATACTTTTAACTTCATGCATGTACACATATAATATATATATATATATTATATATATATATATATATATAATTATGTTCTTCAACTTCCTTGAATAAATCTTAGACAAATATCTTACTAGTGTATTCGTTTTGACTAGATATGTGGAATTATTTTTATCATTTGTTTCAATCTTTTACTTAAGACTTAATAATTTTATTATTCAGATTTTTCGGGCTGCTGGTCTTATATTTACTTTTCGTAGACGCAACATTTCCGCCGACTTCAGGCAAAATAAAATAGAATACTTAACATAGCTTAACATTTGTTAACCTGGCTAACGGGTTGAAAACAATCTGCACCAATGGGTAAAATAAAGGGTTCGGTTCTAGGTTCCCTTAAAGACTCCCGATTCCACAAGAAGGTTCCAAGTTTTGACGAGAAACACCTGAAGAGGACCGGTAGCACATCAGAACGTAGTGCATATAACAGTAAAGAAGAGGACAACGGTCTAGAAATCTAAATAATACATATTTATCATTTCATTATTAAAAGCTGAATTCCTGCTATAAACTTGGTGATTTAAATTTTAATGTCGAATTATCTATATTAATCTATTAATAATGGAGATTCGCTTCCGGTTTTGTCTGTAACAAAAATTACGTCACTGCTTACGTCACATTACCCAAATCGTCATAACATAGAATACATACACTCAAAATTTGAACATGCAACATTAGACAGTCCTCATTGTTTTTTTAAACAAGTTTTAATAAATACATGACTGGTATTATATATCTATATATAGTTTGTTTTTTAATACATATTTAATGTTTACATTTCAAATTGTTTTAATATCTTAATCCTTTAATGAATTTGATGATTTTACTTACTTAGGGTACAAACTCCGTTGACATTGAATTTTGTATCCCACCCCTCAGGCAATATGTTTTAAAAAATCTATTTTACATCGCCCGGAGGTGCTTTTTTTTGTACTAGTATGTATAAAAAGAACACTGAAAACTTTTACAGAAATGGGTTAGCTGATTGTCATGAGTGACTGTCATGCAGACTACGTTTCGGGCGTAATAAAAAGCAAATCAAGATTTTGGGGATTGTTTGCTGGATAAAAAATATAAGTAAAAGCTTGGGTGCCTCGTTCATTATTTCTTTAGATTTTATAAATGGGTAGCTGACAGAGTAATTGAGAAATGGTGTCTGGAAAACAGTGATGATGTCTCGGGAATAGAACTTTATGACGCAGTGTATTGATTCAAAATGCCACTCTCTAAGCTACAATCGTGTTAAGACATTCAATGTGCCTGTTTTCTCTATCTCAACGATAAGTTCTTTCACAGTGAAATTATGATGCAAGGTTGCTTCTGGTTCTTTGTGATAACAAACGCCGATTTCGTTAATGGAATGGAATACTTTCTTCTCATGATTTGGTAACCCAAACTATTGTCTGTTATTTGGGGCCAAGCAACCCTTTCACAAACACAGCACATATTGACAAAAACCCGGCTATCAGTTGGGTTTCATTTGGTTTATTTGCTTAATGGTATATAAACTCATTATGAGTTATTTAAATGCCGAACTTGATTTATTTGTTTTGTTCGATTTATTTGGTTAATGTCATATCATCACATGAATTACTTAAGCTGTAATTTTGGTCATTTATTTGGTTTAATTTATCTGTTTAACGTCATATCACCTACTTATTATCTAATGCCAAAAGTTGATTCATGAGTCTCGCCAACTCAGCGTATGAGTAGCACGGGATCTGTGCGGTAAAGTAAGGAGCCGATGGTAGGTGTTGCGCTCCACATCAGATGCAAAAACAATATCCTTGGTCTAGCGTTATTGAAAAAGGGATAGACTCCCTCGCTGATTGGCTGATACCAACACTAGGCCGGTTCGACAACTTTACTTTACTTTATGTGTTAAACGGAATACCAACTCCTTATGGATTATTCAATACTGCGGCTAAAATTCGCAAGTAGGTAGTATCTATTACACTTTATTCACTCGTAATGGATGAACGCGACTAGCTTGTTAACCATTATGCCAGGACGGGGCACTCTCCATGGAGACGGTGAATTCAGATTTATAAGTCCAAATTAAAAGCTTCTAATTCTCTTAAAGTAGCCCAAAGATTAAAAACAACTACATAACAATGATTAGACCATTCCCTTTTCCGGAATTAGAGTTGGTGCATGACCTGGCATTAAGCCTACGAGATTCAGTTGCGTACACTTATGTAACGTAGCTCGCTTGAGATTAAGGAGCTGACAACTGGGTGGAGTTGCAATTCTGGCTGTTAGGACACGCAAACAAAACGAGTTATCGTAAATTGTGAGAAGAGAAAGCAACAACTGCAAACTTCTTAAATAAAGGAACCTTGTTGATTATTTCCTTATAACCTTTCTTTGGAAGATTTAATTCGATAGCCATAATACTTTTCTTTCAGAAGTCCGTCATTTCTCTTCGGCCTTTTCGACAGCGGGCTAAACCTACAAAACCGCATATATATATATATATATATGCCTTATGTACCGATAATGTTGGGATGAGAACGGATGGATACATACCTCTTCCAAGAACATTATCCCGAGCTGAAACACAAACAGACGTGTCCATGATTTGATTGCGGTTCATCGTATGGCACTATGCTGGGGGCACGGTTTCAATTTATGGAACGATGCCCCGGGCACGGTACCAAATGTTTTATCGGGGTGTGTGGTGATGCTGGCTACTTACGGGGTGCTTGAACCTGTTCGTTCGGACTTCCTGTTCCCACATTATCTGCTGATCCACATGAAGGAGAGCTGGTTTCGTGCTTTTTTAACTCGGCTGGGTCTGACGATGACCAAATTAACCAATGCTGTCAACGCGTCAACAAAACAATAACTACGAACACTTATTAATGTTTATATACAAAATATAACTTTATTAATCATACAATGATGAATATCTTGTACAACGACAAAAGAGCGTAGATGTCGAAGTTAGAGTTAGTTTTTTTTTAAGTTGACTGGTGATCGTCACCTAAATTCTCATGGCTAAATGGTCAAGTTCAGTAATGAGTGGCAAGATGTAGCGGAGGGCATGTAGTGGTGTCAAGGGCTCTGACTTGTAGCGAGCTTTTGATCTCTGTGTGCTGTTCCATATTCGGTCTTCTTTGTATGGGGTCCAGCCCCCCCCCCGAACAATGGATCTGATTGGCCAGCAATAAAAACGCCGGACCAATGGCCTCACAGCGTAAACATCGGGGAGGAGTAAAAAAGAACTACCCACTCCTCTTTGATTGGTGAGCCACTCGATAATATTGATTATTTGTATAAATGGCCTTGTGCCAGTCTTAGTTGGAATTTTCCTTTAGTTTTTCAAAATGCCACGACCCAAGGTCAATTAATAATTTATTTATCAAATGTTGGAATTCTTGAACAAATTTAAACATTTTTAGGAATTTATTTTTTGACAACCCGAGGTCAATTATTGCTTTATTTATCAAATATGGTCAAATTCCAAAGCACTGGAATGTTTAGCCTACCTGACATAAATCCTTATCTTTGACAAATTGAAATTTTTAATATTATCATTATTATTATCTGGGTTTTTCTTATTTTTACACTTCCTTACAAAATCAACTTTTTATAAACCACCGTAGTATCAATTTAATATCAGCAGTCAACCCTATAACACTATTATAGTGCTATAATCAAGTCTATTTCGATTTGCAAAAAAAACATTATTCTACCCATGCCTCCGTAAGAACATTTTAAGTATTGCTTTGACAAGAATGAATTAAAATTTTTTAAAAATATTAAAATGATGTACTTTTATGCTGGATACGCTATATAAGTACATATACACATATACATATATAGTGAGGAATTCAAACGATATATATATATATATTATATATATATATATATATATATACGAAACTTGGTAAACCCTTGCGGGAAGAAAAAACCGGCAAATAGTTGATTGTAAAAATATACTACCAAACATTACCTAGGGAGAAAAAAAATTGAAAAAAGAAAAGACCTTAGCGCTGAATAGCACTAAGCGAAACTTTTAGTACGTATATATGACTAATTAGGTATCTTTATATATATATATATATTATATATATATATATATATATATATATATATATATATATATATATATCCGAGAGAGCAGAAGAAAAATAGAAATATTGTCAGAAAGAGGTATGTGGATGGAAAGAGGCACAAAACCATTAAATCAATGTCGATTAAACCTCACCGTTTACAGTCACATACCAATAAATACAGTAACCTGTGATTTATTAATCTGGCTATGCAAATGAGTTTCTGTGTATACAGTTCCTGCTTGTGTTTACAATATCTTTGGGCCATTTTTTAGGGAATTGCAATGTTGTTACAGAAACAACTTCAAATATTGCATTACACCGAGATATTAATACTTTTTTTTCTGTATTTCAGATTCATGTCGATCTGTCTGCATAGAATTCGTCGAAAATCAAATAAGATGTAATCTGCGTTCCGGCAAGAATCTCTCAACGATTCCATTACTCCTGCTCCGTCCCAGACCCCGCACCGTACCAGACCCACTCCATCCTCCAGACCCGCTTCATCCCCATCGCTCACCGTCTACCCGAAAGCCCGAGTCAGACTGTGTGTAATATTGGACAGATTTCAGTACGGTCGATCGATTGCATATCGACAGAACTTTCGAAATTGTTTGGGTCTCCATGCAGAAGAACAGAACAGAACAGAAACAGAACAGAAAGGAAGAAAGAAAGAAATAAAGAAAAAAAAAAGAAAAAGAGAGATTCGAGGCTGTCGGGGGTGGGAGGAATCAATTGATCTATTCAAAATTGGGGATTCGTAGAAACACAAGGAAAACATTTTTTTCCAACGAAGACTTTATTTTTATTGATCTGAAAAAGACAGAAATAGTTGTGATTCATTAATTAACAAAAATGCCCGTTAAGTGAATCAATAAATACTCTGGTCACAAAAAGAGATGAAAGAATGTACACACTTTAAACATACATAGCTATGGATATACAACCAAACTTTTACCTACGATCTTCTTACAAATTCACAACACACACACATACACACACACACACACACACACACACACACACACACATATATATATATATATATATATATATACAAGGTGCGTCAAAAAAGTATTGAGATTTTTTGTACTTTTTGACATACCTTGTATTCTGAAAATAACTTTCCATTCAGAATTTTTTCAGAATAAAAGGTGTATCGAAATAGTACAAAGTTTAAAGCTGTATTTACCAAGATAGAAATTGAAGAATAAATGTAACGTTATTTTTCAGCATACAAGGTGTGCCAAAATACAAAAATCTCGATACCTTTTTGACATCTGATATATATATATATATATATATATTATTTATTTTACAATGTTTTCATAGATATGTTCATTATCAACGACCGCGGTTTCATGCCGAAGCAATCATCAGGTTGAAAAGTAAGATCCAATGGTTTGTTGTGTTCTTTACTCAAAGACACAATTTACATTTACAAATGTGTCTTTGAGTAAAGAACCACAACAAACACCATTGGATCTTACTTTTCAACCTGATGATTGCTTCGGCATGAAACCGCGGTCGTGATAATGAACATTGATCTATGAAAACATTGTAAATAAATAAATATAGCTCTTACAAACTGTGATTGAGCACTGTATTTTCTTTGTTTCATCGCAAAAAAATTTGTTTTTACATATACCTATATATATATATATATATATATATATATATATATATATATACAACCACTAACAGGTGAGGACGCACGGTCACTTGGGTAATATCTCAAGAAATAAAACCGGATCATATCGTCAGTGATGTGATCCTTGGATCATGAGGAGTTTTGGGTCTTCCATCATCTTTAACCCAGGTTACCAAACTGGTGTTGATCAAAATACCGCCAATGACCAGTTCTCTTTATTTAGTAGGATATCCTAGCATCCTCCTAGGAACTCAAGGTCTTGGTTCGATACTGATCCTCGGAAGTTAGTGTCATATATTACCTATACTAGCTATAGATGCAGTCTAACGTCATACTAAAGACACTAAGAACCTCACCCACTGCATTCTAGCACATATATGATACAAAAGGATTGGGAGTTGCTATAAGAGCTATACGATCGGGACACTCATATAGGTGCAACAACTTAACGTCGATTTGTCGGAAGAGGGCCTCTCTGACCGCACGTTAGCCAAATCACGAGCAAAGTTGACTGTTAGATTTCATTGACTGGTCAGCCACCGGATTCCGTCGTTAAGCATCATAGGAAAACACCCACGCCCAAACGGATGCCCTATTGGGGTACGTTTACCCCTTTTGTGAGCTGTGACAAAATTTTCCCACATCTTCGGCATCGCGTGTATTCCAGCTTGGAAGAATGTGTAAAAAAATTATTACAAGTTGAATAAAACTTTTATATCTTGTGTGATGCGTGACCGTACTGAAACCTGTCCCCTTGCATGCTCTTCCTGTTCATTATAATTATACCATTGTGCATTTGGCTTGTTTGTTGTATTTATGAATGAAAAAAACGGACTATGATGGCCAACCTTGAGGCTTTTGTAATGCGTACAGGCAGGGAATCCTTAAATAAAATGTGTCTGGGCTCTTTGGACACAAAAAAATATATAAACATGTACACATCTGAATATATATGCCACAGATACATTCATCCACTTTCTTCATCACCCACGTAACACACAAAAATATGTATGCATTCCCCAACCCATCCGTACGAAACAGGATGCGACACAAGGTCATTATATATATTTACCAACCCTCCGCGGTAGTAGGAGTCAATTTTTAAGCGTGTTTAACAGTTTGAATTCAGAGTTTTCCTTTTCCTAGACTGTTACCTAGTTATGTTAAAGTGCCTAGTCTACCCTGCTATCTACCCATAGCTGGAGGGAGAATTGAATTCATACATTTCCCAAGGGGATTAGCGCCATAAAGGTCATTTAAAGCGGAGTTTAACAGGTCTGAATTAAGTTTTCATTCTCTTAGACCGTTGCCGTACCAAAATCACAAAGCAAAGTATGTCCTATTATTTACCCATAGCTGGAGGCATATTAATTGGAATAGTACCTTTCCAAAGGTATTTAGCGCTAAATGGAATGCAAAAAGTCACGAACAGAATTGAACTCGTTCGCCGTATCCATTTCCTCGACGGAAACCATTACACCACAAGCACGTCTTACACACAAGTATATATGTGTATGCATATCTGTATTCGACTACTCTGCTTAAGTAGAATGTAACACAGCAATAAATTTTAAATTCAAAGTTTCTAAACTCCGTTATTTGAAGTCACGCTTAGCGTAATTGTGGTAGATATATAATCGATGATCAAGTTCAAATCCTGGATGTAGCTGTTTGTGTTTCTACTTTGCACACATTCTCTAGGAAAGGCACGAATCCATCTGTTCTACCTGCAACTATGGGTAAGCAAACTAGTTCACGGAAAGAAACAAATTACCCTATTCACATCCTACTGTTAGTGGAGTAATTAGGTAAATGCATACACTTCTTGCTTTAACAAGGTTAGAAAATTCTAATATATATATATATATATATATATATATATATATATATGGTGTTCGGGAGAAATTTGACAGTTTTATAATAAAAATTAAAAAAATGCTTGGTAACTACAAAATTTAATGGATTTTAAAGAAATCAAACAGGCACGGAAATTACACTACTGTCAACAAGTTTAACTTAAAATTAACCGCCACTAGCGTCGATCAAGCTTCAATCCTGCTCCAGAACCTGGAGGAAGCTGATTTACAGTTTTCTGGGAAGGTATTAAAACTACCTTAATTCTGTCGATTAGCTCGGCTTTTTGTTTACTGGCGCGGCGATTATTGCCTTTCTCAACAGCACCCCATACATAATAGTCCATGGAGTTGTGTTTTCGGGAGTTTGGAGCCAACATTGGGACTGTGTAGTCGTAAAAATTCGCCAACAACCATTTTGGACTTTTCCCAGAGTTGAGGCAGGGGGCGAATCCTGCTGCCATATAATGGCCTACCATTGGCTACCCTTGTTATCCAGGGCTTGACTACAGTGTTTAGCAACTCCACGTAGGCATCTGAATTCAACCTAATACCTCTCTGAAAAAATGCGGAGGCATTACATCACTCTCTGAGGACACACATCCGAAAACCATCACAGTTTGGGGAAATTTAGTCTGCATGACATGAGGAGTGTCCTTTGAACTGTATGCAAGCCATCTGTTATTCTGTGTGTTGTGCTTTTGATACTGGCAAAAGTTTTTCTCATCTTAAAAGAACCAGATTGTTTGCAGTTCAGCAGGATATTCACTTTGCTCCGAAGTTTCTTCGCCTTTGTGAGGCGATTTCACAGGCCTTTCTATGAGCAGTTTGACCTCTGCGACGCTTGTATGACGAAGGCTTCATTGAGTGCAAGCTTCATGGTAGAGGCTGAAACATTCAATTGACATAACAAAGCCGAATGCAAATGCCAGGGTCTCCAACACATTTTCTGCAGGTTGGAGGAATTTGCTATACGAACGCAATAAGATCGTCTGTTATGTTACTTTCTTCTAGCCACAGCCTCGTAGTCGCCATTTGCAATTCTTCAGTTCATGCCTGATTGTTTTTAGAGTGTTCAGGGACATTGGGAAGCAAACATAAACTCTTTTGACTGCCGTGCCGATCATGATGATACACGTTATCTCTTCCATGATTTAGGTGGGTTCCAGTCATCCATTCTATTTGTCATCACGTATATGAATGAAGAAGGGTCCCAGCTTTTAAATAATTGGTAGTGTGCGTCAATAACTCCAACCTACGGAGAAAAATAACCAAATATGAGAATGTCAAATTGATCCGAACACCCTATATATATATATATATATATATATATATATATATATATATATATATATATATATATAAATTTATTGTATAATAGCAATGAAATATAGATTATCAAAAAATGGAGTCATGCTTTTATGGTAATAGATTAAAATCGATTAGAATTAAAGCCTTGGGCGCCTTTCAGCTGACATATTTAATAAGGGAAAAATTTCGTCGGCAAATAAGAATTGACGATTAAAATAATTTGGAGTGAGATCTCGAAGGAGAGGGAAAAATGAAGTTTGAATTACAATTGCCACATCTATAAATTATGAGTTCTCTCTGCCTACACAAGGTCGGTCGCTGCATTTGCTTGGAGGATTTTAAGATGACTCTCAGACGATTTTAATCTGCTATTTATTAAAAGCATGCCTTCATTTTCTCTCTCTCTCTCTCTCTCTCTCTCTCTCTCTCTCTCTCTCTCTCTCTCGTACACACACACACACACACCACACACACACACACTCCTCTCTATCTATCTATCTATCTATCTATTTATCTCTCTCTCCATAATATATATATATATATATATATATATATATATATATATTGATAATATAGCTTTTCTATATCATAGGAGTGCCCAATATAATTGATACTACAGGTATATCTAAGTTAGGTTAGCGAAAATATGACGTAAATGCTGTTTGGATATTAAGTTTCTCGTCTATTGCAATTTTTCAAACCAAGTAAATATTTGTGTTCTTTGTTTTTTCTTATGTGCTGTTTTCTGGTGCATTATGGGAAGATTCAACCATTTCGTTCTAGTTTAGCCTGTCAATTTGATTCAAGTTAATTCTATTTTACGTGATTCTAGTTTAGTTTACTTTTGAGGCATTGTGGTAAGGTTGATTTTCTTTGTATGAGCTTTCTAGTCTAATGTATTAATTTAGCAATGTGCTATTTCGTTACATTTTGGTTGATTTACGACTTATTTTTCCCTTATTGCATTCAATATTTTGTTCTTATTTTTTGCATATTTATAATAACTAGCAAAATATATGCACCCTCCGGGTGCAAGTATTTAAGTTTTAATAATAAAATATCATATAAATTAGAAAGGCTAATGAAACTAAATAAGAATGCAAATAAAAAGAATTGGAACAGAGGGGGTATGATTGAAAATAGAAAACTTTGAAATTAACTCTTCCACCATTTCCGTAACTCCCGTCTTTCACTGGTAAATTTTCCTAATTAAACTGTTTAGTTAAAATAGGAAGTAAAGAATAATATACAGTTATTTCTTCTTGTTAAGGGATTTCTTTTAAGATCTATTGAAGAGATTTGTGCTTATATTCAATAAGATAAAACCAAACAATTAGAAATCAATAATACTAAGCATATATTTATTAAAATCAATTTTTAAAGATCAATATGCAAATTAGCCTTCCCATTCATACTGTAAACCTCTATTTTGTTGTATATATAAATACAATTGCATGTTATTAGTATGTAGGTATGGTCAACAGCCTTAATAATGTAAAACAATTTTATTATTCATTGAGGTTTAAATAAAAATAAAATCATGGAGAATATGATGTAAATAACTAAAGGAATTGTGACTTGTATAGTAATATAGTTTTGGTTACAGAGAGACAAACCCACAATCTCCATTATAATAAGATGTCATAATTGTTTTAAAATGCATAGGCGAAAAACTGACATTTACCAAACATTATTGACTTCATATCTTCGCTACTCTAACTACCGGACCCAGGTAGTTTGAATATCCATTTTTCCAAGCCCTCGGACAGATATGAAGATCTTCTGGCCTTGGGAAGGAGCCAAGAGAATATGAATATTTTTTCAAAGAGTTTTCAGCTATTTGCTAGTTGAGTAACATGATATTACAGATGCAACAGAACCAAATTATTTATTTATTTTTTCCATTAAACTAACCTAAACCCTAACCCTAACACTAAAACCCTAATCAAACCCCCTAGTTGGTAACATGATATTACAGGTGGCCCCAGAAAAACAGACCTACAAATTTTGTAATGAAACTGTTAATTTTAACTAGGTTAAGGTTAGGGTTAGGTTTAGGGTTAGGCTGGGGTTTATGGTTTGGTTTAATAGGAAAATAAATAAATATTTACTGGGTCACCTGTAATATCATGTTACTCAACGAGAAAATAACCGAGTTTTCTTTGCCATTTTCGGAGCAACGCTTTTGCAAATCTTTTGAACTACATTGTGGGTCGGAAATGTACCTCTCTGTTTTAAAAAGGGACTTATTATCTTATGAAAAGTAATATTCCATCCATACGTACAATAACTCTTATTTCTTAACCATGCCTCAATGAAAATCTGAGTTAGATTTTCCTGAAAACAGCCCATGTTAGTAGTGCCTTTAAAATGCTGCAATGAGTCTTATATATCACTAAAAAAATAAAGGTTGACATAATGTAAGGTGTGATTAATTGGCAAACTGGTTTTAATAAAATCGGGTTTATAATAAGTACTTTTGGTTATTGATCTCTAATTTTATTGTTTTATACTCCTACGTATTAAAATCAATGATATGAAGGATTTTATATAGGAAACAATTAAAATAAGATTAAATAATTGTAATCTTTTATATGCGCTTTTATTTAATTTCGGTAATCCTTCATTACGTTAAAAATTAAATACTTACGCTCGGAGGGTGCCTCTTCTTGCTAGTATATATAAGATTGATTGAGGTAGACAACAATGATATAAACAAACAACGATATCAAATATGCGCTGATTACTGTGGTTACTAATAGTACGATTTTAAGTGCATATACCATTTGAACTAAAGTAGTAGCAATGTATATATCATTAGCTATAGTTATACTCGTATACCATCATCATCATCATCATCATCATCATCAAAAACAATAAGAACAGCAACAACATCAACAAGGATACATTTTATTGTCTTTGATACACTTACCGTCGTAGCATTTTCCAAAAATCGTATTTCCGTTAAAACCGGTAAAGGCCGCATTCACTGACAATGCATAAGCGGATTAAAAGTATGAACTGAGGGAAATCGTTGTGAAAGGAAACAAGCTGACCATTGCTTCCTTTGGCTGCATTTTAGTTTATTCTTATGAAAAAAAATCGAAATGTATATTTAAAGCCAATGTCAGCTTGTTTCCTTTCACAACGATTTCCCTCAGTTCATACTTTTAATCCGCTTATTGCATTGTCAAGTGAATGCGGCCTTTACCGGTTAACGGAAATACGATTTTTGGGGAAAATGCTACGACGGTAAGTGTATCAAAGACAATAAAATGTATCCTTGTTGATGTTGTTGCTGTTCTTATTGTTTTTGATGATGATGATGATGATGATGATGATGGTATACGAGTAAACTATAGCTAATGATATAACATTGCTACTACTTTAGTTCAAATGGTATATGCACTTAAAATCGTACTATTAGTAACCACAGAATCAGCGCATATTTGATATCGTTGTTTATATCATTGTTGTCTACCTCAATCAATCTATATATACTAGCAAGAAGAGGCACCTCCGAGCGTAAGTATTTAATTTTTTAACGTAATGAAGGATTACCGAAATTAAATAAAAGCGCATATAAAAGATTACAATTATTTAATCTTATTTTAATTGTTTCCTATATAAAAATCCTTCATATCATTGATTTTAATACGTAGGAGTAAAAACAATAAAATTAGAGATCAATAACCAAAAGTACTTATTATAAACCCGATTTTATTAAAACCAGTTTG
The DNA here is from genome assembly GCA_023376005.1 of Doryteuthis pealeii. NCBI lineage: Eukaryota > Metazoa > Mollusca > Cephalopoda > Myopsida > Loliginidae > Doryteuthis > Doryteuthis pealeii. The sequence continues at coordinate 98,535,385 of CM042137.1, read as the reverse complement.
CCAATTAATCACACCTTACATTATGTCAACCTTTATTTTTTTAGTGATATATAAGACTCATTGCAGCATTTTAAAGCACTACTAACATGGGCTGTTTTCAGGAAAATCTAACTCAGATTTTCATTGAGGCATGGTTAAGAAATAAGAGTTATTGTACGTATGGATGGAATATTACTTTTCATAAGATAATAAGTCCCTTTTTTAAACAGAGAGGTACATTTCCGACCCACAATGTAGTTCAAAAGATTTGCAAAAGCGTTGCTCCGAAAATGGCAAAGAAAACTCGGTTATTTTCTCGTTGAGTAACATGATATTACAGGGTGACCCAGTAAATATTTATTTATTTTCCTATTAAACCAACCATAAACCCCAGCCCTAACCCTAAACCTAACCCTAACCTTAACCCCCCTAGTTAAAATTAACAGTTTCATTACAAAATTTGTAGGTTCTGTTTTTTCTGGGCCACCCTGTAATATCATGTTACTCAACTAGGGGGGTTTGGATTAGGGTTTAGTGTTAGGGTTAGGGTTTAGGGTTAGTTTAATGGAAAAATAAATAAATAATTTGGGTTCTGTTGCATCTGTAATATCATGTTACTCAACTAGCAAATAGCTGAAAACTCTTTGAAAAAATATTCATATTCTCTTGGCTCCTTCCCAAGGCCAGAAGATCTTCATATCTGTCCGAGGGCTTGGAAAAATGGATATTCAAACTACCTGGGTCCGGTAGTTAGAGTAGCGAAGATATGAAGTCAATAATGTTTGGTAAATGTCAGTTTTTCGCCTATGCATTTTAAAACAATTATGACATCTTATTATAATGGAGATTGTGGGTTTGTCTCTCTGTAACCAAAACTATATTACTATACAAGTCACAATTCCTTTAGTTATTTACATCATATTCTCCATGATTTTATTTTTATTTAAACCTCAATGAATAATAAAATTGTTTTACATTATTAAGGCTGTTGACCATACCTACATACTAATAACATGCAATTGTATTTATATATACAACAAAATAGAGGTTTACAGTATGAATGGGAAGGCTAATTTGCATATTGATCTTTAAAAATTGATTTTAATAAATATATGCTTAGTATTATTGATTTCTAATTGTTTGGTTTTATCTTATTGAATATAAGCACAAATCTCTTCAATAGATCTTAAAAGAAATCCCTTAACAAGAAGAAATAACTGTAATATTATTCTTTACTTCCTATTTTAACTAAACAGTTTAATTAGGAAAATTTACCAGTGAAAGACGGGAGTTACGGAAAATGGTGGAAGAGTTAATTTCAAAGTTGTTCTATTTTTCAATCATACCCCCTCTGTTCCAATTCTTTTTATTTGCATTCTTATTTAGTTTCATTAGCCTTTCTAATTTAATATGATATTTTATTATATTAAAACTTAAATACTTGCACCCGGAGGGTGCATATATTTGCTAGTTATTATAAAATATGCAAAAAATAAGAACAAAATATTGAATGCAATAAGGGAAAAATAAGTCAGTAAATCAACCAAAATGTAACGAAATAGCACATTGCTAAATTAATACATTAGACTAGAAAGCTCATACAAAGAAAATCAACCTTACCACAATGCCTCAAAAGTAAACTAAACTAGAATCACGTAAAATAGAATTAACTTGAATCAAATTGACAGGCTAAACTAGAACGAAATGGTTGAATCTTCCCATAATGCACCAGAAAACAGCACATAAGAAAAAACAAAGAAACACAAATATTTACTTGGTTTGAAAATTGCATAGACGAGAAACTTAATATCCAAAACAGCATTTACGTCATATTTTCGCTAACCTAACTTAGATATACCTGTAGTATCAATTATATTGGCACTCCTATGAATATAGAAAAGCTATATTATCAATATATATATATATATATATATATATATATATATATATATATGGAAGAGAGAATTAGATAGATAGATAGATAGATAGATAGAGGGAGTGTGTGTGTGTGTGTGTGTGTGTGTGTGACGAGAGAGAGAGAGAGAGAGAGAGAGAGAGAGAGAGAGAGAGAGAGAGGAGAAAATGAAGGCATGCTTTTAATAAATAGCAGATTAAAATCGTCTGAGAGTCATCTTAAAATCCTCCAAGCAAATGCAGCGACCGACCTTGTGTAGGCAGAGAGAATCATAATTTATAGATGTGGCAATTGTAATTCAAACTTCATTTTTTCCCTCTCCTTCGAGATCTCACTCCAAATTATTTTAATCGTCAATTCTTATTTGCCGACGAAATTTTTCCCTTATTAAATATGTCAGCTGAAAGGCGCCCAAGGCTTTAATTCTAATCGATTTTAATCTATTACCCATAAAAAGCATGACTCCATTTTTTGATAATCTATATTTCATTGCTATTATACAATAAATCTTATATATATATATATATATATATATATATATATATATATATATATATATATATATATAAGGTGTTCGGGATCAATTTGACATTCTCATATTTGGTTATTTTTCTCCGTAGGTTGGAGTTATTGACGCACACTACCAATTATTTAAAAGCTGGGACCCTTCTTCATTCATATACGTGATGACAAATAGAATGGATGACTGGAACCCACCTAAATCATGGAAGAGAATAACGTGTATCATCATGATCGGCACCGGCAGTCAAAAGAGTTTATGTTTGCTTCCCAATGTCCCTGAACACTCTAAAAACAATCAGGCATGAACTGAAGAATTGCAATGGCGACTACGAGGCTGTGGCTAGAAGAAAGTAACATAACAGACGATCTTATTGCGTTCGTATAGCAGAATTCCTCCAAAACCTGCAGAAAATGTGTTGGAGGACCCTGGCATTTGCATTCGGGCTTTGTTATGTCAATTGAATGTTTCAGCCTCTACCATGAAGCTTGCACTCAATGAAGACCTTCGGTCATACAAGCGTCGCAGAGGTCAACTGCTCATAGAAAAGGCCTGTGAAAATCGCCTCACAAAGGCGAAGAAACTTCGGAGCAAAGTGAAATATCCTGCTGAACTGCAAACAATCTGGTTCTTTTAAGATGAGAAAAACTTTTGCCAGTATCAAAAGCACAACACACAGAATAACAGATGGCTTGCATACAGTTCAAAGGACACTCCTCATGTCATGCAGACTAAATTTCCCCAAACTGTGATGGTTTTCGGATGTGTGTCCTCAGAGAGTGATGTAATGCCTCCGCATTTTTTCAGAGAGGGTATTAGGTTGAATTCAGATGCCTACGTGGAGTTGCTAAACACTGTAGTCAAGCCCTGGATAACAAGGGTAGCCAATGGTAGGCCATATATATGGCAGCAGGATTCGCCCCCCTGCCTCAACTCTGGGAAAAGTCCAAAATGGTTGTTGGCGAATTTTTACGACTACACCAGTCCCAATGTTTGGCCTCCAAACTCCCGAAAACACAACTCCATGGACTATTATGTATGGGGTGCTGTTGAGAAAGGCAATAATCGCCGCGCCAGTACAACAAAAGCCGAGCTAATCGACAGAATTAAGGTAGTTTTAATACCCTTCCCAGAAAACTGTAACATCAGCTTCCTCCAGGTTCTGGAGCAGGATTGAAGCTGTGATCGACGCTAGTGGCGGTTAATTTTAAGTTAAACTTGTTGACAGTAGTGTAATTTCCGTGCCTGTTGAATTTCTTTAAAATCCATTAAATTTTGTAGTTACCAAGCATTTTTTTAATTTTTTATTATAAAACTGTCAAATTTCTCCCGAACACCATATATATATATATATATATATATATATATATATATATTAGAATTTTCTAACCTTGTTAAAGCAAGAAGTGTATGCATTTACCTAATTACTCCACTAACAGTAGGATGTGACACTAGGGTAATTGTTTCTTTCTCCGTGACTAGTTTGCTTACCCATAGTTGCAGGTAGAACAGATGGATTCGTGCCTTTCCTAAGAGAATGTGTGCAAAGTAGAAACACAAACAGCTACATCCAGGATTTGAACTTGATCATCGATTATATATCCTACCACAATTACGCTAAGCGTGACTTCAAATAACGGAGTTTAGAAACTTTGAATTTAAAAATTATTGCTGTGTTACATTCTACTTAAGGCAGAGTAGTCGAATACAGATATGCATACACATATATACTTGTGTGTAAGACGTGCTTGTGGTGTAATGGTTACCGTCGGAGGAAATGGATACGGCGAACCGAGTTCAAATTCTGTTCGTGACTTTTTGCATTCCATTTAGCGCTAATACCTTTGGGAAAGGTACTATTCCAATTAATATGCCTCCAGCTATGGGTAAATAATAGGACATACTTTGCTTTGTGATTTTGGTACGGCAACCGGTCTAAGAGAATGAAAACTTAATTCAGACCTGTTAAACTCCGCTTTAAAATGACCTTTATGGCGCTAATCCCCTTGGGAAATGTATGAATTCAATTCTCCCTCCAGCTATGGGTAGATAGCAGGGTAGACTAGGCACTTTAACCATAACTAGGTAACCAGTCTAGGAAAAGGAAAACTCTGAATTCAAACCTGTTAAACACCGCTTAAAAATTGACTCCTACTACCGCGGAGGGTTTGGTAAATATATATAATGACCTTGTGTCGCATCCTGTTCGTACGGATGGGTTGGGGAATGCATACATATTTTTGTGTGTTACGTGGGTGATGAATGAAAGTGGATGAATGTATCTGTGGGCATATATATTCAGATGTGTACATGTTTATATATTTTTTGTGTCCAAAGAGCCCGGAGACACATTTTATTTAAGGATTCCCTGCCTGTACGCATTACAAAAGCCTCAAGGTTGGCCATCATAGTCCGTTTTTTTTCATTCATAAATACACAAAACAAGCCAAATGCACAATGGTATAATTATAATGAACAGGAAAGAGCATGCAAGGGGACAGGTTTCAGTACGGTCACGCATCACACAAGATATAAAAGTTTTATTCAACTTGTAATAATTTTTTACACATTCTTCCAAGCTGGAATACACGCGATGCCGAAGATGTGGGAAAATTTGTGTCACAGCTCACAAAAGGGGTAAACGTACCCCAATAGGGCCATCCGTTTGGGCGTGGGTGTTTTCCTATGATGCTTAACGACGGAATCCGGTGGCTGACCAGTCAATGAAATCTAACAGTCAACTTTGGCTCGTGATTTGGCTAGACGTGCGGTCAGAGAGGCCCTCTTCCGACAAATCGACGTTAAGTTGTTGCACCTATATGAGTGTCCCGATCGTATAGCTCTTATAGCAACTCCCAATCCTTTTGTATCATATATGTGCTAGAATGCAGTGGGTGAGGTTCTTAGTGTCTTTAGTATGACGTTAGACTGCATCTATAGCTAGTATAGGTAATATATGACACTAACTTTCCGAGGATCAGTATCGAACCAAGAACCTTGAGGTTCCTAGGAGGATGCTAGGATATCCTACTAAATAAAGAGAACTGGTCATTGGCGGGTATTTTGATCAACACCAGTTTGGTAACCTGGGTTAAAGATGATGGAAGACCCAAAACTCCTCATGATCCAAGGATCACATCACTGACGATATGATCCGGTTTTATTTCTTGAGATATTACCCAAGTGACCGTGCGTCCTCACCTGTTAGTGGTTGTATATATATATATATATATATATATATATATATATATATAGGTATATGTAAAAACAAAATTTCTTTTGCGATGAAACAAAGAAAATACAGTGCTCAATCACAGTTTGTAAGAGCTAATATTTATTTATTTTACAATGTTTTCATAGATCAATGTTCATTATCAACGACCGCGGTTTCATGCCGAAGCAATCATCAGGTTGAAAAGTAAGATCCAATGGTGTTTGTTGTGGTTCTTTACTCAAAGACACATTTGTAAATGTAAATGTGTCTTTGAGTAAAGAACCACAACAAACACCATTGGATCTTACTTTTCAACCTGATGATTGCTTCGGCATGAAACCGCGGTCGTTGATAATGAACATTGATCTATGAAAACATTGTAAAATAAATAAATATATATATATATATATATATATATATATATCAGGGATGTCAAAAAGGTATCGAGATTTTTGTATTTTGGCACACCTTGTATGCTGAAAAAATAACGTTACATTTATTCTTCATTTCTATCTTGGTAAATACAGCTTTAAACTTTGTACTATTTCGATACACCTTTTATTCTGAAAAAAATTCTGAATGGAAAGTTATTTTTTCAGAATACAAGGTATGTCAAAAAGTACAAAAAAATCTCAATACTTTTTTGACGCACCTTGTATATATATATATATATATATATTATGTGTGTGTGTGTGTGTGTGTGTGTGTGTGTGTGTGTGTGTGTGTATGTGAATTTGTAAGAAGATCGTAGGTAAAAGTTGGTTGTATATCCATAGCTAGTATGTTAAAGTGTGTACATTCTTTCATCTCTTTTTGTGACCAGAGTATTTATTGATTCAACTTAACGGGAACATTTTTGTTCAATTAATGAATCACAACTATTTCTGTCTTTTTTCAGATCAATAAAAAATAAAGTCTTCGTTGGAAAAAAATGTTTTCCTTGTGTTTCTACGAATCCCCAAATTTGAATAGATCAATTGATTCCTCCCCACCCCCGACAGCCTCGAATCTCCTCTTTTTCTTTTCTTTCTTTCTTTATTTCTTTTCTTCTTCCTTTCTGTTCTGTTCTGTTCTGTTCTGTTCTTCTGCATGGAGACCCAAACCAATTTCGAAAGTTCTGTCGATATGCAATCGATCGACCGTACTGAAATCTGTCCAATATTACACACAGTCCTGACTCGGGCTTTCGGGTAGACGGTGAGCGATGGGGATGAAGCGGGTCTGGGAGGATGGAGTGGGTCTGGTACGGTGCGGGTCTGGACGGAGCAGGAGTAATGGAATCGTTGAGAGATTCTTGCCGGGAAACGCAGATTACATCTTATTTGATTTTCGACGAATTCTATGCAGACAGATCGACATGAATCTGAAATACAGAAAAAAAAGTATTAATATCTCGGTGTAATGCAATATTTGAAGTTGTTTCTGTAACAACATTGCAATTCCTAAAAATGGCCCAAAGATATTGTAAACACAAGCAGGAACTGTGTATACACAGAAACTCATTTGCATAGCCAGATTAATAAATCACAGGTTACTGTATTTATTGGTATGTGACTGTAAACGGTGAGGTTTAATCGACATTGATTTAATGGTTTTGTGCCTCTTTCCATCCACATACCTCTTTCTGACAATATTTCTATTTTTCTTCTGCTCTCTCGATATATATATATACATATATATATATATATATATATATATATATATATATATATATATATATATAAAGATAAACCTAATTAGTCATATATACGTACTAAAAGTTTCGCTTAGTGCTATTCAGCGCTAAGGTCTTTTCTTTTTTTCAATTTTTTTTTCTCCCTAGGTAATGTTTGGTAGTATATTTTTACAATCAAACTATTTGCCGGGTTTTTTCTTCCCGCAAGGGTTTACCAAGTTTCGTATATATATATATATATATATATATATATATATATATATATATCGTTTGAATTCCTCACTATATATGTATATGTGTATATGTACTTATATAAGCGTATCCAGCATAAAAAGTACATCATTTTAATATTTTTAAAAAATTTTAATTCATTCTTGTCAAAGCAATACTTAAAATGTTCTTACGGAGGCATGGGTAGAATAATGTTTTTTTTTGCAAATCGAAATAGACTTGATTATAGCACTATAATAGTGTTATAGGGTTGACTGCTGATATTAAATTGATTACTACGGTGGTTTATAAAAAGTTGATTTTGTAAGGAAGTGTAAAAATAAGAAAAACCCAGATAATAATAATGATAATATTAAAAATTTCAATTTGTCAAAGATAAGGATTTATGTCAGGTAGGCTAAACATTCAGTGCTTTGGAATTTGACCATATTTGATAAAAAGCAATAATTGACCTCGGGTTGTCAAAAAATAAATTCCTAAAAATGTTTAAATTTGTTCAAGAATTCCAACATTTGATAAATAAATATTAATTGACCTTGGGTCTGGCATTTTGAAAAACTAAAGGGAAATTCCAACTAAGACGGCACAAGGCCATTTATACAAATAATCAATATTATCGAGTGGCTCACCAATCAAAGAGGAGTGGGTAGTTCTTTTTTACTCCTCCCCGATGTTTACGCTGTGAGGCCATTGGTCCGGCGTTTTTATTGGCTGGCCAATCAGATCCATATGTTCGGGGGGGGGGCTGGACCCCATACAAAGAAGACCCGAATATGGAACAGCACACAGAGATCAAAAGCTCGCTACAAGTCAGAGCCCTTGACACCACTACATGCCCTCCGCTACATCTTGCCACTCATTACTGAACTTGACCATTTAGCCATGAGAATTTAGGTGACGATCACCAGTCAACTTAAAAAAAAACTAACTCTAACTTCGACATCTACGCTCTTTTGTCGTTGTACAAGATATTCATCATTGTATGATTAATAAAGTTATATTTTGTATATAAACATTAATAAGTGTTCGTAGTTATTGTTTTGTTGACGCGTTGACAGCATTGGTTAATTTGGTCATCGTCAGACCCAGCCGAGTTAAAAAAGCACGAAAACCAGCTCTCCTTCATGTGGATCAGCAGATAATGTGGGAACAGGAAGTCCGAACGAACAGGGTTCAAGCACCCCGTAAGTAGCCAGCATCACCACACACCCCGATAAAACATTTGGTACCGTGCCCGGGCATCGTTCCATAAATTGAAACCGTGCCCCCAGCATAGTGCCATACGATGAACCGCAATCAATCATGGACACGTCTGTTTGTGTTTCAGCTCGGGATAATGTTCTTGGAAGAGGTATGTATCCATCCGTTCTCATCCCAACATTATCGGTACATAAGGCATATATATATATATATATATGCGGTTTTGTAGGTTTAGCCCGCTGTCGAAAAAGGCCGAAGAGAAATGACGGACTTCTGAAAGAAAAGTATTATGGCTATCGAATTAAATCTTCCAAAGAAAGGTTATAAGGAAATAATCAACAAGGTTCCTTTATTTAAGAAGTTTGCAGTTGTTGCTTTCTCTTCTCACAATTTACGATAAACTCGTTTTGTTTGCGTGTCCTAACAGCCAGAATTGCAACTCCACCCAGTTGTCAGCTCCTTAATCTCAAGCGAGCTACGTTACATAAGTGTACGCAACTGAATCTCGTAGGCTTAATGCCAGGTCATGCACCAACTCTATTCCGGAAAAGGGAATGGTCTAATCATTGTTATGTAGTTGTTTTTAATCTTTGGGCTACTTTAAGAGAATTAGAAGCTTTTAATTTGGACTTATAAATCTGAATTCACCGTCTCCATGGAGAGTGCCCCGTCCTGGCATAATGGTTAACAAGCTAGTCGCGTTCATCCATTACGAGTGAATAAAGTGTAATAGATACTACCTACTTGCGAATTTTAGCCGCAGTATTGAATAATCCATAAGGAGTTGGTATTCCGTTTAACACATAAAGTAAAGTAAAGTTGTCGAACCGGCCTAGTGTTGGTATCAGCCAATCAGCGAGGGAGTCTATCCCTTTTCAATAACGCTAGACCAAGGATATTGTTTTTGCATCTGATGTGGAGCGCAACACCTACCATCGGCTCCTTACTTTACCGCACAGATCCCCGTGCTACTCATACGCTGAGTTGGCGAGACTCATGAATCAACTTTTGGCATTAGATAATAAGTAGGTGATATGACGTTAAACAGATAAATTAAACCAAATAAATGACCAAAATTACAGCATTAAGTAATTCATGTGATGATATGACATTAACCAAATAAATCGAACAAAACAAATAAATCAAGTCTCGGCATTTAAATAACTCATAATGAGTTTATATACCATTAAGCAAATAAACCAAATGAAACCCAACTGATAGCCGGGTTTTTGTCAATATGTGCTGTGTTTGTGAAAGGGTTGCTTGGCCCCAAATAACAGACAATAGTTTGGGTTACCAAATCATGAGAAGAAAGTATTCCATTCCATTAACGAAATCGGCGTTTGTTATCACAAAGAACCAGAAGCAACCTTGCATCATAATATTCACTGTGAAAGAACTTATCGTTGAGATAGAGAAAAACAGGCACATTGAATGTCTTAACACGATGTAGCTTAGAGAGTGGCATTTTGAATCAATACACTGCGTCATAAAGTTCTATTCCCCGAGACCATCATCACTGTTTGTCCAGACACCATTTCTCAATTACTCTGTCAGCTACCCATTTATAAAATCTAAAGAAATAATGAACGAGGCACCCAAGCTTTTACTTATATTTTTTATCCAGCAAACAATCCCCAAAATCTTGATTTGCTTTTTATTACCGCCCGAAACGTAGTCTGCATGACAGTCACTCATGACAATCAGCTAACCCATTTCTGTAAAAGTTTTTCAGTGTTCTTTTTTATACATACTAGTACAAAATAAAAAGCACCCTCCGGGCGATGTAAAAATAGATTTTTAAAACATATTGCCTGAGGGGTGGGATACAAAATTCAATGTCAACGAGTTTGTACCCTAAGTAAGTAAAATCATCAAATTCATTAAAGGATTAAGATATAAAACAATTTGAAATGTAAACATTAAATATGTATTAAAATAAAACAAACTATATATAGATATATAATACCAGTCATGTATTTATTAAAACTTGTTTAAAAAAAACAATGAGGACTGTCTAATGTTGCATGTTCAAATTTTGAGTGTATGTATTCTATGTTATGACGATTTGGGGTAATGTGACGTAAGCAGTGACGTAATTTTTGTTACAGACAAAAACCGGAAGCGAATCTCCATTATTAATAGATTAATATAGATAATTCGACATTAAAATTTAAATCACCAAGTTTATAGCAGGAATTCAGCTTTTAATAATGATAATGATAAATATGTATTATTTAGATTTCTAGACCGTTGTCCTCTTCTTTACTGTTATATGCACTACGTTCTGATGTGCTACCGGTCCTCTTCAGGTGTTTCTCGTCAAACTTGGGAACCTTCTTGTGGAACTCGGGAGTCTTTAAGGGAACCTAGAACCGAACCCTTTATTTTACCCATTGGTGCAGATTGTTTTCAACCCGTTAGCCAGGTTAACAAATGTTAAGCTATGTTAAGTATTCTATTTTATTTTCGCCTGAAGTCGGCGGAAATGTTGCGTCTACGAAAAGTAAATATAAGACCAGCAGCCCGAAAAATCTGAATAATAAAATTATTAAGTCTTAAGTAAAAGATTGAAACAAATGATAAAAATAATTCCACATATCTAGTCAAAACGAATACACTAGTAAGATATTTGTCTAAGATTTATTCAAGGAAGTTGAAGAACATATATATATATATATATATATATATATATATATATATATATATATATATGTGTACATGCATGAATAAAAGTATATAATGTATGTATACAAATAATTATATTTTCTTATATGTATGTGCGGTTGTGCGCTTATATGTTTATATGATATATTTCACATATGTATCATAAAAAGTGTTCAGGCATTTTATACATCAAAATATCGTCAGATATTTTAAGGCAAATCCGTTAAAATGCTCTGATTTAGAGAACAAACCAATTTCCAGTTTAATTGGAAATTTAGTAGTAATATTGTGAAGTTTGCATTTTGCTTTGCCCGATCATTACAGTTTATCAGGAAACGTATTACACGTTAACTATTGGGTAATAAATTGTTTACTTCGAATAGATTATAATTTCTATATTGAACTTAATTACTGCCAAAACGCAGTATGCAACTATGTAATACAGTGGTACCTTGACTTACTTATGAACTTTCCGAGTTACGTGCTTTCATTTGGTCCACTTTTTTGGTTTGTGTGTAGAGCTAAAATCTGATGTAGAGCAAGCTCCAGACACACTTATGTTAATATATTCATTAAAAATATTTAAGTTTCAAAATTATTAAGCCAAAGAAAAAAATTTTTTTACAAGAATAAACATTAAAACATATACAGCACATAATAACTTAATTTTATTATGTTTTTTAATACAATACAGTGTATTTTGCTTATAAAAAACTTAACAACAACATTTGGGAAATCTACGCTGTATTTACCAAGATAGAAATGAACAATGAATGGAACGATAATTTCTTTCAGAATACAAGGTGTGTCGTAAAAGTGCTGAGTTCGAAGCTGTATTTACCAAAATAGAAATGGACAATGAATGGAACGTTATTTTTTTCAGAATACAAGGTGTGTCAAAATCTCGATTCTTTTTGACACTACTTGTATAGCATTAGATATTAATTTTACTTCGTTTGTTGTTGTTGTTGTTGTTGCTGCTGCTGCTGTTGGTCGTGGTGGTCGTGGAGGTCGTGGTGTTTTTTCTACTAGTTAAATCGATCAGCAAAATGTTCAAATCAAAGCCATTATTGGTGACTGAAAGTAATTTTATCGCAAGAATTCAGCCTTTAATAATAATTATAAAAAGTTCCACATATTTAGAAATGTGCCTGTAGTCAAAAACACTAAACTCGTAAAATATTTTTCCAAAAATGTATTCAAGAACACTGAAGAACTGTGAGTAATTCCTCAATATATACTTTTTTTATATATTATTTATTTATTTATTTTGCAGAAAAAAGAACAATTTCTACGAAGACTTCGAAGAGTAAAAGTCAGTTGGTAGCCACTCTATAAACGGAACCTTTATGCAGATCACGTCTCCATGTCCTCTTTGTAGCATTCGAGAGAGTAGGTCGTGTCATTCTACATAGTAATAAATCAAAAATACAAATAAAAATAATAAAAAAATATACTACTTATTTCAGATGCAGCCACTGAATCTTTTTCTTTAAAATGTGTTTTGCCAACACATGATTCTTCAGTATTTTTGCATCCTCCCGGGGGTGTTTTAACCACGGTACGGACTGCCATATAGATGTACTGACAAATAAACGCTAAATATTTTATTTTTTATTTTGTTTTTGTTTTTTTTATTTTATTTTATTTATCTACTTAAAACTTCAGACTTGTAATCTCATAGGTTGCCATCAGGGCTAGTTTTGATATCTTCCACTTACTTTCAGTAACCAATTCATGGCTTGATACCATATTTCGCTGATCGATCAAAGTAGAAATAAATTAAAATAAAATAAAAAAAAAAAAAAAACAAATAAAAAATAAAATATTTAGCGTTTATTTTGTCAGTACATCTAATATGCAGTCCGTACCGTGTTTAACCCACCCCCGGGAGGATGCAAAAAATACTGAAGAATCATTGTGTTGGCAAAAACCACATTTTAAAGAAAAAAGATTTTCAGTGGCCTGCATCTGAAATAAGTAGGTATATTTTTATATTTTTAATTTGTATTTTTTGAATTCTCCTATGGTAGAAATGACACGACCTACTCTCTCGAATGCTAAAAGAGGACATGGAGGACGTGATCTGCATAAAGTTTCCGTTTATTAGAGTGGCTCCCAACTGACTTTTACTCTTTCGAAGTCCTTCGTAGAAAATGTTCTTTTTTTCTGCAAAATAAATAAATAAAAATAATATAAAAAAAAGTATATATGAGGAATTACTCCACAGTTCTTCAGTGTTCTTGAATACATTTTTTGGAAAAAAATTATTTTACGAGTTTAGTGTTTTTGAACTACAGGCACATTTTCTTAAATATTGTGGAACTTTTTATTAATTATTATTAAAGGCTGAACTTTGCGATTAGAATTACTTTCAGTCACCAATAATGGCTTTTGATTTGAACATTTGCTGATCGATTAACTAGTAGAAAAAAACACCACGACCTCCACGACCACCACGACCAACAGCAAGCAGCAGCAACAACAAACAACAACACAAACGAAGTAAAAATAATATCTAATGCAATATTACAAGTAGTGTCAAAAAGAATCGAGATTTTGACATCACCTTGTATTCTGAAAAAAAATAACGTTCCATTTCATGTCCATTTCTATTTGGTAAATACAGCTTCGAACTCAGCCACTTTTACGACACACCTTGTTATTCTGAAAAAGATTATCGTTCCATTCATTGTCAATTTCTATCTTTGGTAAATACAGCGTAGATTTCCCAAATGTTGTTTGTTAAGTTTTTATAAGCAAAAATAACACGTTATTGTATTAAAAACATAATAAAATTAAGTTATTATTGTGCGTAATATGTTTTAATGTTTATTTTCTTGTAAAAAAATATTTTTTTCTTGGACTCTAATAAAATTTTGAAACTAAATATTTTTATGAAACGAATATTAACCATAAGGTGTCTGGAGCCCTTGCTCTACATCAGATTTTAGCTCTACACACAAAAACCAAAAAAGTGGACCCAAATGAAAAGCACGTAAACCGGAAAGTTCATAAGGTAAGTTCAACGGTACCACTGTATTACAAGTTGCACTTCGTGCGTGGCAGTAATTAAGTCCAATATTAGAAATTATAATCTATTTCCGAAGTAAAACAAATTTATTACCCAATTAGTTAAACGTGTAATACGTTCCTGATTTAAACTTAATGATCGGGCAAAGCAAAAATGCAAATTCACAATATTACTAACTAAATTTCAATTAAACTGGAAATTTGGTTTGTTCCTTAATAATCAGAGCATTTTAACGGATTTGCCCTTAAAATATCTGGACGATATTTTTGATGTATAGAAATGCGAAACACTTTTTATGATTACATATGTGAATATATTCATATAAACATATAACGCGCACAACCACATTACATATAAGAAAATATAATTATTTGTATACATACATTATATATCTTTTAACTTTCATGCATGACACATATATATATATATTATATATATATATATATATATATATATATTAATAATATATGTTTCTTCAACCTTCCTTGGGAATAAATCTTAGACAATACTTACTAGTATTTCGTTTGACTAAATGTGGAATTATTTTTATCATTTGTCTTCATCTTTTACTTAAGACAATAATTTTATTATTCAGATTTTCGGGCTGCTGGTCTAATATTTACTTTTCGTAGGACTCTAACATTTCCGCCTGACTCATGGCGAAAATAACAACTAGAATACATTAACAACTTAAACATTTGTTAACCTGCATACGGGTGGAAAACAATCTGCAACCGAATGGGTAAAAAAGGTTCGGTTCTAGGTTCCCTTAAAGGGACTCCGAGTTCCAACAAGAAGGTTCCCAAGTTGACGAGAAAAACACACGAAGAGGACCGGTAGCACATCAGGAACGTAGTGCATATACGTAAAGAAGAGGACAACGGTCCTGAAATCTAAATTAATACATATTTATCATTATTCATTATAAAAGGCTGAATTCCTGCTATAAACTTGGTGATAAAATTTTAATGTCGAATTATCTATATTAATCTATTAATAATGGAGATTCCGCTTCCGGTTTTTGTCTTGTAACAAAAAATTACGTCATGCTTACGTCACATTACCCCAAATCGTTCATTAACATAGAATACATACACTCAAAATTGAACATGCAACATTAGACATCCTCATTGTTTTTTTTAAACAAGTTTTAATAAATACATGACTGTTATATACTATATATAGTTTGTTTTATTTTAATACATATTTAATGTTTACATTTCCAAATTGTTTATATTCTTAATCCTTATGAATTTGATGATTTTACTTACTTAGGGTAACAAACTCGTTGACATTTGAATTTTGTTAATCCCACCCCTCAGGCATATGTTTTAAAAATCTATTTTTACATCGCCCGGAGGGTGCTTTTTTTATTTTGTACTAGTGTATGTATTAAAAAAGAACACTTGAAAAACTTTTTACAGAAATGGGTTAGCTGATTGTCATGAGGACTGTCATGCAGGACTACGTTTCGGCCGTAATAAAAAGCAATCAAGATTTTGGGATTGTTTGCGGGAAAAAAATATAAGTAAAGCTTTGGGTGCCTCGTCATTATTTCTTTAGATTTTATAAATGGGGTAGCTGACAGAGTAATTGAGAAATGTGTCTGGACAAACAGTGATGATGGTCTCGGGGAATAGAACTTTATGACGCAGTGTATTGATCAAAATGCCACTCTCTAAGCTACAATCGTGTTTAAACATTCAATGTGCCTGTTTTTCCTCTATTCTCAACGATAAGTTTCTTTCACAGTTGAATATTATGAATGCAAGGTTGCTTCTGGTCTTTGTGATAACAAAACGCGATTTCGTTAATGGAATGGAATACTTCTTCTCATGATTTGGTAACCCAAACTTTGTCTGTTATTTGGGCCAAGCCAACCCTTTCACAACACAGCACATATGACAAAAACCGGCTATTTCAGTTGGGTTCATTGTTTATTCTTAATTGGTAGTATAAACTCATTATGGAGTTATTTAAATGCCGAGACTTGATTATTTGTTTGTTCGATTTATTTGTTAAGTCATATCATCACATGAATTACTTAAATGGCTGTAATTTGGTATTTATTTGGTTTAATTTATTCTGTTTAACGTCATATCACCTACTATTTATACTTAATGCCAAAATTGATTCATGAGTCTCGCCAAACTCAGCGTATGAGTAGCACGGGATCTGTGCGGTAAAGTAAGGAGCCGATGGTAGGTGTTGGCTCCACATTCAGATGCAAAAAACAATATCCTTGTTAGCGTTATTGAAAAAGGATAGGACTCCCTCGCTGATTTGGCTTGATTACCAACACTAGGCCGGTTCGACAACTTTACTTTACTTTATGTGTTAAACGAATTTACCAAACTCCTTTATGGATTATTCAATACTGCGGCTAAAATTCGATTAGTAGTATCTATTACACTTTATTCACTCCGAATGGATGGAACCGACTTAAGCTTGTTAACCATTATTGCCAGGACGGGGGCACCTCTCCTGGAGACGGTGAATTCAGATTTATAAGGTCCAAATTAAAAAGCTTCTAATTCCTTTAGAGTAGCCCAAAGATTTAAAAACTTACATAAACATGATTAGACCATTCCCTTTTTCCGAATAGAGTTGGTTGCATGACTTGGGCATTAACCTTACGAGATTCAGTTTTGCGTACACTTATGTAACGTAGCTCGCTTGAGATTAATGAGCTGGACAACTGGGTGGAGTTGCAATTCTGGCTGTTAGGACAGCAAACAAAACGCAGTATCGTAAATTGTGAAGAAGAGAAAGCAACAACTGCAAACTTCTTAATAAAGAACCTGTTGATATTTCCTTTATAACCTTTCTTTGGAAGATTTAATTCGATAGCCATATACTTTTCTTTTCAGAAGTCCGTCATTTGTCTTCGGCCTTTCGAAGCGGGCTAAACCTACAAAACCGCATAATATATATTATATATATATGGCCCTTATGTACCGATAAATGTTGGGAATGAGAACGGATGATACATACCCTCTTCCAAAGAAACATTATCCCGAAGCTGAAACACAAACAGACGGTGTCATGATTTGATTGGGTTCATCGTATGGCACTATGCTGGGTGCACGGTAATTCAATTTTATGAACTATGCCCCGGCACGGTACCAAATGTTTATTCGGGGTGGTGTGGTGATGCTGGCTTACTTACGGGGTGCTTGAACCTTGTTCGTCGGACTTCCTGTTCCCACATTATCTGCGATCCACTGAAGAGAGCTGGTTCGTTGCTTTTTTAACTCGGCTGGGTTCTTGACGATGACCAAATAACCAATGCTGTCAACCGTCAACAAAACAAATAACTACCGAACACTTATTTAATGTTTATATACAAAATATAACCTTTATTATCATCTATGATGGAATATCTTGTACATCGACAAAAGAGCGTAGATGTCGAGTTAGAGTAGTTTTTTTTTAAGTGGGACTGGTGATCGTTCACCTAAATTCTCATTGCTTAAATGGTCAAGTTCAGTAATGAGTGGCAGATGTTAAGGGAGGGCTGTTAGTGGTGTTCAAGGGCTCTTGACTTGTAGCGAGCTTTTGATGGCTGTTGTGCTGTTCCATATTCGGGTCTTTTTTGTTTATTGGGGTCCAGCCCCCCCCCCCGAACATATGGATCTGATTGGCCAGCCAATAAAAACGCCGGGAACAATGGCCTCACAGCGTAAACATCGGGAAGAGTAAAAAAAGAACTACCCACTCCTCTTTTGATTGGTGAGCCACTCCGATAATATTGATTATTTGTATAAATTGGCCTTGTGCCGTCTTAGTTTGAATTTTCCTTTAGTTTTTTCCAAAATGCCACGGAACCCAAGGTCAATTAATAATTTATTTATCAAGTTGGAATTT
Organism: Doryteuthis pealeii; assembly: GCA_023376005.1. Classification (NCBI taxonomy): domain Eukaryota; kingdom Metazoa; phylum Mollusca; class Cephalopoda; order Myopsida; family Loliginidae; genus Doryteuthis; species Doryteuthis pealeii. Next base: position 98,517,083 of record CM042137.1, on the reverse strand, counting down.
CTGAACAAATTAAACATTTTTAGGAATTATTTTTTTGACAACCCGAGGTCAATTATTGCTTTATTATCAAATATTGGTCAAATTCCAAAGGCACTGGAATGTTTAGCCTACCTACATAAATTCCCTTATCTTTTGACAAATTTGAAATTTTAATATTATTCATTATTATTATCTGGTTTTTCTATTTTTTAACACTTCCTTTACAAAATCAACTTTTTATAACAACCGTAGTATCAATTTAATATCCAGCAGTAACCCTATACACTATTATGTGCTATAATCAAGTCTATTTCGATTTGCCAAAAAAAACATTATTCTACCCATGCCTCCGTAAGAACATTTTAAGTATTGCTTTGACAAGAATGAATTAAAAAAATTTTTTTTAAAAAATATTAAAGATTGTACTTTTTATGCTGATACGGCTTATAATAAGTACATTATACACCATTATACATATATAGGAGGGAATGTCAAAACGATATATAATATATAAATGATATAATAATTATAGTATATATATATACGAAACTTGGTAAAACCCTTGCGCGAAGAAAACCCGGCAAATAGTGATTGTAAAAATATATACCAAAATTACCTAGGGAGAAAAAAAAATTGAAAAAAAAGAAAAGACCTTAGCGCTAATAGCACTAAGCGAAACTTTTAGTACGTATATAGACTAATTAGGTTTATCTTTATATATATATAATATATATATATATTATATATATATATATATATTATATATATATGATATATATATATTCCGAGGATAAGCAGAAGAAAAAAATAAGAAATATTGTCAGAAAGAGGATATGTGGATGGAAAGAGCACAAAACCATTAAATCAATGTCGATTAAACCTCACCGTTTACATCACATACCAATAAATACAGTAACTGTGATTTATTAATTCTGGCTATGCAAAATGAGTTTCTGTGTAATACGTTCCTGCTTTGTGTTTACAATACTTTGCGGCATTTTTTTAGGGAATTGCAAGTGTTACAGAAACAACTTTCAAATTATTGCATATACAACCGAGGATATTAATACTTTTTTTTTCTGTATTCAGATTCATGTCGATCTGTCTGCATTTAGAATTTCGTCGAAAATCAAATAAGATGTAATCCTGCGTTCCCGCAAGAATCTCTCAACGATTCCATTACTCCTGCCTCCGTCAGGGAACCCCGCACCGTACCAGACCCCACCCATCCTCCCAGGACCCGCTTCATCCCCATCGCTCACCGTCTTACCCGAAAGGCCCGAGTCAGACTGTGTGTAATATTGGACAGATTTCAGTAACGGTCGAATCGATTGCATATACGACAGAACTTTCGAAATTGGTTTGGTCTCCATGCAGAAGAACAGACAGACAGAACAAGAACAGAAAGGAAAGAAAGAAAGGAAATAAAGAAGGAAAGAAAGAAAGAGGAGATTCGAGGCTGTCGGGGTGGGGAGGAATCAATTGATCTATTCAAAATTTGCGGATCGTAGAAACACAAGGAAAACATTTTTTTCCAACGAAGGACTTTATTTTTTATTGTCTGAAAAGACAGAAATAGTTGATTCATTAATTGAACAAAATGTTCCCGTTAAGTTGAATCATAAATACTCTGGTCACAAAAAAAAGAGATGAAAGAATGTACACCACTTTAACATTACAAGCTATGGATATACAACCAAATTTTCTACGATTCTTCTTACAAAATTCACATACACACACACATACACCACACAACACCACACACACACACACACCCTTCACATATATTATTAATATTTATATATATACAAGGTGCTCAAAAAAGATTGAGATTTTTTTTGTTACTTTTTGACATACCTATGTATTCTGAAAAAATAACTTATCCATTTCAGAATTTTTTTCAGAATTAAAAGGTGTATCGAAATAGTACAAATTTTAAAGCTGTATTTACCAAGATAGAAATGAAGAAATAAATGTAACGTTATTTGTTTTCAGCAGTACAAAGGTGTGCCCAAAATACCAAAAAAATCTCGATTCCTTTTGACATCCTGATATATATATAGTATATATATATATATATATATTTATTTATTTATTTTACAAGTTTCATAGATCAATGTTCATTATCAACGACCCGCGGTTTTCATGGCCGAAGCAATCATCAGTTGAAAAGTAAGATCCAATGGTGGTTTGTTGTGGTTCTTACTCCAAAGAACATTTACATTAACAAATGTGTCTTTGAGTAAAGAACCACAACAAACCACCATTTGGATCTACTTTTCAACCTGAGATTGCTTCGGCATGAAACCGCGGGGTCGGTTGATAATGAACATTGATCTATGAGAACATGGGGAAAAATAAAAATTAAAATTGCTCTTACAAACGGTGGATGAAGCACACGAATGGAATAGATTGTGATCTATTGTATTGTGACATCGGCAAAAATATTTAGGTGTATAATATAACCTATATTATGAAGATAGAGTGAGAGGGGATATAAAGAAAATAAGGATAGATATATTATATATATATATATATATTATACAACCACTAACAGATTGAGGACCCACGGTCACTTGGGTAATATCTCAAGAAATAAAACCCGGGTGATCGATAATCAGTGGCATAAGAGAGTGATCCTTGAGGAATCAGAGATATGGAAGGTTTTGGTCTATCCATCATCTTGTAACCCAGAGGATTACCAAGACTGGTGTGTGAATACAGAAAATACCGCCAAAGAGAGTCCAGTTCTCATTTATTTAGTAGCATATCCTAGGCATCCTCCTAGAACCTCAGGTTCTATGGTTCAGAATACTGATGCCTACGGAAGAGGAGTAGTGTCATATATTACCGGAAATAATACTAGCTATTAGATGCAGGATCAACGTCATACAAAGACACTAAAACCTCAGACCCACTGAGATATTACTAGCACATATGTAGAGTACAGAAAAAGATTGGAAGAGTTGCAAATAAGAGAATTAGACGATCGGGAACACATCAGTATAGGGAACAACTTACGTCCAGATTATATGTGCGGAAAGAGGGCCTCTCTGACGCAGCGTCTAGCCAAATCACACGAGGCGCAAAGAGTGAGAAACTGTATTAGGAAGTGTTAAATTGACAAGGAGTCAAGAGCAACCAGGAATCTACGTCGTTAAGCATCATAGAAGAACAACCGCAAGACGAGCGCACAAACGGATGAGCCCAATATTAAGAGGGTAACGTTTAAACCCCCATTCATAGTAGACTGTATGAACAGAAAATATTTCCCATCTCAAGGAGTAGACGAAGATTCCGGAGAGACTTGGAAAAGAGATAAGTATGTAAAAAACATAGTATACAAGGTTGAATAAAACTTTTATATTCTGTGTGTGAATGCATGAAGCGACGTAACTGAAAGCCATGTCCCTGCATACATAAGGCTTTCCTGTTACAATCATATAATAGTAATACATTGGGGCAGTTTGAGATTGTTGTTGTGGATATTTGTAGATGAAAAGACTAGAAAAAAAAGAGACGAGACATAAACAATGGATGCCAACGCTTGAGCTGTATGTAATGCGAGCGGATACGAGGCAGAGAAGGCAAATTCCTTATAAATAAAAAATGTGATCTCACGTGACTCTTATCGGAACACAAAAGAGAATATATGAAAAATGTACACCGAATGAAACTGGAAACAATATATAGAGGCCACGAACAAGGAACAACAGATTCATCCACGTTCATTACATCACCCACGGTAAACACACAAAAGAATATGTATTGCATTCCCCAACCCATTCCGTACGGAACAGGGATGCGACACAAGAAGGGATCATTTATATGAATAATTTGAAAACCAGAAGACACACACTCCGGACGAAAACAGGAGAGAGAGAAAGACAAAAAGAAAAAGAGAAGGTAGTAGGAAGTCAAGATTTTTAGAGCGAGAAAGACAAAAAGAAAACAGAGGAGAGAGGTGATGTTAACAGGTTTGAATTCAGAGTTGTACCGTATTTCCGTAGATGAGGTTACCTAGTATATGTAGATAAAAGGCGCTAGTAAGCGCTACACTAGCTATCTAAACCCAGTAGCATAGAGAGGAGAATTGCAATTCAGATACAGATTTCCCAAGAGATTTAGCGCCATAAGGTCATTTTTAAAGCGGGAGGTTTAAGCTAGACAGGATATACTGAAAGTTAAAAAGTTTACAATTCAGGAATAAGACCGAGCTAGTATGCGTAACCAAAATCAAAAAAAGCAAAGTAATGTCCTATTTATTGTAACCCATAGCTGGGGGGGCAATATATAATTTGGAATGAGATACCTTTCGACAAAAAGACAGGGAGTATTACGCATGAGAAATTAAGGCGAAATGCAAAAAAGCGAGGACGACACGAGAAATTTTGAGAACTTCGTTCGGCGAAGAACAGTATGCGATATCCGTCCAACAAGAGAAACAGTAACCGAATACACACAAGCAGCAGTAGATTACACACAGAGGAGAAATATATATGGTGTATGCATGAGTCTAATATAAGTTACGACTACTCTGCAGACTTAAAAGTAGAAACATGAACACAGGCAATGAGAATTTTAAAAATTCAAAGTTTCTAAGAAACTCCGTTATTTGAGAGAAGTCACAGCTTAGACTAAATTGTGAGGAAAAAGGGAAAAGCATAGGAGAGAGTAAGAGTAGAATAAAATCGGAAGAAAAAGAAGAGAATAGAGATGCAAAAGATTTCGAAGATAACCATGGAGTGTAGGTAGTTTGTGTTTCTGACATATCTGCACAGCGATTCTCTTAGGAAAGCGCACGAAGAATCCGATGGCGATGATAACTACCTGCAACTGATGGGATAAGGCAAAAAACGATGAGTCACGGAGAAAGAAGAACAGATTAACCCTAGGATGACACAATAGACCTACTCGTTAGATAGGAAAAGAATAAGTATAGGGTAAATGGCAGTAACACTTCTGTGGCTATTTAACAAGGGATTGAGAAAAATGATCTCAAAAAGAAATTAGTATAGGAAAAGTATTAGAGTATATAAAGGTACAATAAAAGTAAAATAAGAGAGTAATAATGATATATATAAGTACAATGAGTGTTCAGGAGAGGAAATTTGACAAGTATATTATAATAAAGAGAGAAATTAAGAAAAAAGGAAACTCGAGCATTAAAAAAGGTAAACTAACAAAATTAATGAGAGAAGATTTATAAAGAAATTATACAAAGAAGGACCGACAAAAAGAAAAGAGAGTGTTACAACTTACTAGTACAAAGAAAGACAAAAATTTAACTAGTTATAAAATATAACCGAGCAGCAACACTATCAGGAACGGAGAGTCACGATCAAACAAGGCATTCAATCCATGACTCCAGAACGCTAGAGAAAAGGAACTGAAATGTTAACAGATTTTCGGAGAAAGAAAAGGGATTAGGTAATTAAAGAATACCGTGTAAGAGTATCTTGAGTCGAAGGATATAGAACTCAGCGCATGTATATGATAGAAATGGAATAGTAGAAAGGAACAGACACAAAACGAATATTAAGGCGACTGAGATTAAGAAAGCACTACAAAAAGACAAGCAACCGACAGTGAGAATAGAATAGATACCGAATAAGACAGAAAAAGTAATGATGAGATGAAAGAAAGACAATGATAAGTGTATACAGAGGGGAGAGTGTGAGAGTGGAAGGAGCGAAAAAAGACAAAACAATGGTGAGACTAGAGAGAGAGAGATAAGAATATCACAAACAAGATATAAAATATGTATATGCAAAGGCCAAAGACACACCATATATTAATGAGAGAACATTTCCCAGGAAGATGATGGAAGGGACAGGGGAAAGACAAAAAAGAAAAGAGGAGAAAAGAAAGCGGAGCAAAATACACTGAACAGACGCAATAATATGAAATGGAGAAAGACAACAAAGAAAAAAAGACGCTACACGAATTGAGACTAACAAGCACTTGCTCTAAATCCAAAAGAGAGGACATTGAGTAACGTGAACAAGAGTATTTAGCAACACAATCCACAGCAATAGAAAAGACGGAACAATACAAAGCATTATAGGAAAATATCAAGACCTAAGACAATACAACCTTTCCAATATATATAGCAAAAAAAGAAAAGATACAAGAGCGAATTGAAACAAATCACTCTAGCTGGAGGACACACATCCGAAAACCATTCACAGTTTTGGAGAGAGAGAAAAGAATTTATTAGGAAAGATCTGCTTATAGAAGGTCCCCAATTTGATGGACAATTCTTTGTCTTTCTTATTGGAATGCCGCTTCATTGTATGATACTACCCTGAGATAATACGCAACAAAACAGGCAAAAGTTCTGTCCTTCAAATAATACTGTGTGATTTGTAGTGGACTAAAATATTGATACTTGAGCAGTAACAGAATAGTTGAGTTTCTCAATCATTAATTATAAAGAGATCGCAAGTCTTTTTGTATAGCATGTGTGCAGCAGGTTTGAGTCTCTCACGTTTGTTGCTTTCTCTGGAAAGTGTTTCTTCGCCTTTGTGAGGCGTTCATCACAGGCCTTTCTCTCTTACAAGATTTTTACATTCAGACAATGAGATCACTTGATTAGTACTCCTATCTTATATTGCTGATTGTATACCGAAGGTCTTCATTTGAGTGCAAGCTTCATTGTAGAGGCTGAAACATTTTCATTGATTGAACGGTCATTATCAACAAAGCTTTAACAAAATAAAGGAAAACTCGTAATTGCACAATGCCGAGGCGGTTCAACTGACGCAACACATTTTCTGCAGGTTTTTGAGACGAAGCGATAAAATGATACAACGTGTCATTTCATTCTCCGAACGCAATAAGATCGTCTTGTTTATTTGATGAGCGTTATCATTCCTAGACTCTGCGGAGACAATCATTTTTCTGGTATACTGACTCCGCATAAATATCGCAATATCTTCAGTTTCATGCCTGATGTTTTTAGAAGTGTTCAGTGACATTTTGGGATAGCCAAGACACAAACTATCTGTTTGGATATCTTTCACCTATGAAAATGCAAGGTTTGCGTATTCATGGATACAATAACTACGATTTTATTTATTCATACTTGAATTTTATGCCCACATTTGAGACATATGTAATTGTTTATTGATGAATAGTGGCAGGTTCCAGTTTGCGAATACACTCCATAATGTGTCAATTTCACGTTTTACTTAATTGAGAGTAATAGAAAAATGAAGGCAGGTTTGGCGCCATGCTTTGAGACATATAGTTTTTATTTTATAATGGTGAAAAATGCACGTTGGACAATGATTTTTATTATGAGAATTGTGCTCAATAACTCCAACCTACGGAGATAAAAAATAACCAAATATGAGAATAGTATCAAATTTTATCCCGAACACCCTATTATATTTATTATGTATAGACTTAATTGATATATTTATTTATTACAATGATATAATATTAACATAATTATATATGGACAAATATGATTTTATATATATTTATATATTGAAAGAATTGGACTATATATTTGGACACTATATTAAATTTAGTCTCATATGTAACATAATATAGAAATTATCAAAATGGAGTTTCATGCTTTTTTTGATGCGATAAAGATTAGATAAATCGATTTAGTTAATTAACTCTTATGGGGCGACTTATCAGATCTGACATATTTAGGCTAAGGAAAAATTTCTCGGCAAAATAAGAATTGTTGGCGATTAAAATCAATTTGTGGAGAGAGTATCTCGAAAGGAGAGGGTAAAATAATACATAATAGTTGGAATTTTTAAACACCCCATCGCCCCATAATAAGTGGTGTGGTCTATTTGGGGCATGATTCTCCTCACAATAATTTTCTCTATTTTATATTATTATTATTAAATGTATGTAGTTCTTCTCTGCCTACTTGGACACAAATGCTGGAGTTGGATCTGTGTTCGCATGCCATTTGCTTTATAAAGGATTTTAAAGCAATGACTCTCAGTCTCAGTATCTCTCCATGCATATTTATTAGAAAATGTCTATATGCCTATTAGATTATATACATCTGCCTCTCATGCGATCTCACAATTCGACTCATCTCTCTTTACTTCTCATATCTACTAACTTCGATACTCACACAACACACACTCACGCGACCACACACACAACTACTGCCCTCTCAATGATTCTTTATTTTCTAACTCTTATTCTATCTAATTATTACTCTCGTGCGTCCATATGTGAATCATTAATGATTTTTATAATAAAAATGAATTGGACAATGATTTTTATTAATAAAATTGATTGGACAATGATTTTTACTATAAAAATGCATGGCAATGATTTTTAACTATTAAATATAAATTAATAGCATATTTACAATTATAGATTATTTTAACTATATTAATAAATATATATAATTGACTAA
>CM042137.1:98458366-98503366 GCA_023376005.1 Doryteuthis pealeii | reverse complement strand
CATTTCATCACTGCGTTCGAAGTACGGTTTATTCTCTTACAAAACATAGGGTTTAAACAGTGCTTTTCCGGGGACAAAGATCCCCAAATTCAATCATATGGAAATCTGATCTCTCTAATAAGATAAAGCGACACTAATTCCAAGCAGTAGTGCTACACAGTGTTACTATACAGCTGCGCCACTTATATTTAAACAAAACAGAGGAAATGCTTCATAGGCACTAAACAATTATGCGTCGTGCTGTCTTGAACAAATCTTGGAAGCAGCAACTAACAAAATGCAATTGCATGGCCACTTACCCCCTATCATACAAACTATTCAAGTAAGACGAATAAGACATGCTAATCACTGCTGGGTATGAGAGGACAAACCCATGTGACATTATCCTGTGGACACCAACATTGACACGCCAAAGCAGGCCAACCAGCAAAAACTTACACTGACCTGCTCTGTACGGATACTGAATGCCGCGAAGATGACCAACCAGGTGCGATAACCAACAGAGGTAGTTGAAAAAAAAAGAGTCATGGGTATCTTTTCTGTCAGCGCGATCTGATAATGATGAAGAGAAATTAAAGGAATTCCAACTCTAATTCGAAAAGGAGGCCACTTTAGCTCGGCCGGTAGAGTGTCCGACTGGGAACCTTAAGGGTCCTGCTTTGATACCAGCCCTCACCAACTCAGCATATGATACCGACTTTAGGCCACCCCGATTACTTTTCTATTAATAAGAGTGTTAGTCTCAGTTCAAGCTCACATGGACTATTATAATTTATCAAAGAAGATAACTATTAATACTAATTATAAAATAAGTCCCCTTCTTAACTATTTATTTATTTGGAATTGACTATATCAATTCAGTAGTTCATTTTTTTATTCAATACCGCGCTTGATGGCCGCCAAAAACAGGCCATTAAGAGAGCTTTCTTCTTAAATACGGGTGTTTTTAAAGCATATTTACCTTAAGATTTTCAAATTTTAGTCGTTTTTTTCTTCTCGGTAGCCGAAAATAAATGTCTAAACTATTTGTGTGTTTAAAATAATTTATTATGTTTTCATAGATCTAAGTTCCCCCTCTCTCTCTCTCTGTCTCTCTCTCTCTCTCTGTCTCTGTCTCTCTCTCTCTATATATATATACATTTATATATATATATATATATATATATATATATATATATATATATATATCTTTTTTTTATTTCATTGCTTACCTAGCAAAAACAACGAAAATGTGGTTTCATTTCAAATATGCTCCAATGTTATTTTTTCAGATTTTTTTATAAACGCGGTCTTTAATTTTTCAATCTAAAACACAAACAGACGCTGTTAAAACAATGCATTTGCTTCCCCCTTAGAAAAATACGTTACGTAAATGTCTGACATCTTAGATAACAGTTTAAAAACTAAAAAAAAAAACTAAAAGAAAATAACAAAGAATAAATTAAAAAAAAACAAAAGAAAACAAATGAGAGGTTAGTTTTCTTTCTGCTTCAAACGTTTTATTCTTATCATAGCTCAGTGGACAAAAATAGAGCTGAATGATACGTTACTAATGGCTCATTACTAGAATGCTTCATATTAAAGTTTATTGACCTAACTCTCTTTCCGAATTAAACCGTTTCTTAATACAATTCTTACTCCGTATATCAATGAATTATTTTTAAGTAATCAGCAAATCTTCTCTGTGGTGAATTATATTTTTCCTTAAAGGATATCCAGACAGTATTAAATCAAATAGGAAACACTTTATTTAAAACTGGTCTAACGAGTATGTTATTTTTTCTCTATAATCCTTCTCAACAGCACACATACACACAAGAAAAAATAAACCTAAAAAAAAACCTAAGATTTTCGGAAACAAATCGAATACTTCAGATGGTCAGTGTCGATTTAGAGAACCTAACCGTTGTCAGAAGCAGGTTTACCAAGAAAGATCTTCAGGATAATACCGATAAACTTATATGAATTCAGTGGAAGTTATCTCAAAAATCCATCACGGTGGAACGTGGGTAAATATATATATATATATATATATATATATATATATATATATATATATATATATATTATATATTATATATATGTATACATGAATGAGTGTGCTAGTATAATGAATATATATATATATATATATATATATATATATATATATATATATATATATATGAGATTTTTGGGGATATTTGTTTTTTAGAAGCATTGTCGAATAAAATATATATTATTATTTATATTATTGCTTGAAGGCAATTACAATGCATGTATCGCATAAAATTCGATACTTTATAGAAAATACAGTTGACAAGTGTAATCCCGGCAAAGGATCGCTCGGTGTGTAGAACATTGTACAGACTGTTTTGACTTTATTAAGTCTCAGCAGCGATGTATACTAACGATTTCCCTCCGACAGGAATCTAAACCGGGACCTCAGCAGGCATAGTCAGAGACCATATTGCGTCGGCCACGGTACACAGCGAACAATCCCTGTGAAATTAATCTTGTGAATGATACTTACACGCCTCTACCATAATAGGTAAGGGGATGTTGAGTGAATAATAACAACAAACCAGGTCTTATGCTCTTCATCGAAGTGAATAAGATTTTTAGATGTTTGTTTTTTAGAAGCATGTTACATATTTAGCTAATGTTATTAAATAAAAGAAAGTGTTGAAGAATATTATATACTGTATCTACAATTAAAGGCTGTTGAATGAGGCGTCAGAAAAAAATTGTAAATAGTTTATTTATCTTTTTCTGATGCTATAATTCCGACGATATTCAATTGTTAGTACATTATATTATATTGTTTCAACACTGAATTTTTTAAAATTAAATCTATAAAAAGGAATACGTGTACCCCACACTTCATATATATATATATATATATATATATATATATATATATATATATATATATATATATATATATATAATGTGTGTGTGTGTGTGTGTGTGTGAAGAAAAGGAAGTGAATTCGACGGTATGTAGTATATTAAGAAAATTGAAAAAACACAGGTTTAAATAAGATGAGTGGTAAGTTTATTGGCCGACGCTGCAGTGTTTCGATCTATTAATTAGATCATCTTCAGGGCATTTGTTGGTATATGGAAGGTGATATAAAAAAAGTTTATCAAGTCTTTGTTTATCAGTCTGTTCAAAATCTGAAGTCTGAAGAAAGGACGCTGAAAAAAGTGGGCGTTTGAAATATGACGTCAAATATTCTCTTTCACGGTGTGAGTATGAGAGTGTATGAGTGTGTGTATCTAAAAAAATGCATACATCTAACAGTATCTCATTTTATCTTCTACATATTAAGTCCCCTTCAATTATTACTGAGTGACTACCAACAATTTTTTCACAAAACACACACTTATCTGTTAACCTAATATTTTCATTTGATCTCTCAACACACAATAAATTATTGCACGTTACCTATTAAACCAACCTATTCAACAATAATAATATATGTTTAATAATAATAATATATAATAATGTTTCCCCTGAAAAATCCCCCACACATATACTCCCAAATGACACCATTCACTTTTTTCATCACCCACATACATTCATATTTTCACCCCATATGTATCATATATGCACATGTACATGGTTACCTATGTATGTGGATTTTTGTGTAAATGCATACCAAACAATTAATATATGCACAATTATAATATAACTACAAATAAAAATAGTAATCATGAACATACAATTTTTATTAACCAATAATTATTTTCACATAATTATAATTACACTGACATTATTTGTATAAATAATCACTAGTTCACAATAATAATAATAATAATAATAATAATAATAATAATAATAATAATAATAATAAATCACCATAATAATCAATTACTAGTACATAATTGTAATCTTATTATAATGGAGATTGTGTGTTTTTATGTCTGTAACCGAAACTACATTACTACTCAAGTCATAATTCCCTTAGTTATTGACATCACTTTCTCAATGATTTTATTTTTATTTAAACCTCAATTATTAATAAAATTGTTTTACATTATTAATACTGTTAAACCATATCTACATATTAATAACATGTAATTGTATTTATACATACAACAAAATAGCGGTTTACAGTGTGAACGGGAAGGTTAATTTGCATATTGATATAAAAAATTTGATTTTAATAAATATGTGCTTGGTATTATTGATTTTTAACTGTTTGGTTTTATTTTAATGAATATAAGCAAAAATCTCTTACAATGAATCTTAAATGAAATCCATTAACAAGAAAAAATAACTGTCATTTTATTCTTTACTTCCTCTTTTAACTAAATACTTAAATTAGAAAAAATAACAATGAAAGACGAGAGTGATGAAAGAGTAAGTTTCAGTTGTTCTATTTTTCGATTATACCCCCTTCTGTTTCAAATCTTTTTATCTGCATTCTTATTTAGTTTCATTAGCCTTTCTAATTTTATATAATATTTTATTACATTAAAATTTAAATACTTGCACCCCGAGGGTGCATATATTTCTAGTATTAATAAAAATCATCATATAATCGGTTACAATTGTGTAGTTAAAGTTTTTAATTATTGTTGTTTTATTAAACAACAATAATTAAAAACTTTAACTACACAACTCTTACTATAAAAATGTACCCCCTTTTCACAGCCCTTTTTTCTCTTCGCTTACTAAAAAAATGTTTCATTTGACACGCGTAGATATCTTCTCCCCCTACCCCCTTACATACAGCAACTCAAAAGTTAAAATAATATTTTCTCGCCACGTAAAACAAACAACTTTTCTTAATGAAAATCACACACACACACACACACACACACACACACACACACACACACACACACACACACACACACACACAACCTTAAGGTTTGTTTCGATGTCGTTTATCGTAAAAGATTTATACACACACGCGCGCAACCACACACACACAAAACACCTAAAAATTCACAATGCCCTTTTTTTCAATACACACACTCGCACACTCTCATACTCACACCGTAAAAGAGAATATTTGACGTCATATTTCAAACCGCCCACTTTTTTCAGCGGTCTTTCTTCAGACTTCAAATTTTGAACAGACTGATAAACAAGGATTATCACTTGCTTTTCTCGTTATTCTGTGATAAACGTTTTTTAATCACTTCCATATACCAACAAATGCCCTGAAGATGATCTAATTAATTGATCGAAACACTGCAGCGTCGGCCAATAAACTTACCACTCAACTTATTTAAACCTGTGTTTTTTTCAATTTTCTTAATATACTGCATATATATATAATATATATATATATATATATATATATATATATATATATATTGACGGATGATTTTTAAGGTTATCACGATGCAACTGTAAAGGAAGGCGTGGTAATGGTTTTGTGCATTTACTTTTGATTCATTTGCTTGATATTTCGGGATGAAAAAATCCATTCCTCAGAAGATTTCTGAAAGCATGGAACACTGAAAGGAAGATGTCCATTTTCACTAAAATCTGCTTATTCTGTTGTAGGCTTGTCCGGTAATGTCTGTTCCTCCGAAAACTTCGTGTAACATCATGGGTACCTCGTTTTTCTTTACACATACATTGTGATAGCCTTCAAACTGAGCGCCAAACCAATATAAACACAATGCTTCAAGCAAATTATAAAACTCTTATATATATATATATATATATATATATATATATATAAGGTGTGTCAAAAAGTATCGAGAATTTTTGTACTTTTTGACACACCTTGTATTCTGAAAAAAATAAGGTTCCGTCATTATTTTTTTTTCAGATTACAAGGTGTGTCAAAAAGTACAAAAAATCTCGATAATTCTTTGACACATTTTGTATATATTGATGATATAGTGTGGTACATTCATAAGTAAATAGTGTTCAACAGCTTTGCTAGACCATGTATATATTAGTTAGAGTATCGTGGACATGAAGTCAACGGCTCTTGGTTACCTCAAGTTTCTTGGCTATGAACCATGTTGTTAGTTTGGGTAGAAAATTGCATAACCGAGAAACTGTCAGTAACCAAGCGCCATTGACTTCAATTCCACCCTACCCTAATATATATATATATATATATATATATATATATATATATATATATATATATATATATTGGTCGTAATATTGTTCCCAAGTAAAAGTTTGTTTCTTTATATTATCTTTGAAGCATTAAAAGAATTTCGAACATTTTCCACGCGCTGGAGCAGCCGAGCCGAATTTAACATCACGGAATTAGCCGATTTAACATCACGGAAAAAATGTTCAAATATACGGCGTTCATCAACTTCTTAAACAACAGATGATTACAATATCGCCGTGGGATAAGTACTATAAAAAATCACCTAGTACTTTCAATAACTCTGAAGATGGAATTTTACTTCCGAAAATATTTAGTTTTGAAAAAAAAAACAAAGTTAAATAAATTCAACACATATTGCATTGTAAATTGCCTTCAAAATCTTTATATTACATATATAATATATATATATATATATATATATATATATATATATATATATATATATATATATATATATACTGTTTGATATTCAACTTGAAAACAAAAAGTGAGTGTTTCAAATTTCTTATTTCCAGTGTATACTTTCGTACCTGTTCAAACTAGCATTTTCAAGCAAAAAGACCTTTGAAACGTTAAATAATAGCAAACTATTGTTCTCTTCATAAAATGTGTGTGTATTTTGTGATGTAATCTTATTGCGTTGTGACATTATGATTTTTAAAAGAGGTCTTTTGTGACGTAAAAATTTGTAAACATAACATTGTCGAATGTGTGTTACGCTGATGTCAACTTGATTCTCTTGTTCCACTTATCAATATCCGTGTACGTGACGTTGTTGATAAAGTTTAATAATTTTTTAAAGATATTTGAAATTGAACAAATTTTCAAATAAAAAAAAATTTGTAACTAAAGTGTCTGGGATTATGAAATAAATTTGGGTATAGCAACAAATGTAAATGTATGTTATTGATTTATCTAACCTATATCAAGAACAATTTTGTTTTGTTTTTGTATTATTTCAGAAACTGGATCTTTGTTTTATGGTTTTGAAATGAGACATGCCTGCAGGATTGATAATAGTTCTATTACATTTGTCAATTTCTATGACTTATATATATTTGACATATAGTTTTGATTATATTTTTATTGCATTTGTCAATTTATATATATATATATATATATATATATATATATATATATATATATATATACATGTATATATTGTATATATATATATATATATATATATATATATATATATATATATATATAAGGAATCTCACAAACACACGCACACGCATACACATACACACACATACATACACACACACACACACACACACACACACACACACACACACACACACACATATATATATATATATATATATATATATATATATATATATATATATATATATAGTAAATGAAGAAAAATCTCTAAACTTGCTTCATTACAATAATTTATTTCAACCGTATAAATACGGCATCTTCAGGTAATCACAAGAACATGACTCTTACTGAGAATTTCCCAAAGTAACATCTCTTTTAAATCTCTCCATTTAGGGGAGGGGGGTTGATGTCTTAGTTTGGAATGGATAGGGTTAGTTTCTTTGAATGAGGCGGGGAGGTCTATGTTTTAGATGAGGTGTGGCTTAGATGTGGGACAGATTCCTTGGGGAAATAGTTGTAAGAGTGTATATACAAAATGAGCAGAATTTAAAGGTTGAAAAATAAGAAAAAGAAAAAGAAAAATTTCAAAATAATATAGAAATAAAAGTAAAGAAATAAGAGTAAAGAAATAAGAATAAAAATAATATAGAAATAAAAGTAAAGAAATAAAAATTACAATAAAAATAAAGTAAAGGAATAAATTAAAAATAGGAATATATATATATATATATATATATATATATATATATATATATATATATATATGCGGTGTCACTAAAAAGTATTATAACAGAAGGTTTACTTTTTTACATTTTCAAATCTAAAATGTAAGATTGTGAACAGTGGGGACATATATCTATATGATTTCGAGAGAATTTCGAGAAGAGGCATCACAAATGTAAAAGAAATAAAGCCAGGATCAACATGCTTTTGCCATGATAGGATTGTTCACTTTGAGTTTCACAATCTTTTAAGCATTAAATACTGTTGGACAGTTCTTACCTAATGAATAAAAATACTGATTAATTTGTGGGGATTTTTTTGTTTTGTTTTGGGGAGATTAATTAATATTACTTTTATTTTAAATTAATATACATATATATATATATATATTTATGTATGAATAGTGGCTTACCGGTAGGTACGGGTACGATCGTTGGGAGCGCACAGTATCCAGGGGTTAAGACCGTGAAAAAACAAATACAAAGTGCTCAATACAATGTAGAGCAATTTAATTTGTGTATTTACTTTTGATTCAAGCGATTTTTTAATCCAATAAACAAAAACAGTTTCCGGTGAGTTTTAAATCCATAAACAGCGTTCATCTATAACGATAAGACCCGTTTCAACAGACATACGTGGTACCAACTGATATTAATCGAAAACTCGATTAATTCAATGGATGTAACCCTGACGATTCAGATGATTAAACTCGAGTAGGTTACTTTATACCCATTTCTTATATATATATATATATATATATATATATATATATATATATATATATATATATATTTCCATGATGATTGATTGTTTATATATATATATCTCCTTGAGCAAATGCCTTAACAAAGACTTAAGAGCCCAGTTTGGACCACTATCTATCCATAGCTAGGAGGAGAAGAGATGTATTCAACCATCGTCCAGAACCATTAGCGCGAAATAAAATCCAAAGATATTTGTCCAAGATTTGAACGACTTATCGGGCCCATATCCTAATTTATCTCGGGATTTTTTAGATGAAGCTTGATTCTTAGTATTATTTAGATTATTCGGATTATTGTCCTCATCTTCATTGTTATCTGTACAACGTTTCGGTCGATGTGCCCCCGGCCATCTTCAGGTATTTCTTGTCGGACTCTGGAACTTTCTCGCAGTCGGGAAGCTTCTTGAGTCCGAGAAAGTTCCCGAATACGAAAAGAAATACCTGAAGAAGGCCTGGGGACACATCGACCGAAACGTTGTACAGATAACTATGAAGATTGGGACAATAGTCCGAATAATCCAAATAATACCATACCCTATTGTTGAGAACTCCCTAAGAGAGGATTCCAGTCTAGAAAATCTCGTCGGATTTGGTCCGGGGTAGTGTTTTGCTCAATACTGTTTAGGTTCACGACCTCGTCGCCTGCCAAGTGTCTGTTAACGGTAGATTCGCTCATGGCTATTCTGAGCAGATAAGTTCAGAAAGAAAGGATCGCCGAACTGGTAACAAAGATGGGTGGGTGGGATTTCGCCCACTATACTTCGTATACAATAACGGGAAAGAAACTTACAAGATTCTATGAGCGGTACATGGTAACAATAAGAACTCAGAGGGAAAACTTCTGTGAAGTGGGGGAATATAAGCCTTACATATTAATTGGCAGACCACTGTATCCACCACCAAATGTTTACATCCGGGTCCATTACACTTAGCGCCAACCGATCGACCGTCCGCAGTTCTGAAAGCCTAGACACTTTTTTCTGGAGGTGCGTGGTGTGATGGTTAGAGTCGTAGGAAATGGACTTGTCGCCCCGAGTTTAAATCCTGGACAAGGCTGTTTGCATTTCAGACAGCGCTAATACCATCTAGAAAGGTATGGATCCATATATTCTCCATACAGCTATGGGTAAATAGTTGGGCAGATTGGTGCCTTTAACATTGGATAGGTAACCAGTCAAGGAGAAGGAAAACCTGAATTCAAAGTGTTAAACTCCGCTTAAGATATTGACTTGTGTCGCATCCTACTCATGAGGAGGATGTTGGTAAATATATATATATATATATATATATATATATATATATATATATATATATATATATACCAAGCGTGTTGGTAGATCCTTGCGGAGAGAAAAACCCAGCAGAGAGTTTGATTGTAAAAATATACTACCAAACATCAACCAGGAAGAAAAAAAATTTTGAAAAAAAGAAAAGACCAAGATATTCGTACCAACAAAAAATAATCTATTGGTATAGTATTTGGCCAAAAGAAAAAACAATTTATATGTATATATATGTATATAAGATATATATATTCATATAACCGCTAGGAGAAGCTAATCTGTAAAAAGTGCTCGATACCTAAGTAGAGCCAAGTAATAAAGATAATCTACTGAGTCAGACGAACCTACTATTAGTTTCGCATAAAGCTCTGAGTCAGATTTTAGCCCTGAAGAGCTTTATGCAAAACTAATAGTAGGTTCGTCTGACTCAGTAGATTATCTTTATTATATATATGTATATATATACGACAAGCTTGTGTGCGTGGGTGTGTAAATTTGCTTGTGTTAAAAGATGAATTTTCCAGTATGATACAACTTAAGGATTATATACAGAATGACCATGGCACAAGAACCACTGAACTGTCTTACTCATTAACACATACAAGGAACTTGGAACGTATATATCTAGTAGGCACAGTAAAATTCGACATCTCTTTACACCCTACACACATATGCACAAAACGTCCACTTGTGGATTTCATAGTTCAGTAATTATATAACTTGCAAGGCTCTGAGGATATTAAGATCTCTGCTCGGTGGTAATGTATTAGAATAATCTAATCAAATTCACATAATTAGTTGTTTTCTCGTGGGTTTTCAAGAAAATGTCATGAGTGAAGTTTCGAGGATTTACGCCAATAGCAGCAATGAATTAAAACATGGGCTGAAGCCGCCGTAGAGGCTGTAGCTCACGTGGGGCTTCCACCTGTGAAGGACCTCCAGATATTATAGGTTAGAGGTGACGATTAACATTATTACAGTTTCTGTAGGAGGCGTGGGTTAGGTAAAAATATTAGCATCACTCACACACACACACATATACATACAGATACACACACACACACACACATATATATATATATATATATACACACAAACACACACACACACATACACACACACACACACACACATATATATATATATATATATATATATATATATATATATATATATTTATTTATTCAATTTAACTAATACAAATGAAAAGTCTGTCTAACCATTGGTTTCTGAATATCATTTTTTCGGTGTTATTCGTCGTCAGAGACGTTGACTTTTGAAAAAAATGGACAGTTTTTAAACTTTTGGCTCGTGTTTACGTGATCCGTTATTCGTTCTTGCATTCTGCTTTCATCATTCACCGGCATCACTATTTGTCGTCATTGGGTCTCGTGTTTATATGATGATTTTAAATTTTTCCGTTTTTATTTCTTTATTTTTAATTTTTTTAATTTTTTAATTTAGTTTGTGTGTGTTTATTTATATGTGAATTCTTAATTGTGGTGGTCTGAGGTTTTGCTTAGTCCAATTCCATATTAAAATGTTTTTCGGTGTGGGCATGCCCTAAAAATTCTGTTTTGTTATTAAGGAAATTGTGTTCGGAGTTTATTCCTTGAAGAATACGGAATTTTTCTGTTGTGCATAAACTTAAACTAAGAATAGGCTATCCCGCTCACTTTACTTACTATTACTATATATATATATATATATATATATATATATATATATATATATATATATATATATATATAGGAGGTACGGGTTGATGTAATGGTTACCGTCATAGGAAATGAACTCGACGAGTTCAAATCCTAGATGAGCCTATTTGAATTTCAAATAGCGCTAATAACCTTTGGAAAGGTATGGATCCAGCTATTTTCACTCCAGTTATGGGCAAATAGTAGGCCATATAGGGCTCTTTAACCTTGATTAGACAACCAGTTTAGGAGAAGGAAAACTCTGAATTCAAAACTGTTAAACTCCGCTTAAGATACCGACCTTGTGTCAATCCAGCTCGTGAGGAAAGTTTTTATATATATATATATATATATATATATATATATATATATATATATATATATATAAAATGTTGTTCTGGTTCCAACGGGAGAAAATTCAATATTTTATAAAAAAAAGAAGGTCCGCAAAATGTATTTTGTTCTCAGAAAAAATGTTTTATTCTTTTTGTTTTACATATGCAACACGTGTTTCAGAACTTCTGGTATCTTCTTCAGGCTTTGATTGATAATATGAAAATCATATTATCAATATATTAATATATATATTATAATGACCTATGATATAAGTAAATAGTACTCAATATCGTTGAGGACATGTATATTTAATGTATGTTCGCGTGGAAAGGAAGTCAGCGATGCTTATTAACTGACCGTTTCGACTATGCAATTCTCAAACCAAATGGTTTTCTATTTTTCCCTGCACAAAACTATCCCATTATTTTTAGTGCTCAGATAAATAACACGTATTTTTATTCAGATATTCATCTCTTTATTCATCATAAGACATCCTCTTGTACACATCAACTTCTACTCAAGTTTTGATGCGACATTTTTGTTAATTTTCTTTTCATTTAAACATATTACTATTTATCTCACAAAGGTGTTAGGAGAACTTTGGTATTCTATTTGAATAGTTATAGTTTTATATTTGTTCGAAAAACATAAATACTTAATTAGATGTAGTAAAACAGAAAAATCATTTTTTTAAAGTTAAACGATTCCGTTTTTCTTTTCTTTTTCTTTACTTTTTCTATTGTACAGTGAAGCTTGCTGTACGCTTGAAAAACTAATTCCTGTTTACTGGTTGATTTGTCTGTCTGATGTTAGACATGTGTCGGCTTAATCATCGCTAGTCAATTGACGGTTTCAATAAGACATAATTCTATAAAGTTATTTCCGATATTAAATTCTTGATGGCACAGAAAATGAAAAGCAAACCTGATTTATATTGTCGTTCTCACTCGCACTGTGGGGGGTTGGGAGGGCGTCGTGTAGTCTGCCAGTTCGAACTCCAGTCACGTTATTACGTTCACTTCATGACTAATACCCATAAGAAAACATATCAATATCCTCATCCTCCAGTTATAGGTTAAATAATACCACTACTGTTCTTCTATAAGGATAGCTTTAGCATCGAATAAACCACAAAGTTTGATATGTCATTAATTTGGTTTGATTTGGTTTGTTTTACGGCATATCAACATCAGTGAGTCATCTAATGCCGACAAAGTTGTGAAATAAATTCATTCTTAATGGATACTCAGTTTTTTAATAAACACATTTTTCTATTTAACCCATAGATGGGAATATGTCATTAAATTAAACAAAACAGTTGCACTGGTGGTTAAAGACGTTAATGTAAAGCTTTAACTTAGAAAGTTATTTACTAAGCTAAGGTAGATGTGGCATAATTCTAGATTATGGGGCGCCCAGTCAGAATCGAACTCACTAACAATGGTCTGCGAATCTAGCGTGCTAACAATTAACCACATGAGGCGTCCCGTTAACTTAGATATACTATTTACCAATGCACTACTTCCTTTCAACATTACTTTAATCTACAAATTATTAAGATACTAGCAATATATCTACTTTGAACATATAAAGCTAGAGTGAGGGGCTTTATACCTGTCCCAAAGGTATTAGTTTGAAAGTGAATGTAATGGCAATACTTTTTTTCGAACTCGCTATCTATGCTGTCGAACATCCCTGAAGATATCCAAAATAGTACCAGTATTTTTATATATTTTGCTATTTGTAAACATAAATCTCTTAAATAAGATAATATACTATTTACTGATATACAAGTTCTTTTAACATGACTAATATACTGGTTATATCAGTACGTTGAACATAGACATGCTATAGTCGATGGAAAGAAATGGAAGTTCAACACAAATATGAATAGTGAATAATGATTGTTCCTATAAATGGTCATGAGAAATGGACTCGTCACCCCGACTTCAAATCCTGGACGTTGCATTTCACTTAACGCTAATACCCTTAGGAAAGGTATGAATCCTACTCTCCCTCCAGCTATGGGTAAATAGTATGGCAGACTGGGCTTTTTAACCTTGGTTAGGCAACTGGTCTAGGAAAAGGAAAACTCTGAATTCAAACCTGCCAAACTCCGCTTAAGAAATTGATCTTGTGTCATATCCAGCTTGTGCGGAGGGGTTGGTAAATATATATAACAGAAAGTGTGACATATACGAATGGGTAGTTAAATAGATATAAACAAGCATGTTAGAATATAGATTCTGTAGAATTTCCATAAGTCCAGTTAAAACTATTATATATATCATATTATTATCAATACTATTCAGCCATACCTTTTATTTTGGATCTTATACCAGCAGATATGGTATTGAATCACAAAATCAAAGTGCAATAGTAAGTGTTTAAAAGAGTATTAAAACAATTATTTTGCTAATTGTAATCATCTTCTAATTTTCCTTGAACATAAATATATTATTTACTAATATTCAATTTCCTTTAAACAAAACTTCACTATATGTCGTGCTGATATAATAGTAATATTGAACCAAGAATAGAAATATGCTAGATTTGATAGAAAGAAAGGACAGTTCAACACGAATATGGTAAGTGAGTACTGTTTTGTTTCTTGTTTGAGGCTCGTGGTGTAATGGTCGCCGACATAAGAAATGGACGAGTTCAAATCTTGAACGCAGCTGTTTGCATTTCACATAGCCTTAATACCCTTGTGAATGGTGAATCCAACTATTCTCCCTCCAGCTATGGATGAATAGTAAGACAGTGTATGCTCTGTAACTGGTATAGGAGAATGAAAACTTTGAATTCAAACGAAAGGAACTCACTTCTTAGTCGAAACTATTTTGAGATCTCCGATTACCTCCTTCCCGCTCATTGGAATTTTGGCATCAAATTGTTCCTGTTATTACAGGTTTCAGAACTTGCTGGGATATGATATGATGATTCCCCTTAAGGGAGCATCGTCTCAAAGCCAAGAGAAAGTGTTTAAAACATCTCTGAAGATATCCGAAATAAAACCATTATTTTATATTTTGCTATTTCTAATAGACTTCTTATTTTCTTTTCTTATGAATATTATTTTTATCGATATACTTTTTTTTTTTGAACATGACATTTTTCTATTCAGTACAAATATACTAATAATATACCTACATTAAACATAAATAAGCTAGATACGTATATACTATGTAATTATGCACATAGGTATGAAAGCAAAACCCGTCGTGCTAGGACGTACCAGGGGAATTCTGAGAACTGAGTAGAAACCAGTTTATTTCATCTAGTCTTATTTAAAATCATTTGTCTGAGTAAAAGACGATTTTTTCTCTCTCTTTGTTGCCCCGAGTTATCAGTGATCAGGTATTTGCCACATTTGTTGAAGTAATTCGTTGAATTATAAATACATTCTGCTTTCTTCTGAAAACACTTGATCCGAGCATAATGAAATTTTAAACAGGGTGACTGGCTAGGTATTCACTTTGTGACAAATTTAGAAACTTGAAAGTAGAACTTTTGTCTGCCATTATCAATTTTCGACAACTTTTTTTTTCTTTGTCGTATTTTTCGGGTGATAGGGAGGGATTTTATACTGAATCTCGCGTTGGTTTTATATTCAACAATACTTAAAATAAGTGGAATGTATTGAATGTAATGAAGTAGTCTCTGACAAGATTTGAACCTGTAATCTCCTATTTTTACCGAGTGTAATACATTTGGGTTGACTCCTCATAAATTCTGTAACCCGCCCTTGATAGGATACAAAACAGCCTGGGGTGCCTAGGCAAAGAGAAATCTGTTTCATCTCTTAAACTATCCTCCGATTTAAAATTTAATTCTTCTCGGATCAAGTGTTTTAAGAATTTATTATTACTAATTCATTATTAATCTTGGTGGAGGGGTTGGGTAAATGCATAAATCAAGAGTTTTCGTTATGTTTTTAATGTATAACCCTTTTTCTTCACTTCTTATTTTCTTAATACATTTATCTTCTTAGCTGGTGAGGTCGTTTATCGTCTATCTGAGTATCTGGGCTGCTTCTCTGTTCTTTCTGGTCTGAGACTACTTGGTCTTGGGACTTCTCATCTTTGTGTCCGTTGTTACTTTTAGTAAGGACTTGATATTATTTTTTTATGTCTTTTACCCTAAACCGGTGTGTCAATATGTAGGTTTCTGGAGTAGAACTTCACTTATGAGTTCGTCCTTGCTTCTTCATAATCCGCAGAAACAGAGGCTAAAGTAAAAAGTAATCAACGTTCAGCGGTAGGATTGATTGGTGATGGATGAAATATGAATCACTTAACTGTTTATAGAAATTTTACAGTTGAACTGTAAGAATTTTTTGGGTGATTAGTTTTAACGGATTCCACTATGATCAATGACAAATGAAATAATGTGTATTGGTTTTATTGGTTTAATAATGAGAATGTCTCTGATTCGGTCAGACATGTAATAATAGACGAAGAATCGTGGATTTTCTTTTTAGCATGAGCTGGAAAATAGCGGACAAAGTGAAGTATAGGTAGGCGTCACGATGGCGTAGTGGTTAACGTGCTGGACAGCAACATCGTAATTATCGAGTTTGAACTCCAGTAGCGCATTAGCGTTCAATTTTGAATTAATACCATTGGGAATATATGAACCATGTATTCCACACGACTATGGGTTTAATAGTAATATTGCTGTTCTTTTACAAGGATGGATATGGTATTAAATAATCCAAAGGGTTGATATGCTATTAAATGAAAATTAAAAAATAAATCTAATTTGAAAGCGATTCTCATGTTTTTTGTTTGTTATTTGTTTTGTTTTTTGTAGGGGAATGATTTGCTCATTAACTATTTCTATTAGGAGTTATTATTATTATTGTGTGGAAAAGACGAATAGCCAACCAGATGTCCTACTCAAAGATACTGACCTATCCCTCCAACTACGGATAAATAGTCGGAAAACTGCACATTTTAACTTTAGTGTGGCCCACCGGTCAAGGATTCTGATTTCAAAATAGCTGTACTCCGCTAAAACATAGACATTATGTCGCATCCTAGAGTCGGACCTGGAAGCGTTTTTCTAAATCGGCGACCTGAGTTCAAAGCCTGGACGTGACTGCTTGCGTTTCACTTCACGCTAATTCCTTTAGAGGAGGCATGAATCCAGATAATCTTCCCTCCCTATAGTTAAAGGTAAATAGACGGGTTCTTTAGCCTTGTTAATACAACCGGTTTTGGAGAATGAAAGCAAAATTGACCATGTGTCACGTATTTTTCCTGTCAGTAGGGATGCCATGTCGAACTAATAAAAAGCAGTGTCAGTTGAAGACTTACAGACATCTTTTCTTTTCTTTAGAAGTGAGAACAACGTTCTAGCCGACGTGTGGCTGTCTACGGAAATAATTTTGGAGGTGATTAATTTGATTTTTAATTAAAAAGATAATCATTATTACTCAATGAGTCTCGTTATTTTCTAGACAGATCGCGTAGATGAAGACAAAAATACAAAAACAAAATGAAGTCAAATAATGACGTCAATGATTTGGAAAATTATCAAATTAATTATTTAGGGCATTTTTTAATGTCTTAAATCAATGTAAGATCGATAATGACGAAAATGAGAACAATGACAATGATATTGTTGACAATAACGACGTTCAGGACAAAGTTGCATCTGAAGTTTGTATGAATAGAAATTTCATCAACAAAGGTCATTACTCACTTGACAATAAAGAGATATTTCTCATAATATTTTGACATTACCTGTCAAACAGAAATTAATATTCAACGAGATAACAGACAAGTAACAATGAAAAAAGTCATCCATGGACACCGTGTTTCGACGTATCACGTCTTCTCATTGTGGCTAGACTTAGGAGACTATATCCAGCCAGAGTCATTAACCGCTCGGAGGTCAGCACCTACAAGCAAGAAGCGGAATCTTAACTGATATATATATATATATATATATATATATATATATATATATATATATATATATATATATATATATATATATATATATATATATAGGGTCCGTTTTTTACTCTTCTGTCAAGGAACACACAGCAGTAATTTTATCCGTAAAAATGCCATGGTTATTTAAAAGCTAACAAAATAGAAATCCCTTTGATGAAAACATGTATTGTTTTTTAAATTATGAAATTTAAAACCTAAAATGAAATGGCTAACTTTCACCTCGAGTAAATCTGGTGCTCAAGTGTGACCGACAAAAAACGGCTCAACTACGAGATAGATAGACGAAGAGTCAGAAAAAGAGTCAGAAGAAGTGTCAGAAGAGTCAGAAGAGTAAGTAAAACAGTCATAAGCAGAATAGTGAGAAAAAGAGTCAGAAAAGTCAGAGTCAGAAGAGTCAGAAGAGTCAGAAGAGTCAGAAGAGTCAGAAGAAGAAGAAGAAGAAGAAGAAGAAGAAGAAGAAGAAGAAGAAGAAGAAATGTCAAATAAAGAATACTTAGATAATGACAGGATAAGAAATGGGTGGAATAAGAAAATAAATATAACAAGCAGAATAGGAAAAAGAGATGAACGGAACCACCTCCCTCTAAACTCTATGAATAACAAACAAATATACGAAAAAATGTTTGAGAAAACACAGGTGAGATGGAAAGAAAAGCCATTACAACGGAAATGTCAGAAACCACTAGACACAGATGAAAGCTAAAAACTAAAATAAAAGAAGAACAATTTAAAATACAATAATATAATTATTTAACCTCTAGCCCTATATTAGATAAAAGAAACTCTTCTGAAGCTGAAAATACAACCCAAATAAAAATGAAATGAAATAGAATAAAATGAAATAAGATAAAAAAAAAGAAGAAAGAAATGGAACAAGAGAGATAGAAGACACTGAGAAAAATTCTAATCTGGACAGATCGGTTGTTTGAAAAATTATCCAGACGTCGTCATAATCGACAATACCTGAAAAATGAAATAAAATTTAAGACGGCGAGAAAGTTTGACATTGTTTCAAACAACCGAGTAAGTTGTGAATGAAAGATTGAAATAAAGGAAGAGGGCAAAAGCGAGAGAGAGAGAGAGAGAGAGAGAGAGAGAGAGAGAGAGAGAGAGAGAGAGAGAGAGAGAGAGAGAGAGAGAACGGTGGTCCAACAAATATTCAAGTGAAAAGTGTGAAATTGACCAGAAGAGACATCACCCCGACTAATTTAGGAGCATCACGAAATTGTGAGCTTTCTGATAATTAATGACTTCCCCAATGTCAGCATTCTACTTTGAAATAATTGGACACAACTAAAAGAAGAAATCGATTAAAAAAGGTGGCCAATTTATTTTCATCTTTAGGAGTTAGAATTAGAATGATCATTTAGATGTTTACCTTAACTTGGACACACACACACACACACACATATATTATATATATATAATATATATATATATATATATATATATATATATATATATAAGGGTTTCATAATTTGTTTGAAGCATTGTATATATATTGGTTTGGAGGTTGATTTTGAAGGCAATCACAATGCAGGTGTAAAGAAAAAATAATAAGGTAACAATGGTGTTGTTTGTTAACCTGTGATTTATTCCTGATATTTCGAGATAAAATCTCTTTTTCAGAAGAACAGTGGAACTGAAGTAGTTGTCGTCTTGTTATGGCATTTTTAGTTAACCGCAAATTTTTTTTTTTGAAAATGTTACAGTTGGTATTTTTTATAACTGTATTCTCGTGTTGCATGTTTACGGGAATGCGCTTTTTTGTTTGTACGTGTGCGTATGTTGTCATGCACGTGTGCACGAAAATGCGTGTAGACTGTGACGTTTTGACCGTATCCACGCGCGTGTGTGCGTATGAATGACCTTATCTACGTCCGAATATGCGTATGAAAGAGCGTATTTGTGTTTGGTGGCCATGGTGATGTATAATATTTCGTGTTGGATGTAATATAGATTATTTAATCATTTATTATATATATATATATATATATAATATATATATATATATATATAATTTATTAAGTTTCCCTAAATCTGAAAGCGAAACGTATTTTCTGTTAGTAATAGACCTGTTTGTGATAATGTAGAACGTACCGGTTTAAAATGATTGTGATGATTTTTTTTGTATATAATTGGGTGAATAATTGTATAAACATGTGTTGGGATTGCAACTAAACAACCAACTGAACGTTGCGATAAAACAAGTGAAAATAAATGAAAGAAATAGTTACTAATAACATTCATTGATATATATCTATATATAAAGAAGTCGCGCCTGTTTTTTGTTTTTTTATATGTGTCGACTTATAACTCAGATAATAGAAGTTCTTGAGCATTAACATCGCTCACACACTTTTATATGTTTATAATGATAAAAATACTAATTTTTTGTTTTTATTTCTACCGATTAAAAAATCACTTGATTTGTGAAACTCTTCATTGTTCTTTATAAATAATGAAAATGTTAGTTCTTCTTCAGTGATTATAGTTCACCATACTTTAATTTGGGTTTCGTAGATCTATTACCACTGAATAGATCATATGTGCGATTATCGCTGGAGGTCCCATAATTGTGACCTCTGCTGAATATATCAAAATTGGGTAAATATCTATTCTACCTTCAGTATTGTAAGATAAAGCTTAGCCATGAGGCGATTCTATTATCAAGTAAAATTATATTACACCGCTCATGTTTAAATATCACGCGGATTCCATCGGCGAAATTGGAATTTAATGTATTTTCAAAATGTATTGTTTAGTAATTTAGTACTAAATTTTTTTAAATTCCTCATTTCTCTGCAGAACTAAAAAATTAGAAGTTTCAAATCAAAGACTACTTTTTATATAATATTTTAAATGTAAATAATAAAAAAACGAAACTGTAATATGAAAGATTTTTATTTTTTATTTCTTAGCTTCTTTGTAAAAACGAATAGATTTTTACACTGTAATTAAATTGGAAGTTAAGAACAGAATGTATTATTTCGCAAAGGACCGATTTCTTAGGACAAACACATTGCCTCTTAATTAGTGTGACTGAAAAAGTAATAGAATATTCATAGAATAAAAGAATAACTCAAATTTGAATTAATACGTAGAATGTTCCCTCTACAAGTAAGGCCATTAATTCTTAATTTCTTTTTATTGCAACATTTTAGAGGTATAAAATAGATTAAACGAATACATTCTTATCAAGTTTGTGACAGAGTTACAAAATCTTTTTAAGAAATAAAATTGTTTTAAAACACTCACGAGTTTATGGTTACATTCGGCTGAATTTAAAAAAAACGAGCATTGTCATACGCTAATTCTTAGGGATTTAAAAAAAATTGATAAGGATTATACACAATTATTTTTTCTCTCTTTTCTACTCCTTTTCTTGTCACACCTGGTGTCCCTAAAATACTTTTCGTCCGGTCATGGACCGTATATTTCGGCTAGTAATAATATATAATAAAATGTTATGTTTTAAAAGTCAGCAATCTATTTTCTTTCTTGTTCATCTATTTGATTATTTATTAATCTTATTAATTACATCTTCATTTTCCACATCATTTATTATTTTTGGTTGTTGTAATTTAATATGTTCTCCGTTTTTTTTATCAATGCTTAATTCCAACGATTCACCTCATTGAATAATTAGATTAGAAAGAAATAGAGCAGTTTAAAAGCAGGATTCATTGCAGTCCTCAATAATTTTAGTCTTTATCTAAATATTACAAAAAAGAATGCGATCATTATCAGAACAAAAAAAAAATCTATCCACCAAACTTTTACATATAAAAGTTTACTTTTATAAGTAAAACATTCCTTATTTCAGGATCAGTAAAATATATTTAACAAAGATAAAATGATGCAGGTCCATACTATATGAAAGAGGAAGGTGTCCTATCATGGTGTAATGATGAGCAAGTTAGCTTCGCAAATTCATTACTACTGAAGTGTGAGTTCGAACTTCGCTGGATGCACCATACATGCGACCTCGTGTCAAATTGGATATTTTAAATTTCAAAATTAAAGCTTGCTGAATTTTAAAATTAAAGCTTGCTTTTAAATTAAAGCTTGCATAATGCCAGGATATGGTAGCTTACCTTGGAGGTATGATACGTTTTTTGTTCCTTTCTTTATATTTTGGGGATCTACATTTCTTTCTTTCTTTCTTTCTTATCTCTTTTCTTTTCCTTTATTCAATCTTTTCCTTTATTCTTTACTTCTTTTCTTTTTTTTTCTCTTTTTCTTCTTTCTTCTCTCTTATTAGCTTTGATATTGTCTTTCTTTTGTCCTTTTATTTCTCTCTTTCCATTTTACTGCTATTTTTTCACCTCGTTCTCTCTTAATTCTTCATGTGATTCACTTCTTTATTTATATCATTTTACTTCCTCTTCATATTTTTCCCTTAATTTATTTCCTTTCTAATTCATCTTTCTTTCTTTGGAGACCTTTTGGCATAATGGCTAACATGCTGTACAGCAACATCATAGGAAATGATTTCAAACTCCAGCCACGCCATTATGTTCACTTTCGGACTAATAACGTCGAGACCGGTATAAACCACCTTACTCCCCCCACCTATGTGTTAAATAGTAACACTACTCTTCTGTTATGCCATTAAACAAAGAAACAATTCAATTCTTCTGTCTCTTTTACATTTATTTCTTCACCATGTTCTTCTCTTCCATCTTTATTTATTTAATTACTTTCTCTTTACATTTTTTAATGCCATATATAGTGACTGATGGGTAAAAATTGTAAAAAAAAAAGATATTTGCTCGCCAAATCTCTAGATTGTAAATAGTGCTGTTTAAATCATTGCTTTAATGAATATATATGGCGGAGATTGTTTGTCAAGATAAAGGCATACATTAGTTTTTTATAGGTCAGACTAGAATCCGTAGGAGTTTCTGGAAATCTTGCGGCATAGTGGAACTCTGCCATTGCAGTTAGCGATGTTGCATAGTGGTTTCTTCAAACTCACACTACTCTGACTCGTATACGTTGCGGGTATACAGCGGACTTCGTTCCTGACCCCTAGACGAGATATCTAGTAGTCAGATACTTCAATAACAACAGATACGCGTATACAAAAGATGACTCTTCTTTATTTTCTTCGGTGTGTGGTAGGTGAGTGGCGGGCACGGAAAATGACACTACGACTACTTATGTGGTGGAAGGTGGTGGGAGAGCATCACTGCCCGCGCGACCGTGTCGACGGTCCGACACCTTGTCTGCTCGCCGTCTCTTCAGGGTCTCCCTCGTGGGTCTCTCCGGGTCTGCTTAAGTATCGACGACCGCCCACACATTCCTTTGTTCCTTGACCGGAAGTCCCTTCCCTTTGTTCCAGTTAGTCTTTGTCCAGATGAGTCCTTTGTCACACCTCTTTTGTTATACTAAGATTTCTATCTCGCCTATCTATTGTCTTCTCAGTTCAATTTTCCTTTGTCCCCTCGACTTCCCGCGCAAAACAAACAGTCAATCTGCAACAGCGAGTTCAAACTCCAGTCGCGCTATTACGTGTACTTTCAGATCGATCACTTCATAAACAGAGGAAAGCAAGACAAAGCTGAAGAATGATCAACATCTAGTGGGACGATTGGTTATTGGTTACATACAAATTATTAGCCTGTTTATAGAACTTTTACAGTTGGATTGAGTGGTTTGGAAAATTGGGAAAAATTGCAACTAAAGGATTCCAATCTAATCAATGAAAAATGAAATAATGTGTAATAGTCTCATTGGTCTTGTATTTAAAATGACCCAGATTCAAACATAAGTGGCAAAGAATCACGGATTTTCTTTAACACAAAAATAAATATCAAAGTGAGAAATGACGTTGTGGTAAATTCGCTGGGCTGCAACATCTCCAGTCGCACTATTACGTTCACTTTCGGATTAATGTCCAATAAAGGAAAGATTTGAACCCAATCATTTCCCCAGCTTTGGGATAAATAATAACTCTACTTTTCTTGGATGTATTTGGTATTGAATAACCCTCGAAAGTTGATATGCCATTAAACAAAGAAACCAAGTCAAACCAAACCAAACCGGATTCTTTAGCCTTGATTTGGCAACCTATCTAGATGAAGGAGAATAGTGAATTCAAACCAGCTTTACGTAGCTTAATGTGGACCTTGTGTCGCATCCAGTCCAGTATAGATATTTGATAAATAAATACATGAGTCTTTCTGAGATGAGATCCATATAATTTAACAAAGCGTATTGTTCAGGAATTTAGTATTATAGTTGAAAGAGACATTATACGTTGGCTTGCCAAGGGGTGTTTTTCGTAACGGTTATCACCATTGCTGTCTTATTATTGTATATAAGTTTTGTTGGAAACCACCACTTAAACTTATAGACTTGGCGTGGTCACTCAGCCAATCAACAGCTAGAATACGTGGTTAGTTAACTATTTAATCGCTGATATAGAAAGCCGTTCATTTGCACGTTATTCGATATTGAAGAACGGACCTGCAACCAACAACTTTGCTTAACGCAAGGATCATACCCAACACTAAGGGACAGCGAAAACAACCAAAGGATCATACCCAACACTAAAGGAAACCAAAGAGCACCAAGGAACAACCAAAGGATCATAACCAAAATTAAAGGACACCAAGGAACCACCAAAGGTTTCTTCTCTAAAGATCGCGCTCTGCTTCACCCAAGGGATCTCCACTGTAAAGTGCTCTCACTTGAAGCCTAAAAATGGCTACAAAAATCGTAACAATCATGTTATATAGCCGTGTAGGTATATACATGGCGAGAGTACTTTTTTACTATTTCCTTTTTTTGCTGGGAGTAGCTCGAATAGCTGGCTGCTACCTTATTTCTGTCTTGTATTTCTTGCGTAGCCGTAATCTTCTAACTAGTCTCCCTTTGTTCTGGTCTAGCTCTGTGTCTTTAAGATGCTGGTATGTCTTCGTGGTGCTATGGCTGACATTAGTTCATTCAGAGACAACACAGGGCTTATATTTTAGCGATCACATTTTTATTCAGAACCAGACTTTCTCAATCGCGGCGGAGTCGAGGCCGGTACATTTTTAAATCAAAATGTAATCGGCATAACTGACCAACTATGCTGACTAAGCTCTGAGTCGGAAAGAAGGTTACCAAAGTTGTATTCATTGTCAATCATATAATCCTACGAATCTTGAATTTCAAAACTTTTAATTCAAAAAATGAATATATGCTAACCGTCCAAAAAATAACGGTTTATCAATATACAGTAAGCAATTGGACGAGGCTGTGTACGATTTAATATTAATTACCTTAGGAAAGGTATGAGTCAATCTGTTATACACCAGCTGTCGGTAAATAGTAGGACCCATTAGGTTATTTAGTCATGGTACGGTAACCAATCAAGTAGAAGAATTAGACGGGCGGTCGGAGAGCCTTCGATCAATCGGCTGGTCATATCAAGCCCTAGCACCTATATGATTGTCCAAACATATTGCCCCTATGACAAACCCTAACCCATTTTATCATATGTGTGCTAGAAGATGGAGGCTGAGGGCCTTCTTGTCTTGGCAATGACGTTAAATTCTATCAGATGGGGAGGTGCCACTTCTGGAGGTTTGGAAAAATTGGAGCACACCTTCATCACCATTGCTCCCTGGTCCACTCTGACCCGTAATGGTAGTACCTGCTAGGGTCCCATCTATGCGTTAAATATAAAAATCTGAGTTTGTAAAAAATTGAGTATCCATCAAGAATGAATTTATTTCAAAACTTTGTCGGCATTAAATGACCTACTGAGATTGATATGCCGTAGAACAAACCAAACCAAACCAAAACATGTAGAAGGAAAAGTCTAATTCAAACCAGTTTTACTCAGCTCAAACATTGGCATTTTGTTACATTTAGCCATGTGGCCGGAAGGTTGTGTAAGACCATATTTGATTGCCAAGAACATGCCTAATCCAAGCGAGTACGTGAATAATCTAGACAAGTACCTATTTCATCACTATACTGTTTCCATCCATGAAAAATGTTGATTAGGTGTTCTGTAGGAGATGGGTGTTTTGTGAACCCCAGTGAAAGAGGATTTTTCTAAATCCTTACCCTTTGTATGGCTGGGATATGAGGATACAAGTAGTCGATTGTGACAGAGAGAGAGAGAGTGAAACCTTCAAACATGCAGAAATAACTCGTTTCTACTTGAACAAAGAAGCAACATGCCCGAAATGTCCGCTATCAAATTCCATATATTTCCACGACCTCATTAATTGGATGGAGTATTACGATTTTTGTGACCATTTTTAGGCTTCAAGTGAGAACACTTTATAGTGGAGATCCCTTGTGTTAAGCAGAGGCGGGCCTTACTGAAGAATGTTTTGGGTCTTCTTCGGTGTCCCTTAGATTTGGGTAGAATCCTTTGGTTGTTCCTCGGTGTCCCTTAGTGTTCGGTAGAATCCTTTGGTTGTTCCCCGGTGTTGGTTGAGCAGAGTCCTTGGTTGCAGATCCGTTCGTCTGTGTCGAATACGGGCAAATGAACGGCTTTCAAGATCGACGATTAAATAGTTAACTAACCAACTATTCGAGTTGTTGATTAACTGAGTTTTAATCCACGCGCCCAAGCAGAGTCTATAAGTTTAAGTGGTGGACTTCAGCATACCTTATAAAAAACAACATAAGCCCAAATACTTGAGGGAAATTTGTTGTTCTTTTTCAGCTCCTCCATCAGACGATTAGCCATCACTGATATAGCAATCGTCGGTGGCTATGCTCCGTAGTGTCTACGCTGTTTGTTTGTTTGTATTTCAAACCCGAGCGACCATTCTGACTGGTAAATAAAATAACAACAAATAATAATAATAAAAAAGAACTAACAAGAAGAAATATTAGTATATATTTACAACAACCTTTCCACCAAGAGGAATATGGGATACAAGGTCAGTTTTTCGGTTTATCTCATTCGGTATAGCGTTCGCCTAGAAATCACAAGGTTCCTGGTTCGATACCGACCATCGCCAACTCAATATATGAGTAGCACAGGGATCTTTGCCCTAAAGTGAGAAGCTGATGGTAGATGTGGCGCTCCAGCTCTAGCGCTAAGATAATCTCCTTGGTTTAGCGCTGCATGGCTGATACCGACATTAGACCACTACGACGATTTTTTACAGCTGGTTTCAATGCAGACTTTTCCTTCTCTTGGACTAGTTCCTAGCCAAGGCATCAGAACCCTCTCTCACCCTGAGTATATTTACAAGTTGCCTGGGTACATGGTGCATCTAACACAGATTGAAATCAATCGTTGATATGTCTACTCGAAACTGTCTTCTGTGCCGTTTTTGTCTATTTCCAAGAAATAGAATCTTTGAATTTCTGCATACAATTAGTGTCAATGTGTAACATCTAAGCAGCGAAATATCTCGTCATCTGCTCCAGGACAATCCTTATCTTTACTGATTTAATCATTTTCCGATTCACTACAAGTGTAAAAACAACCGTGATTAATCTCTTATCAAGTTAGATATTCTCAAAAGTTTAATAGGCCGTATCCCAGGCAGCATAATCAGCAAGGTTAATGTATATTTATCTAATCAGCAATCTCAATTTTCAGTGAATCTATTTATTCGGATCGATAAGATTAATATGAATAAAATTCCGTATTTAGATATTTCTACCATTTTCGCAATTCAGCAATTTTTACGATCAGAAATGGCCTCACAAGTCACATTTTATTAATTCATGCTTTTTGGTTTCATCCACGGCGGAAAAATTAATTTGTATAATTATATCATCTTGTTAAGCAATTTATGTGAGCAGAATGCAATATTAGGCTTTTTTAGGGGAGAAATTTTTTTTTTGTTACATTATTAGCATTCGACCAATTTAAATGTATCAACTTCTTTTCAAAGAAAGATTTTTAGTGGACATTTTAATAGCGTGAGATCCAATCACGTGTTGAGATCTTTTTTTCCCGAGAAATATAGAACGTGTTTAGGTATAATGCACGTGACATTCAAATGAGAAAAAGATTTTTTTTAAGAAAGAAAAGAAACGTTATTTTCTATCTGACTAACGGAAGTATAGTATCCATAATTTTATAGTTTTAGTTTTCATATCTGCTCTGCTATAATAGCACTGGACACTCTTTCTATGAAAATACTTTTCTTATTTGTAATCTTTCAATATATATATATATATATATATATATATATATATATATATATATATATATATATATATATATATATATATATAGAGAGAGAGAGAGAGAGAGAGAGAGAGAGAGAGAGAGAGAGAGAGAGATCTAAGTGCAGAGGACATTTCACAAGAGAAGCATCAGTCATCATCATTATATCATACAGTCTTCCTGACAGCAAGGATCTCTCTCGCTACCTGTACCTATCGCCCTCTTTTCTATCAGGTCTTCTGTGCAGCATCCAGTATCTGCTTATGACTTTTTTTTTTTTTTTTTTTGACATTGCTTTGTCCATGTGTAGGTGTTCGCAATAAAAACCTCTCCTATAGTTAATTCCCCCTCCCACGGCAGTATGCAGCATGTCTTGTTCCTCTTATTTCGATGGTTTATGTGATAAGAAATAAGTGACCATACAAATGTTTCTTGTGGTTTGCAACTTCCAGAATTTTAAAAATACACCACGTGGTATCCTTCTGTAGTATCCATGTAGCTTTTATCAGAGCATTTTTTAGATTCCAAGTGATTCAACCATAGAATAGCACTGTCATAGTCAAGGCTTAGAAGAAATTTCGCTTTATCTAATCAGAGAGATCAGATTAAACCGATTCTCTGATCCAATATTGACCTCTTACCCTGTGTAGAGGGTTACTTCAGCTAGTAACACCTAGGTGTCTAATTTATTGAGTATTCTTTTAAATTTATTACCAACTGATACGCTGAGCAGTTTACTTTTTCTGAGTGTTTTAGAGTGAACGATATGACACTAAATAACATGTGAGTTATTATTTGCACTCAACAGATTCAGTGTTAACAGAATTGCAAGAATCGATGTAAGAGGCCATTTTTCTTTTCAAATTAGTCGAATATTCAGAAAGATTGATTGTTTGAAAATATTTATGGCAACAAAAGTTTTGCTTCTTTGCTGATCTCTTTGCTCCTTTTTTTTTCTCTTCTTTCGTTGCAGTGTTTTCACCGGTTTCCTTATTGTTAGAACGAATCATCATAAATATTTGTATATCAAGATTTTTGTCAAGAACTTTATGTACAAAAAATAACAAGGAAGATTTATGACGATTTTTTCATGGAAACGTGCAGTCATTTTTTTGTCTTTTTTTTGTTTATTTTTGTTGTTGTTTATTCTTGTTTTCTTTTTTATATAATACTTTGGTGATCTTCTTCTTCTTCTTCTTCTTCTTCTTCTTCTTCTTCTTCTTCTTCTTCTTCTTCTTCTTCTTCTTCTTCTTCTTCTTCTTCTTCTTCTATACAACATCTGTATTCTTTAATAATTATTCTGTTTGTTCTTCTTTAGTTTTTCTTCTTTTTCATCTTTCTTTCTTGGTTTTAGTCTTCATTTCCTTTTTTATATTCTGTTCTTGTTCCTTCTAAATATGTATTTCCCTATCCTTTTGGGCATTTCTCTTTTCTTCCAAATTTTTTTTTACTTCCTCTTTTCCTTATTGTTTTTGTGCATTTTATAGGTTCCTTCATTTGCTTTTTTTCTTCATTATTTCTTTGTTTTTCTTCTTCATTACTTCTTTTTATTTTTTTCTTCTTCTGTTCTTGTTCTTTTTTTCCAAATCGTTTATTTTTTACTTTCTCAATTCTATATTCTTTTGTAATTTTGACTTCTTTTATTTCTTCATTTTTTGTTTTGTTTCCTTCTTCATTTCCTTTTTCCTTTATTATTCTTTATTTATTTCTTCTTTTATCGTTCATTCTTTCAAATAATTATTTTTTTTTTACTTCCTCAATTTCATATCCTTTTGGGCACGTCTTTTTCTTTCCAAACACTTATTCTTTTTTTACTTCAATTCTTCATCCTTTAGTGCACATCTTTTCTTGTTGCCAAATCTTTATTCTTTTTTATGTCACCATTCCTTATTTCCTTCATGCACTTATTTTTTCTCCCTCGTTTCGTGCCTTTTCATGTATACGCTCTTTACTTTACTTCTTTTTTCTTTTGTTATTCTTTTGTTTTTCTTCGTTCTGCTTTTCCTCATATCTTCTTTTCTTTTCTTTCCTCTTTCTCTTCGACTCTTCCTCCTTTTTGTTCTTTCCTCTGTCTTCTTCCTTTATTATTTCATTCCTTATTCACTTCTTTACACTTTTACTTATTCTATTTTTTCTTTCCTTCTTTCTTTCTTTTTTTCATACTTTTTTTTTGTTTCTACATTCTATAATCATTCAGCTTCTCCTTTTTTTTCGTCCCTCCTCTCTTTCTGTCTCTTTTGAATTTATCTCTTTTACTTGTTCTTTTATTATATCATTTCTTTCATTTCTTTCTTTCTTTCTTTTTTTCATTCTATCATTCTTTCCCCATTTTTTTGCATTTCTTTATCCCTTTCACCTGATTTATTTATTCATGAATACATTCATTTTTCAGGTCTTGTTTCTTCTTCCTTTTATTTTTACATTTATAATTCACATTTTCCATCTCTTTCTTCATTTCCTTCACTAGTATATTTTTTCTATTTTTCTTCTTTTTACTTTTCCTTATGCATATCTACCATTTTGTATTTTCATTTCTTATATTTTCATTTTCATTTCCTTCTTCTTTTTTCTTCTTCTTTCTTTCTTTCTTTCTTTTTTTCTTATTTACTTATTTTCCTTCTTTCTTTCTCACTAACATTTATTTCTTCTCTTTTTTCTTCATTTCATTCGCTTCTTTATTTTTATCTTTTCGCTTCTTATTTTTTCTTTTCTTCATTAATCTCTTTCGAGTTTTCCTTTTTTCTACTTTTATTTATTTCCTTCTCCGTTTCTTATGTTCTTCTTCCTTTCTTTCTTATTTACTTTTTTCTTCATTTCTCATATTTTTTTCTTCTTTTCATTGTCATTGAATTATCCTCATCTTTTTATTTATCTTTTTTTTATCTTTCTCTTGAACATCTTCTCCTTCACATTCTTTGTTCTTCTTTCTCCCCAATTCAATAAAACTAAAGAATCAAATTAATCTCTATTAATGCGATACGTTAAACTGTTTCCAAGTCTTAAATGTCTGTTTTCTTATCTCCAGTGATGGCTGCTAGAATTTATTGAACTGGTTTAAAGCGATATTCATGAGCAACAGAAAAAAGATCTGAGGGTATTAAATCACTATTTGTTTTTACCTTGGAGGTATGATACTTGCTTGTTTTGGTTCGGTAGACGGTACACCGTCTAAGGAGGGGATTGTAAATTAAAAAAAAAAAAAAAAAGTCTTCAACCCTTTATCTTCGACTGGGTGAATTATCAAGTCGCATTGGTTGATATATGCATACGAGAGAAAGTACATGGCCTATGGGAGTATCTTTATTAGAAAAGCAAACTGATATAAAGAAGACCAACGGGGTAAGATTTCAAGAATGTTTTCCCAGAGATGGTAAACAGGTGGAAACTGTTTTGAAATTATGATATAGTGGTACTTCCATTGAAATGTTAATATCTTTGAGGAGTGTTATTCGGATATATATATATATATATATATATATATATATATATATATATATATATATATATATAAGGTGTGTCATAAAAGTATCGAGACTGAAACTGTATTTACCAAGATAGAAATGAACAATGAATAAAACGTTAGTTTTTTTTTCAGAATACTAGATGTGTCAAAATATA
The DNA here is from genome assembly GCA_023376005.1 of Doryteuthis pealeii. Lineage (NCBI taxonomy): Eukaryota > Metazoa > Mollusca > Cephalopoda > Myopsida > Loliginidae > Doryteuthis > Doryteuthis pealeii. The sequence continues at coordinate 98,471,644 of CM042137.1, read as the reverse complement.
CCGAGTTTAAAGCTGTGTTTATCAAGATAGAAATAAAAAAATGAATAGAACGTTATTTTTTCTTTAGAGAACATTGTGTGTTGGATAGTACAAAACATCTCGATACTTTTTTGACACACCTTGTATATATAAATATAGTTTCCCCATAAATGTCAAGTACAACGCTACTATAACCATTTAACATCCCTCAAACATGAAAATAAAAGGAACGTGACAGCGCTATCCAACAAAGTATGGCAGTATAAAAAACAAGGAAAACATTTTAAATTAGAATGGAAAATACTAAACCAATCGAAGCCATACATAAATGGTTAAAAAAAATGAACTCCGAAGAAAAATTTCCTAAACAACAAAACATAAATATTTCGAGCATGCCTACACAGGAAAAAAAAAATTAATATGGAATTGGACTAACCAAAACCTCAGACCGCCATAATTAAGAATTCACATATAAATAAACACACACAAACTAAAATAAATATAAAAATAAAATAAAAATAAAAATAATATATAAAAATAAAAAATAAAAACGGAAAAATGTTAAATCATATAAAAACACGAGACCCAATGACGACAAATAGTGATGCCGATGAATGACGAAAGCAAAATGCAAGAACGATTAACGGATCACGTAAACACGAGCCAAAAGTTTAAAACTGACCAATTTTTCAAAAGTCAACGCCTCTGACAACGCCTCTGACAACGAATAACACCGAAAAAGTGTTATTCAGAAACCAATCATTTGTATTATTAATTATAAATAAATAAATAAATAAATAAATAAAGCTCTTACATAAGCAATTGAGCCCTCTATAATCATTTCTCCAATGATAATACTAATTTAACCTAATATATATATATATATCCCAATAGCCGGTAGAGCTCTCTAAAGGAGACGTTAATTGAACGTTCACCATTTAACTTTAGGCATTACTTGTCTGTTGTTTACAGACTTGAGTTCTCTGGTGATTGTAAACATGCATCTATGCAAGTATGTATGAATCAATAGTTTGCCTCTCACTGACAGTTGCTGGCGGCCGAGAGGGTAAGGAGCTTGACAGACGAAAATTCAGTCATGTTTCGCTCTCGGCTAGAAGTAGCTGTTAAAGCCGAGCCGCACTGATGAGACCTAAACGTCGAAACACTGTGTCTCTGGACGACTATATATATATATATATATATATATATGTCTTTTGAATTCCAACCGTCACCCATCCCCTTCCGTTTAAATTGTTTCATCTTGTTGCCAACATCTCAAAAATTCGCTACATTTGGTTGACAAAATATATACATGAGACATGACCGACATATATATGGCGCGAATGCCCACGTTGGTGAATATTGTAACGTCTTTCGTTTTTTTGCAGTATTAAGGTTTTTTTTGTTTTGTAAACTGATTTGACTTTCCTCTCCGACCCAAACAACTACGGGAGTGAATGAGCTCTGATGATGATTTTTGTAAAATCGAAATATTGATCTGTATCAGCTATGATTATATTATAAATTGTTTTTTCTTTAACAGCATTGTGTGATGTTTTTATTCCACCTTTTCTTACATATATATATATATATATATATATATATAGCACATAATAAAAGAATAATATAAAAAAACGCTGAAACTGACAGTTTCAGTTATAATAGACGAAAGTCTTTTGTTTGTTTTTATTGTTCATTTTTTTAAGTTAATAACATTTTGAGAGTATTTCCTAAAAGAGAAACAAGAATAAACGAAAAACATCTGAACAAAATAATTAAAATTTATGTTTTATATATAGACTATTGAAATTTTCACCGAAAAAAAAATGAGCTTCTATTTTTTGTTCCTTCGTATTTCACTTTTCCAATGTTTGCCAGACATCAGTTAAGCGCATGCAAATTCATGATTATCTAAACGACTTTCGCGGTCGTTGCCAATAACTGAAGTTCCTGCTACGTAGACAGAAAATATTGGCCTCGCCCAATTAGAATAAATCTGCATGATTTATTTAAGTAGAACTTCGACGTGTTTGTCTCCTTATCAATGACGTGTGTAATAGTTACTGTCACAAGGTATGCACTGTGCTGCCGTACTGAAACTACTAATACTAAAATTATCACTACTACTACTACTACTACTACTACTACTACTTTGGAAATATAGTTCAGCTTAAAAGCAAGGAACAGGTATAATATAAAAAAAATTAGACCTTATTTTTTCGCTACAGATATTATTGTGGAACGAGGTGCAGGTGTCATCGAAGAAGCAGAAACATTTTTATAAAACTGTATATATATATATATATATATATATATATATATATATATATAATATATATATATATACACACACACACACCATATATATATATATATATATATATATATATATATATATAAACAGATTTTTGGTATAACTTAATTTGTACAAAAAACTTAAACAATATCATACTTTATCAAATCAGATCAGCTAATTAAACAAAATGTTTAAAAGAAGGCGAAATAAAATGAAGTACTTAAGGGCCCTTTCGACCGGTGAATTTTCAAAAGTTTTACAACCAGCAGATCATTTAAAAGTCAAAGTGTATAAATTGGGTAAAAAGGGATAAGACAATATCAAGGTTGGAGCAACAGGAAGGGAAAACAATTATCATCCCTTTCAGTTTATTCCAATCTCAGCCAAAATATCTCCAGCGAATAATCACAGGGAATGTTTTAAACGACGTTGCTTACAGTATGAGCACCTCCTAGAAAGAGATGCTTTAAGGCAAGAGACCCAACAGAACTCTTTCAGTCAATATAAAACGGTTATGCTTAGACATTCTAAAGAAAAGAAAACTATATAATAAATTAAAATAATATATACGAAATATTAAAACAAAAATCCTGTTTTGTCGACACATAACCTTAGAAGGGTTGACATGCCGTAAAATCAACCAACGAATCTAATAAATTTCCCAAAATTTAAAAAAAATCGTAATTGAATAACGTTGATTTAGAATAGATTAAATTACATTTTCTATTTGATTAAATTGCATAATTACACACCTGTAAATATATTTAAGTTGATTACATTGTTATTGTGTGATTGAATTAGATTCTGTTTATTCTGTCTCGCTTCATAAACGTTCGTCTTTTGTGTTTTTGAAAATTATATTTAAAAAGAATAAGGCATATTTTTGTGTGTAAAAAATAAATATTTAAATATTAAGTCATTTAACATATGATTTTTTATATGATTACCGTTCAGTTATCGATTCAAGACGCACTTAACGTAACGGTTATCGTTGAAGGAAATGGAATCACCAACCTTTGTTCAAATTCTAGACAAAGCGCTAATGCCTTGGAAAAGACATGATTCATCTGTTCTCCCTCTATCCATAGGTAGATAGTATGAGAGATTCGGTTTTTTGAACCAGCAACCAGTCTAAGAGAAGGAAAACTCTGAATTCTAACCTGCTGAAATTTGCTTAGAAATGTAACTTTCTATCACAGCTTGCCAGTAGTGGAAAGTTCGGGTAAATGCACATGTATAATTTCAGCCGGTGTATTATGAAAATCTGTTCTTTAAGATTAATTACTTTTGCTCCAGTTGATCTGGACGAAATTCAAGGGTTATCCAATTTGAAATTCCATTTAAACTAACTAGTTCCTTATGAGGAATATGATACACATTTAAATGTCACTTTTGTGAATGCTTAGAATTACAAATTGTTCCGCAGAAAAGGAATTTTATGTTTATTTCTTTGTAATGAACATTTTCTGTTTAAGTTGGACTAATGGCTATGAAGGGGTACTCCACACTCCCTAGAGTTCTATAATTGGAATTTCGGAATTACATATTCAACCTTTGAAAATAAAGACTATTTTTATGACTTTTTTCTTTTTCTTTTTTTTTTTTACAATTTGAAATCTTTGAATTAGGAATTTTTCTTTTTAAAATAAAGACACGAATTCAAATTTTGCAAAATAAAAATCAATTTTAACTTAAAAAAAATGTAAATGTTTTCTTGAAAATGTTTTACGATTTCGAAACTCTCAGAATAATGAATTTATCTTTTGAAAAGAAAAATGTAAAAACCTTTCAAAAGTAAAAAATTAGAATTTTCAATTTTCTAAATAAAATAATTAGATTACATTTTTTTGCTAAATTCATATACGTTACAAAACCACAGAATTATGGATGCATCTTCTGAAAATATAATGAAAAAAAGAATTTTTTTTTTTTTACAATATAAATTTTTTCTGTTGAAGTTTTAAGCCTTACGAAGCCTTAAAATTACGAATTAATCTTTTGAAAATAAAAATCTTTTTTTCAGGCCAAAATTTGATTTTTGTTCCGGTAACCTAGTTCTGTCAATGCGTGGGTGGTCTGTGATTCGTCAAACGCATTTACTAAAGAAGATATCAGTAGACAGTTACCATTCATCAGTCAGCTGGTAAGTTAATTGGAGCGAGCCAATTTTCTCCAATTTCTCTGTCACCGTTAAAAGAAAAAATGTCTTAATACTTAAAAAAAAAACGTTTATATGTTTTGAACATTGTTTTATGATTTCTCCTATTTTGAAAAAGAATTAGCTTATATCAGACGAGAACTTTGATTAATACATTGTTTTCTACATTGATTTATAACTTACTTTACAAATTCACTCTTTATGGACAACAGTCAGAAACTTATTCCACCCTGGCGGCTCGAGAATATGACGACTGCTCCTCTACTGAGTCGTAAAATCCCCCCAATGGGGCCACCTGTTGGCTATTGGTAACGACACGTAATCCTTAAGGACGTAATCCTGGTGACTGAACAGTCCCTGGCATGCAACACTCACTTTGCCCCTTGCTTAGGCTAGATGGACGGTCGGAGGAGCCCCCTTCTATCAATCGGCTGGTCACGTCAACCATCTCTATGATTATGGCAAATCCCTTTTATCATATATGTGCTAGAACGCGGTGGCTGAGTGCCTTAGTGTCCTTGGTATGTCATTAAACTGCATCTCGTGAAGTTCCAATTATGGAAATCTGGGGGAATGTAGCGTACCCCTTCATCGCCATTACTCCCAGGCCCACTCTGACCCGAAGTGATAGTAACTGCTAGGGTCATATCAATGATTTAAATTGAGAAAAAACACGTTTAAAAATAATAAAAATATTGAGTTAAAAAACTTGAATACCCAACAAAATGAATAAAGTATATGGTTACACTAAGACATAACATTCGGCACGGAAAGACAAACAAATAACTAGTGTATACTCTACACATGTAAAAGTTTAACATGCATAACAACAAAATAACATAATATATATAATATATTAATAATCTGAAAGCAATTACAATGCACATAAAAAATAAAAACAAAAATATGTTATTTTTTGTCTAATCGATTTCAAAGTAGAACTTTATCTTCAGAGACGAATTCCAGAAAAAAAAATTCAAATTGTTAATATATTATAACATACTTAACAATGCTTCAAGCAAATTACCAATTACTTTTATCATAATATATATGTTTCAAACAAGTACATTGTACAATATGTTTCATGAACAAGCATAGTGTAATTAAGAATTACCAAAAAATGTTTAGAATACTTACTGTGTCTTCTACTTTTAATGGCGATGGACAAAAATCCTATGTCAAAGTTGGAGACTAATTTTAACTATTCTGTTCTACGACACAAAGGTGAGATACAAGTGCTTTTCGCTCACGAGCGAAGACCGAAAACAAACCAGTGATATCTGGTCGAAGTTCCGGGACAAAAAAGAAAGTTTAAAGGGGTTAAATTATTACTTGACAAACGGACACACAAAGTAGGAAGGTACGTTCACCATTCAAGGAAGGACAATTATTTTTCGTCTACCTACAAAACATTGTCTTCTATATACAATTAAACTTCCCTTTACGAACTCCCGTGCTACGAAAATCTTTTAGAAACAAAATGTCTTGTAAAATTACAACCACAAAAAAATAAAAAATACAATGATATTAACTAAATTAAAAGGAGATTATTAAAACAATTAGTTTGATTATATTTCTAGGACATTATTCGTCTGAATTTGTGCAACGTATATAAGGGATGGGCTAATACAGTTCTAAAGAATAGTCATATGGAGGTTGCAGATTCAAACCTGACTGCAGGCAAAAAATAGCACAGAATACCTAACATTGCTCAACATTTGCACCCGGTTATGGTTAACGGAAATAGAGCAGTTTACGGTAATGGATTAAATAAATGTTTCGGTTCAAAGTTTCATTAATGCTCTCGTTTACGACATGAAGGCTTCCGAGTTTGACTAGAAAGTTCGTCAGTTTACAAGAAACATCCGAAGGAAGACGGAGGGCAAATCTGACGAAATTTCGTGCATATAGCAATAAAGACGAGTACAACGGTTCGAAAAATTTAAATAAAAGAGCTTTCTAGAGTTCCCCAAATTTTAGAACAACACGTAACAAGATGCACGTGATATTCCTCTGTAATTTCCTTGTAGTGGCTTAATGTTTAGAAAAATGTTATCTAAATAATCATGGTAAAGATGCAGTTCTGACGAACGAGAGAAGATAATTGATACCAAAATTTCAGTGAACGCATATGAATATTAGTGAGCATTTGGATATATATAGGTTACAGAATAAAGATGGCGATGAAAGTGAGACATATACAAGTTAAATTTAGCATGCAAACTATATGCTTAACAATTATATTCTTAATAGAAAGGGTATGAATGGCTATCAACACTTGGGCGTTATTTAATAACAAAATTAATATATATATATATATATATATATATATATGTATGTGTGTGTGTGTGTGTGTGTGTGAGAGAGAGAGTGTGTGTGTGTGTGTGTGTGTGTGAGAGAGTGTTTGTGTGTATTAGTTGGTGTGATGGGAGGGGGATTTGTTTATAGAAACAATTATCATTAACTTCATGTGAATTAATAAATACTGGTGGTTGACCCTCAACTACCAGCTTCTAGAAACTATATGATACATAGAGTTGAGTGTGTGCCACAAGATCAATTTGAAGAATACGGTCGGGACAATCATATAGATTCTAAGCATTGATATGATCAGGTAATTGATCAAAGGGGCCTCTCCGACAACCATATAACCCCCAAAAGGGCCCAAGTGCTGTGATGCATGTCAGGGGACTGCTTAATACCCGGTCACAGACCGCGTAATTATCACAATTCGCCACCCTCGACCAACAGGTAGCGTCAAACGAACCAGGGTCTAACCCATTTGCAGAAATTCAGTTGGCGTATTTTAGAGTCAAAACCGACAGGGTGGTGTCCAAATGTATTTCTTAATATTTGCAACTAACCAATTTCAGAGCCAAATGTTACGAAGATTCGATTTATATTCGGGAAGAATATCTAAAATCAAAATGTACATAATAATAATAATAATGAATCTGCGAGACTAACTTGCAAATAATTTGTTTTGGTAACACCATCTACCCAGGTGATGCCGGGTTGGCACTTCTAGTTTTAAAATAAATATTTACTTCCTTTTTTATTCCTCTCGTTTCTCATCCCCATAAACACACAAAGACTGAATGGATTAAGAGCCAAATATAACAAGCTTTGATTTTATATAAATGTTATCAGGGTGGTCTAAAGTCGGTATCAGCCAGACAGTGAGGGTGTCTATCCCCTTTTCAGTTGCGCTAGAACAAGGAAATTGTTTTGTTTTTTTGTTTTGCTTTTTGTTTACTAAGTGGGGTGGCTTATTTATTTTGCTCCCCATTGTATGCCCCTGTAGCGTTAGTTTCGTATTTGCCTGAGAGAGTTGTCTGCCCGGTTTAGTTTGCTGGTGCCCGCTAGGGGGCTATAGTATTTAAGCGCCGGGTTCAAACCCTTTCCGCCTCTTTTCCTGTAGCTGATACTACGAGACACATGGGTTAGTTAAGGTCTACCCCGTCTCGTTGGGGCTTTTGGCCCCACTTACATTACTGTAAGTTCTTCACAGCATGGACTATCCCTAGTCTCATGTCTGTACTTTTATGTGTTATCTTGTACCATTCATGAATGTGTATCTATCTTTTTACCTATGTACTTTGTATCTATCTTTTTACCTATGTACTTTGTATCTATCTTTTTACCATGTACTTTGTATCTCGTCATATCCATGTGCTGTACTATATTAAATGTTTTGTCTGTTAACCTTCGTCGGAGTTTTGTATTCAAAGTATATATAACTTTGCACCCTTCTTACACCCCTAATAATTTCTCATGATTCAGTTTATATTCCTGTTTGGCTCTGCATTATATTAAGACATACTTCAATATGCATAAGCAATAAAGATTGACTTGAATACATTTTCACCCCCAAATATCAGCTGTTAAATCTTCCACCGCTTTTAACCCCACTCCATCTATGTATCTCTGTAACCCCCAACCCATATTCGAACCCGACCACACCCAGCACTACCGATGCCAGTTTTTGCCACGCGTACTGATTTACCTGACATGCTTAATTGAAATCTAACCTTGGAGGCAATCACGTGTTCTCGTGCGTTGAAAATATGACGGGTGCTTATCGACTTCTGTGTGTGAGTGTGAGAGTGTGAATATGTATGTGTGTGTGTGTGTGTGTGTGTGTGTGTGTGTGTGTGTTGTGTGTGTGTGTATTTGTATGCATTGAAAGATTCTCACGGTGATTGTCTTTTCTTGTAAGCAATTCCTGCGCATGTGTAAGCAAATATATCTTTCTTGTACGCGTTCACGCACTCGATATCCCCCCTCCAATCCCTACCACCCGCCAACACCTGATTGGCTAAGTAATCATGAAAATGCACACGAGTGCGCGAAATAACAAGCAGCAGGAGGAGAGTCTCAAACTAAAATGAATATTTCCTGAGATGGTTGCGTGATTCCAACGCATATTTGGACCCCTGGCCAGAAGATGACGTATCGGCAAGGGTCGAACGGAAAAGTCAGATGAAATGCATAAATAGATAATGAAAGATGAAATCAATAGCCTCAAGTCTGACTCATATCGTTCGGAAACAGGTGGATTACACATCGAACACGATCATTCCCATTCTGTGGATCTCGCACGCATACGCATTTTATTAATACACGAATGTACATATTGATGTATTTAAATTCCTGTTAATCTCTATTTCGAATAATTTGTTCGTTTATATATATATATATATATATATATATATATATATATATATATATATATTATCATAAAGGTACACGGTAATAACCTACTCAAGTTTCACCATGAGGATCTTCAGGGTTAAATCCACTGGATTAATCAAGATATTGATTAATTGCAGTCGATTTCACGTGTGTATTTTTTTCGCAATAAACGGTTGATAATCAACCGTTTATGATAATAAATTTGCTCTACTAACGTATTAAGCACTTTATATTTGTTATATCGCTGTCTTATCATTGTGAAACTTGCATCAACTAACCATTGTGATCATTTTCACCGGTAAGTCACTTTTTTCCACAAATACCACACACACACACACACACACACACACACACACATATATATATATATATATATATAATATATATATATATATATATATATATACTAGACAAAACGTGACCCGTTGGGTCACCCATTAAGCTCTCGCTAGATGATTAGGGAAAAGAGTAGGATCTGCCAAAATATCATCTGCTTTTCATTTTTAAAAACGAACTAAAATTTATTAAATTGATTATTTAAGGTCAAATTTTTGTCTAAGTCGAAAAGTAGTAACATAATGAGCATCAGCAAAAAGCAAAATAATATTACACATATAATTTATTTTTGATATATTTAAAACGTTTTTTCGTCCATTTGATCAAGATGCCTGCCAAGAGGCTACTTAAAATCCGTTTTTACAAAATAAATTGTAACTTTTGCAATTGAAAAAAATTCACACTGGATTGTCCAATTGAACACATATCCTAGTAGATAAAGGAGTTAGATTAAGACAGTTCTAAATGCCAGTTATCTCTAGACTGCAGGTTTAATCCTGGTCAGGGACAGCAGTAACATAGAATAATAATTAACACAGCTTAACACCTGTACCCCGGCTATGGTTACTGGAATGAGAACAGGATACCCCCGTGGACCTAATAAAGGGTTGGGTTCAAAGTTCCGTGATGGCTCCCAATTACAAGAAGGTTCCCGATTCCGACAATAAATACCTGAAGAAGGCCGGAGGGACATCAGCCGAAACTTTGTACAGATAACAATGAAGACGAGGACAATAGTCTGAATAATACAAATAATGGTAATCTTTGCGGAGTTCCGACCTGGATTCCTGCATCCGAAGCGGTATCACTTGAAAAAAAAAAAAAAAAAAAAGAACCAACTTAGGGCATTTTCCACTGAAAACCCAACCCTAACCCTAAACCCCCCTAGTTAAAATAACTGTTTTATTACAAAGTTCTATTTTTTCTGGGTCACCTGTATACAGGGTGACTCAGAAAAAACAGAGCCCAAATTATTTATTTATTTTCCATTAAACTAAACATAAACCCCAACCCCAAATCCTAAACACTAAACCCTAGTTGTTTTTGTTTTTCACGCCTCTCCGCTACGGACTTCAATCGTAGCTGGTGTTTTTTTTTTGTTTTTTTTCAGCAGTCACCGGCAAGCATGTTTTGAGGCAAGAGGCCATGACGGAACTCCGCAAAGATTACAATTATTTGTATTATTCAGACTGTAATATCGGAGTGGTATATATTTGATTGATACTATTTTCTGCATAAGTAAAAAGACTAAGGACAGAGTTTATTTTTTTAAAGCCATACGTAATTAAAAACAACCTTAATCCCCTAAAACCGTAACCCAATTCGCAAAATGTTAATTCATAGACTGTAGTTAAACTGTCATTGGGTACCAGCAAAAAATTTCCGTTTTAATTTTCCAACCTAAGTCAGAAGTCAGTCCTACATTCTATGAATTAACATTTTGCGAATTGGGTTACGGTTTTAGGGGATTAAGGTTGTTTTTAATTACGTATTGCTTTAAAAAATAAACAGCAAAAAACCCAAATTACTATACATTTAATTAACCATTGAAATTAATTATTAAATCTATTATTGAGACAGTTGCTTGTGTTAATATAGCAATGTATAATTTCAATTAAACTTGGTTTTAAAAAATATTTTTCAACATTAAATGTATAGTAATTTGTGTTTTATGTTGTTTATTTTTTAAAGCAATACGTAATTAAAAACAACCTTAATCCCTAAAACCGTAACAAATTCGCAAAATGTTAATTCATAGACTGCAGTTAAACTGTATTTGGTACCAGCAAAAAACTTTACGTTTTAATTTTACCGACCTAAATAAGAAGTCAGTCTAGGTTGTTTTAGTTTTAACTAAAACAAATTTTTAAGCCCGAAGAAAACTTTCACTTAAACAGTCGGAGTAGTCAATGTTTGCTCATTTGAATTCCATAATATTTAAATATATAACTATTTTTTTTACCCAACATGAAATATTTTTTAAAGTAAGTTTAATACTCTATGAATTAATATTTAAAGTAATTTAAAAAAATCTATTTTAAAGCATGATTTCAATTTCGTAAAATTGAAATCATGCCGTAAAAATATACTTTTGTTTTGTTTTATTAAAACAAACCAAAACGTTTGCTCATTTGAATAGATTCGCCTGGAGAAAGGGAAGTGGGCGAATCTACGGGGGTTAGGGGTATGTGTGGGTGATCTCTGGCTGCTGGATTTTCCTCTCCCTAACTGACAAATAGAGAGTGGGAGGAGAGTTAACTTAACTGACAAAGAGAGATGGGAAGAGAGATAGCTAGTCTGTTAAACAGGGATTGGTCGGTCGTTGACTTAATTGCTAATTACGCCTAATTAAAACCAATTAAACTGATTTTTTTCAAACACTTTGTAGTGCTAACACCAAGGAATATCTAAGTATAAATATTGTGTCCATAACATAAATAAAAAAATCCTTTAGCTGGAGAAGGTTGATAAACTCAGCTTTAGTATAATAATATATATATAGTAATACCATAATCTTTACAAATCACTGCCGTCCCTCACAATCCTTTAATCGCACCACCAGAACCTTTCTTCTTATGAGCCCTCAAATGACTCATCAAACCCGCTGCAGATCCACAAAGTTTGATGCAAATATGACATAGGAAGACGTCCTTTCCGAGGTATCAGGTGGATCAGATGTTAAAATGTTATGCTTATGCACCACCATATCTCTCTTAAAATCATGAGCTGACTTACAGACTTTGTTACAGATTGCACAAGATACATTGTTCCTGGAGTTTGCATGAATTGTCCCTGATGAGATTTCATACGATTGACATATCCAGCTTAGAAAGCAGAATTCGACCACATGTCTGATATTTCCAACCCTCCATGTTCTCTCCAATATAACAGGTGTATCCCTTTCGAAGTTAACGCTTGAGGTTTTCATGCTCAATTCTTTTACTCTCAAAACTGGTACAACCATCATCCACATGGATTCTCCAGTCAGTTTTCTTTAATGCCAGCTTTTCCCAGTTGTCAGGATCTATTTTTATTTTTGTTTTTTCAGCAATCCTTATACCTCTTCCAATGTCTATGCTGTGGCCTTTTGTCATCATGCACCTAATAAAGGGTTGCTTTGGCATTCTTACATCACTCATACGCACAACATGACCTGCCCATCGCATTTGGGCTGTTATGATAAGAGTTTCAATGCTTGTGCATCCTGCCCTTGGGAGAACTTCTATGTTAGGTGTATTGGAATGCGTCTCAAACATTTTGATGAGAGTGTACAAGAATTTTCAAATGTCTTCGAAATGTCCATGATTCCGAGGAGTAAAATAGAACACTCAATACGCAGGACCTATAAACCTTCAATTTTGTTTTATTAGTAATGCTCGTATTAGACCATAACCATTTTTCAAGCCTTCCATAGGCCGCAGTTGCCTTCTGGATGGGATCAGAAGTCAGTGTTCTTCTCAAATATTTGAAAGATTCAGCAACATCCAACCGTTTTTCAAGCCTTCCATAGACCACAGAAATATTCTGAATCCGTAGTTAATCACAGCATCTAAAGAACCATCACAAATCAGTCTATCTCCCAAGTATGTGAAAAATTCAACAACATCCAAACAAGTACCATAAATGGTTTAGTTGTTTTGATATACATTTTAGTTTTTACGGGGGTGAACATTACCTTTGTCTTCGTCAAGCTTATTTTTAATCCAAAATAGGGCACGAGGCAGCAAATAGATTCACAATATTTTTAATATCCTCATCAGTGTGAGCTAGAATGTCAAAGTCATCGGCGTAAAGTAAATCTCTGATAAGTGTG
>CM042137.1:98428366-98455866 GCA_023376005.1 Doryteuthis pealeii | reverse complement strand
GTGAATGTGTTTAGTAATTGTTGGAGGATGGTCTGATTTTATGTTAATATATAATGGTGTATTATTTTCTTTCCTGTACGGTTTCCACGTCCCTTTGTTTAGGTTGAAAGTTACGTCCAGGAAATTAACTGTTTTCAAATTAGACTTTATGTCTAATTTTAAATTATAATTTTTGAAAGTTGGAATTTATCGTGATGACGGTTTGCTATATTTAAATGACAATATTAACCGTAATATAGATTGTGCAAGGAAAAAATTAATAAAATTAAAAATGAATGCCCATTAAGTGGCAATTGTTTGGCTAACAACATCATTTACAAAGCCACAATCAAGGACAATGTAAATAACAACGAGGAAAAAACATACATTGGTGCCACTGAAAACAATTGGAAAAGTCGGTGGTACAACCACAATTTAAGTTTCAACAACAAAAGATATGAAAATAGTACCACCTTATCAAAATATATATGGCAGATCAAGGAAAAAACGGGCAGAACACCTACAGTAAAATGGGAAATAATTAAAAAAAGCCCAGGCATACAAAGGCGGACAACGTTGCGATCTTTGCTTAGAAGAAAAGTTGTGCATATTACAAAATGCAAGCAATAACTTATTAAATAAGAGAAGTGAACTCGTTTCGAAATGTAGGCATTTAAACAAATTTTTACTGTGTCACTTACCACCTGACCCTAATTGATCCCTGAATTTTCGCTCTCCTTTTTTTTTATTTTTTTATTTTTTTTTATTTATTTATTTATTTAAAGGAAAAAAAAATTCATTTGAACACCGCGTACATTAACACCAATGCAAGTTTGTTTGATTATAATGTTTTTTAAATACAAATTTAACGTCATGACATTACATCACGTGAATACAATCCACGTCACATAAACGTTAAACAAGCCACAGTTTAAAAAAACAATTTTTAGCTTTGCATTTCCCATCGCGTGAAAAACGCTGCATATAAACGCTAAACAATTTGATTTTTACCATTTCACGACTGGTTTTTGACATCTCAACCACTTCTCATCTGATGATTGGACTACCAAGAAACTTGAAGTTATGAGTGTGAAATCATAATATCAACATTAATTATAAAACTGCTCAGCTTTATTAGCATTGAGCACCTTTCCATGCAAATACTTTTCTCATTTTTTCATTCACTATTCATTATATATTATATATATAATATATATATATATATATATATATATAGTATCCGACTATATATATATGACAAAAGACAAATCGGTCGGGATTCGATCCCGACTGGAAGCAGTCTGCTTTGTCTCTTCGCAATGAAATGGCGAAACAGGACTTTAAGTGGATATGCTCTCAACTACTGGTGTGTTTTCACTATAAAATTGTTTTTTATTGTGGTAACGAATTACGCAAAATCTGCATAGCCCTCCTTTACGGATAGAGTGCTCATAGTGAGTTTATATGTTTATACCAGTAGATTTACTTTTTAAAAATTAAGTCGTGTCAGATGGCGCGGTGGTATGATTTTTGACGGATAACAAATAGGTTAATTTTCAATCCTGATCTAAAGCAGCCTGATTTGTCTAGCCGCACTGATGTGCCGTGAAACGGCGAAACATGACTGTAATATATATATATATATATATATATATATATATATATGTGTGTGTGTGTGTGTGTGTGTGTGTGTGTGTGTGTGTGTTTGCTACAAAACATAAGGGGTTGCGTAGTGACTAACGTGCTGGACTACGACATCGAAGTCAGCAAGTTCGAACTCCAATAGCGCTATTACGTTCACTTTCGAACTAATACACTCGACAAAGTTATAAACCGTCTGAACCTCCGATTGTGGGTTAAATAATACCACTAATATTCTTCTAATGTCTGAAGAAATGTAATCGGAGTCTCGTGTTTAAATCCAAGACAACGTTTTCTGCGTTTCACTTAGCGCTAATACCATCACTATAGATAAATAGTAGGCTAGCCTGGGTCCTTTAATCTTAGTAAGGAAAGAAATTTAGGAGAAGGAATATTCTGAATTCAAACCTGCTTTGCTCCACAATTATATTTGGCCTTGTTCAGTATTTCTTAGTCCTGGCGGAAGGCTTGCGTAAATTCAGTTTTTTAAAAGCTAAAGATATTGTCATGCACGATACAGAGTTTCGGGGAACAACAATAGAAGTTTATTATCATATTGTAGTTTCATGATGGAGGCTCGTGCTGTAATGGTTAGAGCCGTTGCAAATGGACACGTCAACCCGAGTTTAATTCCTGGACGAAGCTGTTTGCATTTCTCATGTCGCTAATACACTTGGGAAAGGTATGAATCCAATTCTCACGCTAGCTCAGGGTAAATAGCAGGACAGACTGGATTCTTTAACCATGGCTAGGTAACCAGCCTAGGAAAAGGAAAACTGAGTTAAAACCTGTTAAACTCCGCTTAAAAAATTGACCTTCTGTCGCATCCTGCTAGTGCGGAGGGTTTGGTATATATATATATATATATATATATATATATAATGAGTCAGATAAACCTACTATAAGTTTCGCTTAATGCTCTTCAGGGCTAAGATCCGGATCTTATAAATTGTTTTTATATTTTGGCCAAATATTGTACCAATAGATTATTTTTGGTTGGTACGATTATCTTGGTCTTTCCTTTTTTTCCAAATTTCTTTTTCTTCCCGGTTGATGTTTGGTAGTATATTTTTACAATCAAACTATTTGCTGGTTTTTTTCTCACCGCGACGATTTACCAACAAGTTTGGTATATTATATATATATATATATATATATATATATATATATTATATATAGTTTCATTCATAAAAGAATGTCAACATTAGCAACACGTAGCTTGCAGGTGGCGACTTGAAGATGCCAGATTTAAGTTTGGGTTGCTATCGGAGCCGATATGATGCACAAGAACCCGTAATCGGCGATGAAGATAGTGCATCACCTACGGTCACCCTGTATGCATTCAAAAGATGTATATTATGGCGATCAAGTCATGAACACTGGTCGATATTTTTAATTCGTTCAGATATCAGTTAACTTTTGCACACGATGTATAGCACGAAAATTCCAATACATAGAATGAGTGGCATGTATTGGAAGTATTAATATCAAAATCTTTTTTTATATATGCAATATAAACAATCTCTCGAAAGTTATTCTGGTATTTCTTCCAAGAAATCTATTCGCCAATATGTAATCTTGTCTTATCTCGTCCATGTTAAGAGAAACAATTTTTTTTCTTTTTCATGAAATTGTGTTGTACTGGATATTTAGTGGCCAAGGATCAAATATATTACTCTGAAAGACACGCATAGAAAAACTTGTATATGTGTGACTTTATTGTGTGTGTTTGTCTGTATGTCTGTCTGTTTGCCTGCCTGGGTGCTTGTATGGGAATATACATTAAATCCTTATGGGAATACATGCATATAGAATAAGTGTAAAAGAATCGATAATATTTTGCTAGAACAAATTTATAAAGAGTGGGAAATGAGAATATAAATACATATTAGAATAAATATGTGTATGTAAAATCTGAAATCGCACTTCATATAAACATAAGTATCTGTTCGTTTATACATACAAAAAATTGCATGATAAAATATATATATATATGGTATTTGTGGAAAAGGCACCGGTGAAAATGCTCACAATGGTTAGTTGATGCAAGTTTCACAATGATAAGACAGCGATATAACAAATATAAAGTGCTCAGTACGTTAGTAGAGCAAATTCATTATCATAATGGTACACGGGAATAACCCACTCGAGTTTCACCATTAAAGATCTTCAGGGTTAAATCAACTGGATTAATAAAGATATTGATTAATTGCAGTCGATTTCACGTGTGTCGTATATATATATATATATATATATATATATATATATATATATATATATATATATATATGTCTGTGTGTGTATATATATATATCTATGTGTGTGTGTGTGTGTGTGTGTGTAAGAAATACTGGCCATGGTATTTTATGATAATTCTAAAGAATTGTTAAATCAAAGATATGAAATATGAAACAGATGTAGGCACAAGAAAAAATGGCCTCTCAACCAATAACTGCTAAACTGCGTGTTTCAGATTTCTCCTTTTATGATGATTCCTCCAATGTTTTTATATTTATATAATATACATTTTCTGTTAGAATTTTCTCTGAAGAAACCTATCGGTGAAACATAGGTTGTTAACTTCTGTTACGGATTGAATCTTTAAACCGGCTGTACGTACTTATTGAGCAATTGTCAATATATTATTCGCTTGTCCATATATATATTCCGATTCTATCGGTTTCGTTTTTGTCCTACCGTCAAAATTGTGACTACTTTTTTTTCATTTGAGTCGTTCTCTTTCGTTAGAATATATATATATATATATATATATATATATATATATATATATATATATATATATACGGTTAATGTTTGGTAGTATATTTTTACAATCAAACTATTTGCGTGTTTTTTTTTTCTCACCGCGCGGATTTACCAACAAGTTTGGTATATTATAATATATATATATATATATATATATATATATATATATATATATATATATATGTATATATATGTATATATCTGTGTGTGTGTGTGTGTATGTTTATGTGTGGACATGCGTACGAATAAATATATATATATAAATGTTTGCATAAAATCATATTTTTTATATGTATCACACACGCACACATATATATAAGTATGTACAAACACACAGACAGACATACACACACGCACACAAACACATACACATACACACACATACACATATATATATATATATCCACGAATTTGACATGCATTTAATTCAACATGCATAAATGAAAAAATGCTGCCCAAACACACACACACACACACACACACACTCATATATATATATATATATATATATATATATATATATATATATATATATATATATATATATATAATGCACATCTTGATATATGTTACAGAAAAAATAGTTATGTTTACTGATATTCATATTTGGCATGTACAGATTTATACAAATATGTATTTATATTCTGATTTCTCACACTCTATCAATATATTCAAGTAAATATTGTATTTTACAGTTATTTTAAATCTTCATATATGTACATAATATATGTGTGTTCAGAAGTTTGCCAGTATGCAAATATATTGTTATGTACATTATATATCTATATATATATATATATATATATATATATATATATATATATATATATATATATAATATATTATATATAACAAGTTGCATGTCAATATTTGAAAGTGTAATTCGTCATCAGCTGTCTTGACTTTCTTTTTTCTCTTTACTATTTGACTTGTCTCTTCTTTTTTGTTGTTCACTAGAGTCCCTTTTTTACTTTTACTTTCTATGTTTTTTTTTATTCTATTTACTGTCATTTGGAACTGCTGACGCACTGACTTGACAAAACCCGAGCGTGGGGCTCTTGTTTAGTTTGGCATCACTGGTATGATATTGAGCGTAACTTTTGATAACATCGTTTCAAACACAATACCCAGGATTGAATAGAGATGTACACCGCTTCGTTGAAAGACTCCTTTCCAACTGATATCACCAACTCCTGCTGAAAATGTGATTTCAAAAAATAAAAACGAGAGTACAGTCATGTAGCACGACCATGATAGTGAATGTTTTATTTGTTTTGTCTCCTATTTTTCTGTTTAAAAATGATCTATATTCGCTAAGACCTTGTAAATCTAATTTCACCCAGCCTATTTCTAATAGTTTTTCTCAAAAAAATTGACTCCTCTTTTGATCCAATTGTTTTGTTGTACATTTTCTATTTTCAAAGCGTATGGCTAACTCTATTTTTTTACACCGCTTCGGCTACGGACTTCAATCGTAGCGGGTGTTTTATTTTTCAGTAGTCCCTGGCTAGCAGTTTTTGAGGCAGGAGTCCAGGACAGAACTCCGTAAATATTACCCAAATTATACTCCAAAAATTATTTTTTAGTTTTTATTTTCATTTTATTTTTCGATTTTCGGTACTTATTTACTACTCGAGCAGATTCTTAAAAAAAACGGTACTCTTCACGGAGAACCATCTCACCTTCTGCATCAAAAAACGTTATCCGGTGGCTATTTGTTTTGTCTCCTATTTTTGTTTAGGTTCTTGTGCCTCCAAAAACTTTTATAGATGGATGAATATGGAAGAACGTTTATCATTTTATTTTGAATTCATGATCTTGCTTTCTTTCTTTTTTTTTCTTCAAGTTTTTTTTTCATTCTGAGAAGAAACCAAGTACAAGATTGTAGATATGAAGATTTTTAATTTGAAAGTATGTATTTACCCAACCCCTCCTCAACGAACTGAGAGAAACACAATATAAATCTTTAGGTGGAAAAAGGCGTAACACGTTTTCTCAAAGATACATGGTTCAAAGTTAATTGACCTGAAAAAATGTAAAAGTTTTAAAATAAAAGAACTAGTGCATTATATCTTTTATTCATTAATATATCAACACTAAAAATTGTATTACATTCAGTTAATTCCCTGATTTTTGGTATGTTTTCTCTTCCGGTGGGGTAACATACGATGGTGGAATTTAGGTCCATTAACTTCGATTTAATCCATTCATCTAATAACAGAGATGTCCTGGGGATGACATTAAACTGCAAGAGGTGAAACTACAGTTCTTTATATTTGGGGTGTGTAGAGTATCTCTTCATTGTAATTACCTCCAGGTCCACTCTGTCCTGGAATGACAATACCTGTTTTATTCCTATCTATGGGAACGAATAGATCTGTTTAAAAATTATCCGTATTAGCTAAGACCATGTGGAAATAAAAACTATGAAGAAACTAAGACACTTAAAATGTATACAGGAGCGTACAATAAACGCAATTCCCTATCCTCTAGGCATAAAATAACCTTAGACGGGTTGACATGTCATTTAAATCAATCATCCAATCAACAAGTGGGTGTGTTTTTCACGACACTTGATAACTACGACCACCTAGGCCCTAAATGGACAAAGCATAAAAAGAATGTTTGTGATAGATAGATAGATAGATAGATAGATAGATAGAGAGAGAGAGAGAGAGAGAGAGAGAGAGAGAGAGAGAGGGGGGTATCCATATTTGATTTGGTTTGGTTTGGTTTGGTTTGTTTTATGGCATATCAACCTCAGTGGGTCATTTAATGCAGATAAAGTTTTGAAATAAATTCCTTCTTTATGGATACTCAATTTTCTTTTATAAACACATTTTTCTATTTAACCCCTAGATGAGACCTTAACAGGTACTATCACTCCGTTTCAGAATGGACCAGAGAGCAATGGTGGTGAAGGGGTGCTTCACATTCCCCAAACCTTCAAAACTGGAACCTCACCATCAAATAGAGTTTAACGTCATTCCTAAGACATGAAGACCCTCAGTCACCGCCTTCTAGTACCCCTATGATAACAATGGTTGGGGCTTGCCATAAGGGCAATAGGGTTGGGGCAATCATATATGTGCTAGGGCTTGACGTGACCAGCCGATTGATCGGAGGGGGCACTTCGATCGCCCGTCTAGCTTAAGTAAGGACCAAAGTGGAGTGTTGCATGTCATGAACTACCCAGCCCCCTGGGTTCTATCCTTAACCTTCAACGGTCACCCCCACGGCCAACAGGTGGCCCCATACCCCTCTGCAGAGGTGCAGTCGGTGTATTCTAACGCCCCATCCGACAGGGCGGATCCATATTTGGAAAATAGGCACGAAGCAATCTCCCAAAATACTTCCCCTACACCTTTGTAATAGTATGAGCTGTAGCAAGCAAAGCTTATTAGGTAGTAAGAATATAGAGAGAATACAAGATGGAAACTGGTAGAGAGAGAGAGAGAGAGAGAGAGAGAGAGAGAGAGAGAGAGAGAGAGAGAGAGAGAGTGTGTGTGTGTGAATACAAGATGGAAGCTGGTAAGAGAAGACGATTGATGAATAACCAAAGATGAAGAAAGAGAATAGTAACAAATAGAAAACAATGCGATGATAAAGAGGTACTTTTAGACGTCTGGTATTTCGTTTGTACAAATCACCAGCATCCCCATCGTACGACATATTTTATGGCGACTTAGCATGGTGTAAAAAGAATGCGCAAATCTTAAATAAAACATCACCGCTTGATGTCTTTGTTGGTCTCTTTCTGTAGCGTTCTTAAATAGAAAAACATTGTAAGCAAGTGTAATAGTCCAACCATTTCACACGTCGTATCGCCTTTTTGACTTTAACTGAGATACTAATCACTTTTCTCTCTACTGGAAATATCTCTTTCTGTTTCTGCGATCCTGTGATGTATAAAAACGTTACTTTTAATGCAGAAACCCATTTGCCAATTGTCGATCTATATAATAAGTTCATTCTCATATTGTATTACTACTGACAAGAATTATGGAATTAGCACACTTAGAAGATGTTCATTTTGTTTCTTTTTTGTTTCTTTTTTTAAAAATTAGCAGTAAATAAACTAATAGTAGATAGGTCTCAAAAGATGTTTTACTTATTTATTTGATTTATGTCCATTTTTTCTGTTTAAAAATTATCTATATTCGCTAAGACCTTGTAAATCTAATTTCATCCGGCCTATTTCTTATAGTTTTTCTCAAAAAAACATTGACTCCTATTTTGATCCAATTGTTTTGTTGTACATTTTCTATTTTCAAAGCGTATTGCTAACTCTATTTTTTTATACCGCTTCGGCTACGGACTTCAATCGTAGCGGGTGTTTTTTTTTCAGTAGTCCCTGGCTAGCAGTTTTTGAGGCAGGATTCCAGGACAGAACTCCGTAAATATTACTCCAAAAAATATTTTTTTAGTTTTCATTTTCATTTTATTTTTCGATTTTCGGTACTTATTTACAACTCGAGCAGATTCTTAAAAAAAAAAACGGTACTCTTCACGGAGAACCATCTCACCTTCTGCATCAAAAAACGTTAGCCGGTGGCTGCTGAAAAAAACACCAGCTACGATTGAAGTCCGTAGACGAAGCGGTGTCACTTGCAAAAAAAAAAAAAAAAAAAAAAAAACAACTTAGGTCGTTTTTCCCGAAAAAACAACCCCAACCCTAAACTTTAAACCCTAACCCCACCCCTTGTTAAAATCTTCTATTTTCAAAGCGTATTGCTTTCAGTTTTCAATCTTGACACTTTGATGACTTTAGTATTCATCAATTAACAGAAAATACTTAAGAAGAGTCATTCTACGACTTCTGTATTCCGTTCATTCATGTTACATAATGCATATGCCTAGCTTATCATTTTTGAAAGGAAGTGTAATGTAGATTTTTAACCGGAAACTGAAAGAATTGTTTTTGATCTTACTTAGAATTTTCTGTCGATCGGTCATATTTCAAATCTTTTCATTATCTTCCCCCGATACTGTAAGACAGAGAGTAAAACCTGAAACTAAAATTTGCTATCAATATATGCACAAAATTAAAGTATTTTCGCTGTAGCGTAGTTTTGAAAGAATTCTTTCGGGCAAATCTAATGAATTTTTTTAGAAAAAAAAATGATAAAACACTGCTATTTGTGAAAAAAACAGCCGTTTTTTATGATAATATATGTATTATTCGAGAGGCGAAAAGCTATGGAACGTAATGAAACAAAATCCCTTAAGAAAAAGAATGAAATTCAGCGAATATAAGAATATTAATATTTAAGTAGAAAAAGTTGAATATATGTTGATGCTGAAAGCATAAAGCGCTCACTTTTTGAGTCTCTTTTTAGAATTCAGACATTCCTTAGTTTGGGAATAAACTTAAGAAATTGAAACATATTTATATTAAAACAGTGCGGAATACAAAATATATTTTGGTTCAAAGTAAAAATGTTTTCAGGGCCTCGATCGATTTGACAACTTTTACTTATGTTGTGACATTCTACAAATCATCTGAAATACACACACACACACACACACACACACACACACACACACACACATATATATATATATATATATATATATATTGTTTTTTGTCTTATATATATATATATATATATATATATATATATATATATATATATACTAGACAGAAGTTGACCCGTTGGGTCACCCGTTATTCTCTCGGTAGATGATTGGGTTTTAGGAAAAAGAGTAGGATCTGCCAAAATATTATCTACTTTTCATTTTAAAAACGAATTAGAATTTATTAAACCGATTATTTAAGGTCAATTTTTCTCTAAGTCGACAAAGTAATATAATGAGCATCAGTGAAAAAGCAAAATAATATTACACATGTAATTTATTTTTGATACATTTAAAACGATGTTTTCGGTCAATTTCGATCAAGATGCCTGCCAAGACGCTACTTAAAATCCGTTTTTACAAAATAAATTGTAACTTGCGATTGAAAAAATATTAACACTGAATTGTCCAATTAGACACATAATCTAGTAGATAAAGGAGTTATGTTAAGACAGTTCTAAAGGACAGTTATCTCTAGATTGCAGGTTCAATCCTGGTCAGGGGCAGCAGTAACATAGAATAATAATTAACATAGCTTAACACCTGTACCCTAGCTATGGTTAGTGGAATGAGAACAGGATACCCGCGTGGACTGAATAAAGGGTTAGGTTCAAAGATCCAAGAAGGTTCCTGTGTCCGACAAGAAATACATGAAGAAGGCCGAAACGTTGTACAAATAACAATGAAGATGAGCACAATATCTGAATAATACAAATAATAATAATGTTTGCAGAGTTCCATCCTGGCCTCCTGCCTCAAAAACTGCTAGCCGGTGACTGCTGAAAAACAACACCAGTTACGACTGAAGTCCGTAGCCGAAGCGGCATCACTTAAAAAAAAAAAAAAAAAAAACTTAGGGCGTTTTTCCCGAAAGCCCAACCCCGATCCCCCTAGTTAAAATTAAATTTTATTACAAAATTTGTGGTTCTGTTTTTCCTGGATCTCCCAAATTATTTATTTTCCATTAAACTAACCCTAAACCCAAACCCCAACCCCAGCCCTAAACACTAACTCTTTTTTTACACCGCTTCAGCTACGGACTTCAATCGTAGCGGGTGTTTTTTTTCAGCAGTCACTGGCTAGCAGGTTGTGAGGCAGGATTCCAGGGCAGAACTCCGTAAATATTACCCAAATAATACTCCAAAGATTATTTTTTAGTTTTTATTTTCATTTTATTTTTCGATTTTCGGTAATTATTTACTACTCGAGCAGATTCTTAAAAAAAATTGTACTCTTCGCGGAGAACCGTCCCGCCTTCTGCCTCAAAAAAACACTAGCCGGTGGCTGCTGGGAAAAAACACCAGCTTCTTTTGAAGACCGTAGACGAAGCGGTGTCACTTGCAAAAAAAAAAAAAAAAAAAAAATAACCCCAACCATAAACTTTAAACCCTAACACCACCCCTAGTTAAAATTTACAGTTTTATTACAAAATTTCTGAGTTCTGTTTTCTCTGGGTTAGAAAAAACAGAGCCAAAATTATTTATTTTCCCATTAAACTAACCCTAAACACCAACCCCAAACTCAAACCCTAACCCTAACCCGAGTTTTTTTTTTATTCAAGTAAGACCGTTTCGGCTACGGACTTCAATCGTAGCTGGTGTTTTTTTTCAGCAGCCGCCGGGAAGCATTTTTTGAGGCAGGGTGCCGGGACGGTTCTCCACGAAGAGTACAAAAAAAAACTTTTTCTTCTATTCACACCTTCTGTCTTTAGTCTTTTTATTTATGCAGAAAATAGTATCAATCACATATATACACACCAATATTTTCCACCCGAAAAACAGGGAGGTCAAAGCTAAGTGACTTGGAAAAAATCAGAAAGATTTCAAATGAAAATTAATTCATTGCTAAAACAACATTGGAATTTTAATTAAAATCGAATATTTCCCTGTGTTTTGGAACATTTTTTTTTTCAAACGTGGGGGTCAGAATTGTATTAAAAAAACGAATTGATCTAGTTTTAAATTGAAATAGACTTAGAATTTTATTTACTCATTTCCCCTTCAGTCTTATATAGAGAGGAAAAGAGAGTTATGTATAATGTAAGACAAGCGAAGGGGCGACTACCGAGAGGGTGTTGGAGGGGGGGCTGCTATTACATGTTTTGATCAATTTCACCACCCTTCACTTATATAGTTAGTAAAAAAGAGAGTTATGTATAATGTAAAGACAGAGACGGGTCAAGATTTGACTTAATTGCAAATTACGACTAATTAGAACCAATTAAAGTGGATTTTTTTAAAACATTTAGTAATCCTAAAACTAAGAAATAATTTAGGACAATTTCGTGATTGAAAGTTCAAAATCCTAGTAATCTAATCTATATATATATATAAATCTGCGACGACAAATTAAAATATACATATATGCGTGTGTGTTGTGTGTGTATATATATATATATATATATATAATATTATATATATATATATATTGGCGTTCCTTGGTATTTTAGCCTTTCGTAACACACACACACACACACACACACACACACACAAAAAAAAAAAAAAAAAAAAAAAAAATCTCAAGGAACGACAAAAAGGAAGAGTATTCTGATGCAGAAAAGGATTTAAAAAACGGAACCATCCCAACCAACTATAGGCCAATAACTTGTTTGCCAATGATATATAACGCTTTAGATAAGAGAATAAACATATTGCTGTTATTTCCTGAAGAACAACATGTATTTTGCTAAGAACTAGATGAACAAGTTACATATCCTACATAGGCTAATAAATACAAAAGGATGGAAAGAAAAGGAGAAATATCATGGGTGTATCGACTACAAAACGGCATATGGCATGAACCTGAACATTAAGCATAACTGAAATTCTGAAAATGTTGAAGATCTGAGAGCTATCGAAGACTTCATCACGAAAACTGTAAAAGACTGGAGAGTACAATTTCCCAAACTAGAAGACCTAAAAATAAAACAAAATATATTGCAAAGAAACTATTATTGCACAATTATTTGCAATAGCAATGCTACCACAGAACTATATACTAACAACATGCAAAGGAGGCTACATATTTACAAAGTGCAAGAAAAGTTAAACTCCTACATGTACATGGGTGATATTAGAATAAAACACATAAACGCACACACATACATAAGTAAACACACATATACATATACAAACACACACACACACACACACACACACACATATATATATATATATGTTTGTGTGTGTATGGTAGAGAGATTTTTGTTATGACGCATAAATAATGTTGAGTTCAGTAATAAAAATACCTAATGATATTCGTATTTATGGTATAAAGTTTCTCTTAAGATAGGATCATTATATATTTCGTTTAGAAAAAATGACTTTTTGATAATATATTTAGCAAGATGTACTTATATTATATATATGTATATATACATATATTAATAAGTTATCCACAGACACGTATTTCAGCGTTTCACACCTCTTCAGTGTGACTAGATACAACGACTACCTCTGGCCAGGAGCGAACTCCGACTGACTTTTTGCTCAACCTCTCGGCCATTTTGACAGTTGCTGTAACGGAGCGGTGTTTAAACTATTAAATACATCGGTTTGTTTATATATTTTACGATCACCAGACGATCATTGCTTTTTATGTATATATTTACCAACCCCTCCGCACGAGCAAGATGTGACACAAGGTCAATTTCTTAAGCGGAGTTTAACAGGTTTGAATTCAGAGTTTTCCTTCTTCTAGACCGGTTGCCTAACCAAGGTTAAAGAGCCCAGTCTGCCATACTATTTTACCCATAGCTGGAAGGAGAGTAGGATTCATACCTTTCCCAAGGGTATCAGCGCTAAGTGAAATGCAATTACCACGTCCAGGATTTGAACTCGGGGCGACGAGTCCATTTCCTATGACTTTAACCATTACACCACGCGCTTCCTTTTCATTGCTTTATATATGCTGGCAGTGAAAATTAATTTAAATCACTCCTTAGAGAGCTCTACCAAGTCTTTGGGAGCATATATATATATAATATATATATATATATATATATATATATATATATAATACTGCATATATAATGCTTATCCCCATGAAGATTATTATCATTTTTATCAGCTGAAATCGATTTTTGCATATAATTCCATTAGAGCACGAAGAGACCGCCTGCCCACACGACGAATATCCTTATAGAATGACTTATCATTTAAAGCTGTATTGATCGTAATTTGAGTTCTATGTGGGCAAAGGCTAATCGTCTGTGTTTAATACTGAGCAAGCTAGACTTAACTACAGTCCCAATTATGCACACTCGTTTTCTGTATAACAGTCTTTTAAAATATGCAGCGTGGAGATATCTTTAGATATGTCGACTGATGGAAGCAAGTGCTAAAAGAGCCAGATAGCTTCCATGTGCGTGAGAGAAGATATGAATATAAGCATAAGTATGTATGTGCTTAATAATGTAGTTACGTGGTTAGGTGCTCATGAGTGTATAGGTGTGAGTGAAATAAAGGTAGCACTTATTACGTATTGATTACACTGGCGACAGATGAGGACATTAACGGAGAAATAGTACAGATAAGGTAGATGCGAAGATGGTTTACGAAAGAAAGAATGAAAGAAAGAAAGAAGTCAAAATAATTAGACTGAAAATGATATCAACTAATTAGGGAAGTAAAAGTTATATGCACTGAGTGGGGGTGGGTGGGGGTGAGGGAGATAATGAATGAAATGAGGGTAGTTATAATCTTTAGACTGATCCGACCAAATTAGGGAATAGAATATTTTCGAGAGAAAGAAAGAAAGAACGATTGAAAATTTATGAATGAACGTACTTAGAATTATAATGATCTTGAAATAGAAAATAAAACAACATTTAGATATAGGAGAAATTAAGAAAGTAAAGAAAGAAAGAAAGGAAGAAAGAAAAGAAGTATTAACTAAGAATGATTTTAACAAAATAGTGAAGGAAATATCCTAAGATAGAACAACAAACGAAAATCCCACCAAGATAGAAAGAAAGAAGTATTAACTAATAATTCTTAACAAATAGTGAAGGAAATATCCCACTAGATAGGACAGACAGAAAGAAAGAAAGAAAAGAAAGAAAGAAGAAGAATGATTTTAACAACTGAAGGAAATATATGTATTAACTAATAATGATCTTAACAAAAATAGTGAAGGAAATATCCCACCTAGATAAACAGAAAGAAAGAAAGAAAGAAAGAAGAAAGAAAGAAAGAAAGAAAGAAAGAAAGAAAGAAAGAAAGAAGTATTAACTAATAATTATTTTAACAAAATAGTGAAGGAAATATCCCACCTAGATAGGAACAGACAGAAAAGAAAAAAGAAAGAAAGAAAGAAATAAAATCAATTAAAATTGTCAGACTCATAAGGATCTGGACAAAATAGAAGAAGACATATTCCATGTTGACAGAGACAGACAGAAACTGAGAGGAAAAGAAAGAAAGAAAAACAAAAGAAAGAAACAAATAAAGACGGAGTTAAAATCATTAGAATAAGAATGTTTTCAAATATGGATTTTTATTTGATGAGGTTGGGGGGGGGCTAGAATAAAGAAAGAAAGATAGAAAGAAATAGTCCGACCCAACGTTATAAAGGAATTAGAAAAATCGGTGAAGTGATTTATTTTCGGTATCAGCCTGGAAGTGGGGGAATATATCCCTTTTTCAATAGCGCTAGACCACGGATATTATTTTCGTGAGCGCCACACACACCATCTGCTCAACATTTCGCCGCACAGATCCAAGCTATGCGATTCATACGCTGAGTTGGCTTGGCCGGTATCGAACCCAGAACCTTGTGGTTTCTGGATGGATGCTCCACCGATTTAACTAAATCAGCGCAAAAAAGTGATAAAAACAAATGAAAATTCATCAATTAAAGTACTTAAATTTATAATTACACTGGTTTACAAAGAAATTGAGGCAAGCACAAAATTAGCTGTTTTAACCTAATTTGGGGGGCTGAATTCAGATTTGAAATCCGTTTTTACTCATCACCTCTAGTTTTTTAGATATGCATACTGTACATTTTGTACATATACTGGACATAAAGGTGTATATGCATTCAGGGTTAATTTCTAATATTGTGTGACATGTCTTCGTTTTCAGTTATTTGCAGGAAACTGAGAGCATGGAAAGCATTTAAGTCTGTCTGTAGTGGCTTCCTTGGTAACACACGCATACCAAATTACCAAGCCTGTATTGAGAAGTTGCTAAAGACTTATGAGGATATGGGATGCCGAATGTCACTCAAAATTCATTTTCTCCATTCCCACCTCAGCTTCTTCTCTCCAAACCTTGGAGCAGTGAGTGATGAGCACGGAAAAAGATTCCACCAAGACATTACGAAGATGGAGAGCAACTACCAAGGCAAATGGAACCCTGGCATGATGGGAGATTTCTGCTGGATGCTCTTGCGTGACATCCCGGAGGCAAAATACAGCAGATCATCTAAGAAAACACACTTATAACTGTCTGCGGTACTATTAATTGTATACATTGTGTCATCCAAGTATATTTATTCCGTCAATGTTCTTTATCTATCCTGTTTTATCTGTAATGAGCTGCTGCAACTGTTAAAATAAGCACGTATATACTCTGTATATACTAAAACGAGACTATTTAAAAGACAGAAAACTAGAGGTGATAGAGCAAAATTGTTTATAAATTTGAATTCAGCACACCCAAATTAGTAAAGAACACATATTCACATTCTTGCCTCAGACAAAAAATATTTTTTGTAAACCAATGTTATCTGGAGATAGACACTTAAATAACATGGAGAGATATAGGGGTAGAAGAAGAAAAAAAATGAAAGAAAATAATTAAATTAGAATTATCATACTAATACTAGAACTAAATAAAAAGGAAATATCCCAGGTAGATACAAACAGAGACAGCTAAGAAAATAAAGGAAAAAATAAAGGAAAGAAAGAAAGAAAGAAATATACTTAAAATCATTAGAGTAAGGAATATTTCATATAGAAAATTTGAATTGATGTGGTGAAATAAAGGTAGAAAGAAGGAAAGAAAGAAAGAAAAAAGTACATAGTCAAACATTTACGCAGGAATTTTTCCAGTCCAGTCTCTGTAAGAAGAAAGAAAGAAGAAAGAAAGAAAGAAGAAGGAAAGAAACTGTAGTGAGAGAGGAGACCTACCTCGTGCAACACGGTGTGACAAAGAGAGTGGCGGGCGTGAAGACTTGCTGTATTCTCGAAGGAAGCAGGCTAGGCTTTGCCTGGCATGTAGGACTGACTTAGAGTCGAACCAGCTTCCTTCGGAATGTGAGAGCTGTGGACGATCAGTGAAATAAGAAATAGCATAGTGGCCCGGATGTAGGTGGTCGCGCTGTGCTGACGAGTGTCGCACGTGCTGCACGGACAATTATGAGTGAGGAGCCCGGATGTGGCAAAATTGAGGTATATTTAAAGGACTTATTCTCACAGACCAGGGAGAACGACTGCAGTAGTATTTTGTTGTTGAGACGAGCGGGACAGAAATAATTTTGGATATTGGATTTTGGAGCGTGATACAGTTGGGAGTGTTTAGACTATCGATTGGAACCTTGCGTCAGACTTGACTGTGATCCCCCCCACACACACACACTGATTAGAGAAACATTGAAATGTAGTTAAAATCATTAGTAATCGTGATTTCATAAAGAACATTTGAATTAATGGGCTAAAAAAGAAAGAAAGAAAGAAAGAAAGAAGCAAACAAACAAACAAACTTTTTAAAAACATTCCATGGGGGAGAATAAAAGGAAAAACACTTAAAAAGAAAAATGTCAGTTTTAGAGATATTAAGTAAGAGCAAGTAAAATGAAGAAATACAATATCAATGAAAATGTACAATCAGCGAACGAATAAATCCAGATTTTAAAAAGAAGTAGAATTTTTTTTTTTTAAGTTGGAAAACAGAGGTGAGAAGAAAAAGTGAAAGAAACGATAGAAAAAAAAGAGATAATAAAGGAATAGAATTCCCAGTACACAGAAGAGACGCCATTTTCCTTCGGCCATAGTTGATTTTGCGCTATTTTCCTGCGATATGTTATCGAACTATCGAAGAGGTCATCGGTGAGTGTATTACAATTGTTATTGTTGTAGTTGATTCGTTTCTAAAGAGAACTCGAAATTATTTGCTGCTATTAATCCCTTCTGGGAACAGAATATCGGCCGACGTGAAAATTGTGGAGGCGGAGGTGGAAGAGAAGGAAGATAAAGATGAGGAAGATGGAATGACTAAGGCGAAGGCATCTCTCTTATGGAATCTTTTCTCCCAGCATAGTGATTACACTTCGATAATAAACTATAATTTATTTCCATTCGCCAGCTGAGCCCCTAATTCCATACTTTTACTATAATGAGTTGTTGCAGAACGAATTGTTTTGATCTGGCTGCGACCATTTTTCACCTGAAAGCCTGGCCCAAGATTTAATTTGCTGCCACCAACCGGCGGCACGTACCCACACCAATCCAATCCCCAGGAGGAAATGAAGCAAAATTAAAATCATTATTTTCTCATTATTTTTTAGTCTCAATTCTATTCTTTTATTCCCCCTTTTTTATTTTGCTAATTAGAATACCTATTCTTTGGAGATAAGCTACATCAGAATATTGATTCCATTTCAAAATCTCCCCAGGAAAACTGCTGCTTATTCTGTAGACACATGTCGACCGTGGCCACACCTAGTCTCTGATGGTAATGTGGTTTTTGTATCAAGTGGCTTGTTATTGGCGGAGTTACTCACAGCTATTTGGAATTGAATTCAGAGCTTTTCTTTGGTTCATACCGATTAATCTACCTACAAGGCACGAGAGCGCATTTACCCTAGTATTTCCCCAGAGAAGGAGGGGGAATAGATGGATCCATCCGTTTTCCAAGGACAATAAAAAGGAAATGTAAAAAACATCGTCTAGTATTTGAACTCGTACAGTGGTTTGAGGAAAAATTAAGTGTTAATTATTGCATATATATATATATATATATATATATATATATATATATATACATATGTGTGTGTGTGTGTGTGTGTGTGTGTGTGTGTGTGAATCTGACGGTATGTAAAACAGTGGAAACATTTTGAAAAAACACAGGTTCAAATAAAATGAGTTATATTTATTCAGGCAACGCTGCAGTGTTTCAATATGATTAGATGATCTTCTTCAGTAATTTTCCATTCAAAACATTGTAAACAAACTGATCAACATAAACTATCACAGTCTCCTTATTATTCTGTGATAAATTTTACTTTTCCTTATTTCAACAAAAGCCCTGAAGAAGATCTACAAAACAGATTGAAACGCTGCACTCATTTTATTTGAACCTGAGTTTTTTTCAAAATCTTTTCCCTATTTTACACACACACACACACAACACACACCACACACACACACACATACACATATATATATATATATATATATATATATATATTATGGTGACCTTATTTCTGAACTTTATGAAAGTTTTAGCCCCCATCACTTTTTTTTTGATAAAAAAAAAGAACCAATGCAAAATTATAGTTCAAGAGGATAATTGTAAGATGACCCTCATCGACTTTACTACTACGGGTCAGATTTGACCTTGGCGTAATGCCAATGGAAAGGTACTCTACATTTCCTAGAACTGGGGTCTCGCAGCCAGATGCAATTTGGCGACATATACAGGAAAGTGAGCGTGATGGCTTAATTCCGGTATCAGCAAAATAGTGAGGTGTTGGATCTGAGGTGTTTTGTGTCTGAGGTGGAGCGCACCACATACCATCGGCTTTCCAATTTACTGCAGAGGATCAAAGATGTGCTACTCATGCGAGTCGGTATCGAACCTTGAACTTTGTGGTTCCTATGTGGATGCGCTATCAACTGAGCTAAACTGAATCCTTTAGTTAAAATGTTGGTGGGAAAAATGACTACATACAATCAATTTATTCACAAAGATTCCTGTGGATTCGCAATAACTTCTATAGTGAAAATAACATTTCTACCGGTACTAAAAACCGTCTTGCTGTCATTATAACAAGCATTGTTCCAAACCTTAACCTCTTACCCAGCGTAGACTTATAGTTCAGCCAGTTACTATACCAGGATTTCCGGCTCTCAGGCCAGTATCTAGTGGCTTCGGCCTCTGGACTGGTACTGTATTTAACAGCGTGATTCCAGGGAGCCATCACCCAGGCGACACCTGCCCCCTTGATTTAAAGGGCAGGGCTGAGTATATTGCCCGGTGCCGACGTGATCTACAAAGTTTTTTGTGTCTACCATCACAGGAGCTTCGGTTCGTGGATGGTCCCACATTAAAAAAGGCCTTGTGTCATACCGGTATACTCTGGATGCGAGGTAACTAACTACTATACCAGGAATCCCCGTGCAGGAAACAATCTGAAATCCATCCAGTGTCATTGATCCATGGATGGAACCTTTAACCTTCAGTTTTCTAAATGGATGCTAATTCTGAAAATTAATTCATTATTCCTTAGCTGAATCATCGGCCTTGACCTATCCCGTAATACTAATTACCAAATCAGTTTCTTAGCCTTCCAATCATTTCGCTTGGCAACACTGACACCTGTCTAAATACAGTTAGATTGCGCGCATACCCATTATGCTTCACTTTCAATTTGGCTGACCCCGGACCAAAGACCGTCACCGTTTAATTATAACAGATTTATCCTTAGTTCAATTACACAATTAACCTTATTCTATGGAGGTTTAAGAAAGATAGGGATCAAGTTTACCCGTCCAGGGCCGGAACTTACCATAATCACGGCAAGGCTACATTCGAAATCAATCTGCTAAAAAGAATAGCCAATTTCGAATCACTGCTCGTAGAAAGGTTGCCTTAAAGTCAATAAAGTATATTTACATCCTGTAAAGTAGTAAAATGAAGCGAGCGGTGCGTAAGAAATGGACTCCACGAGCCGAGTTCAAATCTTGGATAAGGCTGTCAGTTTGATATCATGTGACGCAATTGGTCTTTTCGTTCTTGTAAATGTGTGGGCTCGTTTCTTCCTGCGTGAAAACGTCCCTTCAACTAAGTCCGTGGCAACCCGTGTCGATTAAAAACAGGTCAGCATCTTGTCAAGAAATGTTTATTTTAGCCGCGACTAATCTAGGAGTAGTCGCTAACGCAGAGAGAGAGAGAGAGAGAGAGAGAGAGAGAGAGAGAGAGAGAGAGAGAGGGGGGGAGGGAGAGAGAGAGGGAGAGGGAGAGAGATACTATTACAATAACAGAATCGCTTATATTAGATACGCTAAGCTGGTGAACCTTGTACTCGGCTGTCAGCTTGGGAGAGGAAGAAAGAAAGGATTTTTTCCTATACGCTCATTCAGTCTGCATCGCGTGCCTCCTCCGTTGACCGTTCGTGGTCTGAGTTCGCTCGTTCTCATCCCCTTAATATTCACTCCTTCTTTTATAATTTGCCTATAATCAGTTGGTTATTTTCTTACATCATATTTAGTTCCATTGTAATTGTCAAATTGCTACACTGGAATTTATCCAAAAGAATCCTACATTTTTCTGAACAGTGTTCATAATTCACCCTAAAAAATCAACCCTAGCAATTCTCTGTGGAATTTTAACCAAATATTTTAAACAAACGCATTCCAAATCAATTCTTTCTTTCAAAATATTTTGTTCAAAATATTTATTTCCTACTTCTTCACTCATATTTTTTTTACTAAAACTGATCTTTCTTTCGAAACTTAATTAACCAATTCTAATAACGTAACAATCACACCCATATCCTTGGTAAAGTCATGAATCGTTCTCTCAATAGAAATAATAAATAGTAGGGCATGCTGGGCTGATTAACCTTGATTCTTTAGCATGGACTTTCACTAAATTAAGGCAATATTCTTCATTATTATAGTTCCAAATTTACCAAGTGGTAGTTGTTAGATTTATTATGAACGAGGCCTTCCGATTGGCTATTTTTCTATATTCCCATCGTAGATTTGCAATTGGATTTAGATGAATTCGCTGACCATGTCATTGGTTTTATATGTATTTCCTAATGAGTTTTGTTCTATGACTCGGTTCATTATCGTTTCTGAAAAATAACTTTATTATCATCAAACCAATTTATATTGAGGGAATTGGGAACATTATCCAGGATTTCAATACAAATATATGCATGAATTGTTGGGGGTAATGATTGCATCATTGCAGTCATTGCAACTCCAATATTATGAATTACTTAGGATATTTACTTGTCTTATTCAGGCAGAAATAATTCTTTTCAACGCATTGAAAACATTGTCATCTATATAAATGTATACCTCACATTACAAACTCTCCTTTTACGAGTGACTTCTTTGACGATGGAACATTTTTATGAGACTTATTTTGAAAAAATTTAATGGGATTTTGATCTGAACTGTTCGCTGGCCATTTCATTGTTTTTAAATGTATTTTTCTAAAGAAAAACCTTAATCCCTTTTGCTTCGTAATAATATGCATTAACGTCCTGCAAAATTACTTTATCATCACCAAACCAATTTTCTATTAATGGAATGAGAAAATTATCCAACATTTCAATTTACACTGGTGCTTTGATTGGCATCTCCCGTGGTCCTTTAAATGACATGCAACCTAATGTTCTTCTGTTTGTATGGCTGTGTTGATTTTCTTTTATCTTTTTTTCTTTGTAAATCCCATTTCTTTCATCTGATTCCATACAGTTCTGTGACAAACGTTGACTGCAGTTTCGACCCACTTGACTTGCTTTGTTGTACGTATTCCATTTTCCTTCCCTGTCGGCTGGTGCTGTAGAATACACCGACTGCTCCTGTACAGAGATATAAGATCCCCCTACCTGT
Organism: Doryteuthis pealeii; assembly: GCA_023376005.1. Taxonomy (NCBI): domain Eukaryota; kingdom Metazoa; phylum Mollusca; class Cephalopoda; order Myopsida; family Loliginidae; genus Doryteuthis; species Doryteuthis pealeii. The sequence continues at coordinate 98,433,107 of CM042137.1, read as the reverse complement.
TGGCCGTGGGTAACGAAACGTAATGCTTGAGGACAAGTTTGTGGTGGCTAAGTGGTCAAAATTACGGTTAAATCATTCTGAAACCACCGGGTTCCCACTAGATCAACGAAGTTAAGCAGCGATGAACCTTTTCAAATACTTAATTGAGTGACCACATAAGCAACAACAGTTACTGTAAGCAACCCAAGTCCTTTGCTTATCAGAATGACTTGATTCGGTTTTAAATTACCCGTAAGATGGTTGATATACCGTAAATCCACCAACCAATCTAAGTTACCATATGAAGATTACAAATAAGAGCATTAATTTGATTTAGTAAGAAAACAAAGAGCAGAAGATGATAAAAAGACAATGTCAAAATATCGTTTTGTTACGATTTCTCTAGGCTTCAAGTGAGAGCACTTTCCAGTGGAGATCCCTTGTGTTCCTTAGTGTTAGGTAGAATCCTTACATTGTTCCTTACTGAAGAATCGTTGGATGTTCCTCGGTGTTAGGCAGAATCCTTTGGTTGTTCCTTAGTGAAGAATCCTTGTGTTAGTCATTAGTTGCTGATCCGTTCGAATATATGCAAATGAACAGCTTTCAAGATCGGTGATTAAATAGTTAACTAAGCACGTATTCAAGCGTGGTGATTGGCTGGCTTTAATTCACGCCCCCACTCAGTGTCTATAAGTTTAAGTGGTGGCCTACAGCACGCCTTATATCCAAAATAATCCATGTTTAAAGTACAATCCAATTATTGGGTGGCAGAAACTATAACAAATCCACGTAAAATTTATTTTATTTATTTGTATTTCTTTTTTGGATTAAATGGTTTTACACAAATGACTACGGGATCAATTACAAAGACATGTTTAGATATTAATGGTGTGTAATAGCTTCATTCACTAATCTGGATGTCGCGTACTTTCAGTGGGACTGAATGACAGACGACATGTCAGAGTTCAATCAACGGCAGTTCGAACTGATAGAAAGGCAAGAGAACACATTTCATTGGCCGTAACGAATTAAATGCAAATTAAAAGAGAGTAAGTTAGATTTTAAATTTTAAAACGTATGTTCGGGGATTAAATGGGATCATCCCTTATTCTGTGGTGGGCTACGATATTTAAGAGAATAAATCTTTCATTCTTTGACGAAAAAAAAAGATCTCACACCTTTTATTTTATAGGACCGGTCGAATGAAAAGTATTGGCTGCCTCCTACCGCCATTGAACCTGCTGTTCAGTCTGATCAACGAACATTAATCTATCACGTGAACTCATATGATGGATACGTATGGTATAGTAATCTGGAAGAACCACAATAAATGATTCTCTTCTAAGGAAACTAAGTATATTTTTAAAAGAAACGCAGAAACAATACCATCAAATAGAAACCGAGACCATTAGAGGACCATGGAAGCAGTGAGATCATAACTTTAATACCTATTTTCTTAGAAGAGAATATCGTATGAGTACTGCGCATTCCAAATAACAAAGAAAAAAAAACAAAGTGGCTGCATTATGGATATAAATGTAGAATTTAAAAGGGAAATCCTATGTCGAACTCACATACATACTCACATACTCATACATCGAGTTGTATGTTTGATAACAAATCAAATAATTATGCGATCACAGGATCGCTACGTAGAAATTTTGATCAAAATAGGTATCCAGCCTCTCATACATTTAGTGGCGATAGGTAATCTGATAACACTCACATACACGCACACACGCACACACCAACACACACCCAACACAGGCACACACACACACACACATACATACACACACACACACACACACACACATATATATATATATATATATATATATATATATATATGAATGTACTTCGTTTACTTTTACTATTGTCTCAAGATCCGTGCCTTAAGGTGAATCTTTTAGAAATGATTGGTAATGTTATTTAATATATATATATATATATATATATATATATATATATGTGTGTGTGTGTGTGTGTGTGTGTGTGTGTGTGTGTGTGTGTGTATGGTAAAAGGATGGGAATGAATCCGACAGAATGTGGTGGAGGTGTGGAACAAAGAACAAACTCAGACAAAAGTGAGTAGGATATATTTCGCTAGAGCGTTGAGCTCGGCTTCATCAGTTATTTTAATGTATTATCAGGTTATCATACAAGTGTTTTATAGAAAGGGTAGTGTGGCGGGAGGAGGTGGATAGGAGAGGAGGTCATAGGGTGAGTAAGCGTATATATATATATATATATATATATATGAATAGATGTATACACACACATATTAAACTGGGGTCACAACAATTCACAATATGCAATATATGTGAGTGTCTGTGTGGGTGTGAGTGTGTGTGTGTGTGTGTGTGTGTGTGTGTGTGTGTGCGCGCGCATCTGAGTTTGTGTGTCATTGAGTACACAACTTTTCTGCAATATTTATTTTTCAATATCATCTCATTACTTGCCAATGCACTTTAGTTCAGTTGCGAATATTAATCACATGTATACAAAGATTATGAAGTTAAAATTACTGATTAAATCTCAGCTAACACGTGACAGCAGTATCAGTTGAATGTATATATATATATATATATATATATATATATATATATATATATATATATATATATATCCTTTGCATTTATTTCTATCTCTTATAATGTTGTGGATTTCACCAAATCTAAAATAATACAAAAACCACACTAATAACCTCACTCTGTCTATGCATACATACGTGCATACATATACACACATATGCATACATACCCACAAACAACACCACACAGACACACACACACACACACACACACACACACACACATACATATATATATATATATATATATATATATATATATATGAGAATTTGACACTTAAATGTCTCAGCTTCTTTGCTTCAGCGGAAATCTTATATCGTGCTCACACTTTGTACTCACACGTTAACGCGCATGCGTGATAATAATTTAAAGAATTATCTCGGTCATATGATCACGCATAAATATGTGTAAAAGGTGCATGTATGTATATATGCGTAAGAGACTCTGTGTGTGTGCTTGTGTGTGTGTTTGCATATGTGTATGCGTGTGTATGTGTGTTTGCGTGTGTCTGTGTTTCATTTAATGCATCAGAACTTTTGATAATTTGTTTGCAGTGACATACAGATGCTGAAATAGAACTGGCCAGATAGAATATCCTGTCTTCCTTCATCGCGATAAATGCAGTCGACAGCATTACATGGACAATTCACATTCATTATCATTTCCAAAGGAAATCTGACGTTTAAAAAATTGCTCGTTTCCGAAGGAAAGTAAAAAAAAAACCAAAAAACATTTTGGTGGGTCTGGAATAAGTCATTTTGATACAAACAAAAAGATATATAAAGGGCACACACGCGCCTGCTTCCATATAGGCTGACTATATATATATATATATATATATATATATATATATATATATATAGTCAGAGAGAGAGAGAGAGAGAGAGAGAGAGAGAGAGAGAGAGAGAGAGAGAGAGAGAGAGAGAGAGAGAGAGAGAGATGTGTGTTCAAGACGACGACAATCCGAGTTCAAAGACTGACGGGACAATTTTTCTCATACTTCGCACTTTAGAAAGCCATCTGTCTTCTATATATATATATATATATATATATATATATATATATATATATATATTAAGTCATCCACAGACAAGTGTTTCGGCGTTTCAAGCCTCTTCAGTGTGGCTAGACACAACAACTACCCTGTAGTAATATTTATACATATATAAATTCTATTCATGCATATATATATATATATATATATATATATATATATATATATATATATATATATATATATAGCGACTCTCTGACATGAGCAGCTCTGACGAAGTCATTCACAAACTGCAACAAACACAATCAAGTATACTCGAAAACAACAAATACGCATTTAGCTTGGACGTTACCTCTTTATACACATCAGCAACAGCTCAACAGCGGTCGACTGTTGACTGAACGCATAGTATCATCCGGCCTATACTGCTACAACTCCCCCCTCCAGACATACACCAACTTCTATCAATAATTGTAGACAACACATACACGTTTCACAACGAACATATAAACAAATAAAGGGCCTGCCGATATGATCCAGCCTCTCGGGTTTACTGGCCATCTCCTACATGGACAGACTTGTAGGCCAAGCACTTAATATTTGCAGCTCTTGCGCCTTCTTCACCAGATATGTAGATGATATACTCATCCTCACATATTCCCGAAGCCAACAAAATCGCATCAACATTCAACAACATAGACAAAAACATACATTTCACCATAGAACATCCTGGCTGCACAGGAACATTATCACTGTTGGATTTCCGACTTAAAGTATTAAACCAGGGGAAATCCACACCGAGTTCTATAGAAAATCGGCCAGCAAGACTTGCTCGTCCACACAAATCGGCACTCTCCCTTGGGGCAAAGACTGGATATATAATGAACGAGCTTGCCCATATCCGGGACAAATGCAACAGGAAGCAGTATCAGATCACACACGCCAGACACTTTATCTCCATACTAAAAGCTAACGGTTACATCACTTCACTCACAAAACGACTCAAGCAAATTGAATCCACAAAACACCATCTCACGCCCAATACCTGTTTTGAAGGTTACCACACTTCAACGAAGTATAACCGCAGCAATACGCAGTGCGATACGGAAGGGGTGCCTGAATATACAACTTGCCCATTACGGACCATCACTTCGGAGACAACTCTCCGAAAACC
>CM042137.1:98415866-98423366 GCA_023376005.1 Doryteuthis pealeii | reverse complement strand
ATATGGATTGTATACCTATAAGAAATATAGATTTACATAGTATATGCTGGGGTTAATTTGCATGATAATTTTAACAAACCTCGGTTTAATAAATGATTATTTTCTATTACTGATTTCTAATGTTTTACTGATATTCTCAAACGCATTAAAAGAAACCGTATACATAATTTCATATAGAAAGTAACATTAAAATAAGCGTTATACATTTATATTCGTTCTTATTTAGTTTCGTTAGTCTTTCTAATTTTATATAATATTTCATTGCATTAAACGTAATACTTGCTTTTGCTAGTTTATATAATTATTCTAGGGATATTTATAACTTATTATTATTCTTATATTTATACTTATAGCCCGATAAAGTGTCATTTTGCAACACCCTGTAGACGTTTTATTTTGCAGCTCTGTATCAACTGCTGGTCAGACTAAAATTAAAATATGAATAATTTACGAGATTCTTGAAAGCAACTATTCCTCGAGTTGGCGAAATTGAAACATGTAATAACCTAATTTATACCAATTACATGCGCCATATTTTATGGACTGACTTCAAATGAATCGATTTTAAATAACTAATATGAGAGACGTTCCTATTCAGAAATTCCTTAATCAACCCAGTTGGGACATTTGTGTCTCTGGGTGGGAATCTATAAATTTGGCTCGCTGTGAATGCACATAAAGCAGAAAATATAACACGATTATTATTAATTTGGTTCAATTCGTTCGGTAATTCTATCACCAGATGGGCATCAAGAGAAATTTAAATGGACTTAGTGACTGAATGTCCCGGATTACGGTTCCTGTTAAGCATGAATTTAACAGATATGTTTCAAGCTTTAAATCTGGTGATTTTCTAACACACACACACACACACACACACACACACACACACACACACACACACACACACACATACACACATATATATATATATATATATATATATATATATATATATATATATATATATTATGTTCGATGTATTTTTTCCATTTTTACTTTTTTGTCATTACTATATTTTACTTTATTATTTTTATTTATTATTATTATTATTTTAATTTATTATTATTATTATTTATATTATATCTAATATAATTCCTGCCATAAATGGATTTAGACCATATCTTTTCTTATGGGCGGGACTGAAAAGAAAGAAATTAAATAAAATATATGCAAAGACAGCCGAAATTTAAAAGGAAAGAAAGAACTCGAAGTAACTCAGAAAAAAAAGACTAAACTATAGAAAGTTTTTTATCAGAGGGGAGGATGTGACACAAGTTCATAAATAATCTGCGAGACTAGCTTCCTAACCATTACACCACAAAATAACACTCTCTTTGTACCCAACCCGTTTGTCATGAGTTGGATGTGACACGAGGTCACAAATATAGAGCATCCAGCGAAGATCGATCTAACTATTCCGTAATAACGGATCTGCGTGACTAACTTGCTAAACATTACACCACGATTTGACACCCTATTACCCAAAACGTTTGTCCACAAGTAGGATGTAATACAAAATCAAAATAACAATAATACAATAATTAAATTTCTTATATATTATTATAATTTACATTATGTCCGCCAGTATTCCGGTAAACAAAAATAGTCATCACAGTCATCATTATTTCTTTCTTATTTCCATTATATTCCCAATGAATATTAAGTCATCATTATTTATTCTTAATTAGCATCTTATTTACTATATCTCTATTAAAGTCTAAATAAGTGCTGTATACTGGATCATACAATATTCAGTATACTAGTACATCCAAATACAGTTTTCTCCAAATATAGATTAACTCGCAACAGAGTGCTAAAACATCGAGGTAGACGGTTTGCGTAATAGTTCCGTAATCTTCACAGTCTCAGGATATTTACCTCATGCCCCACTTGTACGGGTTAAGCACAAGGCCCTATTGAAGCTTATGGGTGGTAGGCACAAAAATGTGTCGATCCCGTCAGCATTCCCTCGATGGGGCGCCTCGGCGATGGGCAAAAACCCAGCCCTGCCCCTTTAAATCAAGGGGACAGGTATTGCCTTGGGAATAGCCCCCTGGGATTGACGCTGTTAATTTTATTACCTAGCCACTCCAGAGGCCGAAGCGCTCTGAAGCAGGCTCAGGGAATCACCCCATTGTTTTAAAACAGCAGGGTACACATAGTCTTAGACCAGCTCATTTACTCACGCCAAAAGGTAAGCTAGGCTAGGCTAGTCCACAACAATAAATTAGATTTTATGTATGAATATGGAAAAGTTACGATGGGATCCTTTTATTTTTCCGCCCTGTCTAAGTGGTAAGACTCCCCACCCTCAATGGGGCCGCCTGTTGGCCGCGGGTGTAGACCCATGATGCTTAACGACAGAATCCTGGTGGCTGAGCAGACCATGACCTGATCGCGTCAAGCTTTAGCACGTATATGCTTTTCCTGACCCTATTGCTCTCATAGCAAACCCAAACCTTTTTCATCCTATATGTGCTAGACGGCGGTGACTGAGGGTCTTGGTGTCCTGGGTATGACATTAAACTGCATCTAGTTGTAGGGTTCTAATTCTGGGATTCTGCTGAGTGTGAAGTACTCCTTTATCGCCATTACTCCCAGGTCCATACTGACACGGAATGGTAGTAGATGTTAGGTTTATATCTATGGGATAAATAGATTTAAAAATGAGTTAAAAATGAGTTTAAAATAAAAATGAATACCCAACGAGAATGAATAATACAAAATCATTTTTGGCGTAAAATAACCCGAAGTTTTGACATGCCGTAAAATCCAACTAACAAAATAAATCTAATTATGGCATGATTAAAAAATGTACACAAAGTATATTTCTTAATTTCTTTAAGATCCATTACCATCGACGTCGTTTTTATTCTTTAGTCATGTGAGTTCGTGTTTCCGTATTATAAATAGTGGCAGCCGTTATTAGATCAAATATGATTATATGGAAAATTACTATTTTTATTTCAGCTGTTTGTGTACGAGACAATTAATTGAGCGAGACTTTAATTCATTTCAATTATTTCAGTTTAACCTAAGTTACGATATACCTCATTTTGAATTATTCGGTTCATGCCTCTAGCTCCCTACCAGTTTTCATTGCTATTAAAAAATTCAGATTGCGTCAATTTTTGGGTCACTGAATAGTTTAAATGTGGTGACCGAGTGGACACATCAGACTTTTATTTTCAAGAATTATCCGTTTAATAATTTTATGAAATTTACCGTTTGAAGCAGTGGGAGTGTGCTAGGGTGGACAGCACCCAAAAGAAATTGACCCATTAGTAAGTAACCATTAGAAGGAGAGGGTTCATTGAACGAATTTTGAACTTGTTCGAAAAAAATTAATTGAAGCTACTGGTGACACCTCTCCGTGTATATTTCTTATAAAAACATGTATAAGAATGTACGGTGTTGTAGAACATAACTTACAATTTCCTCTGAATTGTTCTATCAATCTGATAAATACAGTAATGCTCAAAAGTTTTAAACGAACCGGTAATTAGCTTGGTCTGGAGAGTTAACAACAGGAACATTACACACACACACACACACACACACACACACACACACACACACATATATATATATATATATATATATATATATATAATACTAAAGCCGAGAGAATTATTTTTCATTTCCTAAAGGCATTTTTCATGTTTAGTTTAATGACACAAATTGCATACTAAGATATACCTTGGTTTTAGGATTGAGTTATGTTATTTAACATTCTATTTCAATTGGTTCTAATTACTCGTAATTAGCAATTAAGTCAAAAACTAACCCTTCCTTCACTGTCATTTTGCATATTACTTCCACACTCTCTATGTATATTTAATTACCTCCGCCTTATATAATGTTAGCCTCTCTATGTGACTATGATTGGGGAGGAGAGTTATTCTATAAGAGACATTTAACTATGTTAAAATTAATTCTAAGATAGGGGTGAACGGATAGTGGCATAGCTACCGTGGGCCAGTAGTCGACACGCCCTTCCTCCAGTAGGCATACAAAGGAGTTTTTTGCTGGGACCTCGGGGAAGGGTGAAGCAGTTTGTAACTCGTTACCATTGTGTAGTGAAATTTGTCTTGTTTGAGCTAACATTTCTTTTGGTAAAATATAGTTTGTAACTCGTTATTATTGTGTGTAGGGAAATCTGTCTTTTAAAGATATTTTAAAGGGGTGGATAAAATATTTACATTTTCTTGTCGATAAAAAAAAAACTGGGGATGGCTTACTTTTAACGCCTTCAAACCACTAAAAGTTATTTTTCGATAAATCGCCTTCAAACGCTAAAAAATATTTACATTTATTTGTCGAGAAAAGACTTGGTGGGTGGCGGATAAAATATCACTTTCATATCGCATTAACCTTTCGGAAAAATGTATTTAACCAACCAGGGAGTTAATAAATAGTACAGGTAGCATTTTCAGTAGGCATCATTTAGCGTTTTTAGGTCAGAAGGCCAGGACGCATTTTGCGATATTGCACTTTTTAATTCTAAGTCGGAACATAATGAGCATGAGTAAAAAATAATAATATTGCACATATAATTTATTTTTAATACATTTTACACTAGGCACAAAAAAGATGGCAAAAATCCGTATTCTATAAAATAAACGATTTTAATGTAATTTTCCCTGTTGATTTATCAATGAATACACTTTATAATGCATCAGTTATTTTATCTCAAAACGTTCTGATTTTTTTAAGTCGCTTAACTTTGACCCTCATTATTTTGTGGGTGCAAAATATCGGTGTGGTTATATACTTTCGAAACTAATTACAGTATAAATAAAAAGAAAAAAGACCGAAGGTGTGAATAGAAGAAAAAATGGGATTTATCCAGGTAGGAAAACAATTACCGAAAATCAGAAAATTAAATGTGAAATAAAAACTAAAAAAAAAAAAAAGAAAATACTTATGGTATTTTTTCAATCATGGAGGGAGTAAATTTATTTTGCAAAATTTTGATTTGACGTCATATTTGACAATAACTAGCTAATCCCAATTATCTACCGAGAGCTGAATGGGTGACATAACGGGTCACGTCTTGCCTCGTATATATATATATATATATATATATATATATGTCTGTGTATGCGTGTCTGTGTCTGTTTCTTCGTCTGTGCAAACAAATCTTACTGAATGTTACTAACGTGGAATGTTTTCTTAAGACTCTATTCAACTCTTCTCGTTTTAAGATTAAGACTGTGAAATAATTCTCCATGATATTTCCATCAGGGTGCAAAGCTTTCGATCATTCTCTGTCCATTTTCAAGTTATAGGTGTTGATATATATAAATGTACAAACATATATATATATATATATATATAATATATATATATATATATATATATATATATATATATATATATATATGTCTCTGTGTCTATGCGTTTTGGGATCCTTGAACCATTATATACGTTCAAGCTGCAGGCAATGTTCACGTAATACGTATTAATTATAACTGACTGGCAGACTCCAGAGTGTCAATGATTATTTCTTGAAATGTGGTCTTCGTACAAATAAGCACGTCATTCTATATACTTACATCGAGGCATCTTTGAGCGGAAAATTGGATAATAGCATCTTGGAAAAATCTATGTATGTATATAACCAACCGCTCCACCAAGAGCAGGATGTGACACAAGGTCATTTTTAAGCTCAATAGAGCTGGTGTAAATTCAATGAATTCTTTTTTCCTAGACCGGTTGCAATACCAAAGTTAATGATATCTATTTGGCCTACTATTTACACATAGCTGGAGGGTAGTTGGGTTCATACCTAAGGGTATTACCCTTATATCAACTGCAAACAGCCTCGCCCAAGATTCGACTTCGGATGCCCAATGATAATCAATACGCAATGTGAATAGAATAAGCTTTCTATCTATGTATCTATCTATCTATCTATCTATCTATATATATATATATATATATATATATATATATATATATATATATATATATATATATATATATATATATTTGTCAATTCCTATATCTCTACTTTCCTAAATTGCAAAAAAAAAAAATTCACCCTCCGAGCAGTGTATAACCTCATTTTTGCCACGCTCTTTCGTAAAAATTGTAAACAAATCATTGAAATCTTATATTTTTCAATTGTAGATATAAAACATACATTTTCTGTTAAAATTCAAATAGATATGTGTTCTTTATAATAAAACCATGTCCCAAGTATCTATACATCTGTCTGTATATAAGTGTAAGTGTATATGTTTGCGTGTCTGTCTATATATCTGTTTGTCTGTATATGCGTGTGTATCTATCTATATATCTATCAGTCTGTATATGTATCTTTATATGTGCCAGTATATATCGGTATATATATATTGTGTCTGTGCGCGTGTGTGTCTATATATATATATATATATATATATATATATATATATATATATATATATATATATGTCTGTCTATCTATCTGTTTGCCTGTATGTATGTATGTATGTATACATCTACTATCTTGCTCACTTTTCGTATCTTTTTTTATATCTCAGTCTATGCTATATATCTATCTTGCTTTTTATCTGTCTATCTACGGACACACACACACACACACACACACACACACACACACACATATATATATATATATATATATATATGTGTGTGTGTGTGCATGTATATATGAATGTTTCTATTTGTATATATGTACTAAGAAATGAATAAATTGTCGCCATTTTAATTTATTAATTTTAATCATGCACTTTGTATGTGTAATGGTAATATACCAGGCCAGAATTAAGTCTTCCAACTATAAATAACAGCAGGTACTGCTCTTAAGTGTGAGTCAATATTCCAGTGGTATGCTCGGACAGTTGATAGACCGCATCGCGAGTAACCTTCTTATTTGCATATCTTTGTTCTACTGTTCTTCGTTAATATATTTGTTTAACTCATTTCCTCTCTTGTGTCTTTATTCTGGCCCGTGACCAGGCCACAACAGTTTGTTTCCGTTTTTGTATACTATCCAACACGCTCGAGTCAGTTATACCCTGTTTGAAAGGAAATAACACTATGAGTGCAAAGATTCCAAAACAGGCTGGATGAGTCTCAAGGTGACAGCTCGAAAACCTCACCTTTATCGTTCTTATAAGAATAGACCTTCTGGATTTGTTGCCGCAGGGCATGTATGGGGGGATTTTGTATTTCACTTCGTGCTAATGTCATCGTGAAATGCATAAATCAATCTATCCTTTCCCCAGTTATATAGTAGGACAGGCTGATTTCTTTAGGTTTAATTAGGCAACCTACCTAGAAGAAGGAATACTTTTGATTTAAACCAGCTTTACTCCACTTATAGATTTACCTTGTGTCTCATCCTGGCTGAGACGGAGAGATTTGGCGAATAGAAAGTGTATATTGCAAGCTTGTCACGCATATAGTACTATTTTGCTGTTAAAGGTAACCATGGTTGGGGGAAAAAAAAAAGAAACCAAATAGAAAAATTAAGATTATTTGGATTAT
>CM042137.1:98405866-98410866 GCA_023376005.1 Doryteuthis pealeii | reverse complement strand
ATGACTGGTAGATTTAATATTCGCGTTCGGGCAACATGCTTCTGACTCTGATATATGCAGTTAATGTGAGGCCGTAGCTTTCATTCTTTCCACATATTACTAAGTATAATGTTTTGACACATGCTTGTATGGGAAAATGAGATAGCTTGTGATTTGCACGGTGTGAAAGAAGCCATAACGCTGGTGTGAACGGAACCTTTTTGATATTTTCACACTTGTACTTCAGCTTAAGGTGATATGATTATTTACATGAATAGACGATGCCCCAGCAGCTGTTGAATGTTGACACTCTTGCCAGAGAAGTGCACATGCCTCATCATACGAAGACAAATAAATGAAGCATAACATTCTTGCTGAACAGAACGATGTAAAATTACCTTTTCAGCAGGGTTTTTTTTTTGGTTGTTGGCTGGTTTGATTTTAAGGCAAGTCAGCCCTTGTTGGGTTATTTTATGCCGAATGTGTTTTGCTTTATTCATTCCTAACGGGTATTCAACATTTCTAAACTCAATTTTTAAAACAAATTTAAAAAATATTTTATCCATTTAACCTATAGATGGCATAATGACAGGTAGTATTACTCCGCTTCAAAGTGGCTCTGGCTGACGGCTTAAAATCTATGGTATGACGTTAAATTCTATCTGATGGTGAAATTACAATTCCGGAGCTCAGGGGATTGTGGAGTAGCCCTTCATCGTCATTACTTCCATGTCCAACCTGATGCAGATTAATAGTACCTGTTATGGTCCCATCTATAGGGTAAATAGAAGAAAATAAGGTTAGAAAGTGTTTTAAAATATTGAATTTAAAAAACGTTTTTGACATAAAATAATCCAAGAAGGGTTGAAATGCCGTAAAAACTTACCAACCAACCAGCCAACCAACCAACCAACTAACCAACCAACCAACTGAATTAAAGACTTTCCAAAATCAAAATTTTAGCCTAATTTTTAGGAGGTCACACCATTCACAAAACAAAATCTGTGTGTAAATAGTTACCCTTAGTTTGTTGGCCGATTAATTGGTTTTTACGGCATATCAAAACTTTTCGGGTCATTTAATGCCGATTCAAGGCATTTTGATATCAGGTTGGTTACAGTACCTTTTGCAGCTCAACTGGGCACCCATCTAAGTATTCAACAAGTTTATCGCTGCTTAACTTCGCTAATCTAGCGGGAACCGGTGCTTTCCACGTGACTTGGGTGTGAGCTAGTTGGCCTAGGCTAACTGATACGCCTGCAATTACCAGCTGCAAAAGGTCTCAATTTATTTAAAATCCAAACTACAAGTTATCACCTTCAAAGTAATCATCCTGGAGTCTAATGCACTTTCCCATCCTTCACTGCCACACTTGCATGCACTCCTGGAAGGATTCTTCCAGGATTCTCTGTAGCTCTGTCGCCACGGCCTTTTTGATGTTGTGCACAACCTCAAAACAGGTTCCCTTGGTGACCACCTTGAGCTTAAGGAAGAGGAAAAAATCTAATGGAGCCAGGTCAGGAGTAGGGAGGTTCACAGTGATGTTCTTCTGGGCCAGGAACATTGAGAGTAATGGTGATGAAACAGTACTCCACACTCCCCAGAGCTCCAAAATTAGAACTTCACCCTTAGATGCAGTTTAGCGTCATACCCAGGACACTAAAACCATCAACCACTAGCTTCTAACACATATATGATAAAAAGGGCTGAGAGTTTGCCTAAAGGGCAATAAGGTCGGGACAATCATGTAGGTGCTAGGGCTTGACAGCTAATTGATCAAAGGGGGTTTTCTCTGACTGCTCGTCTAGCCTAAGTATGGTCCAAAGTGGAGTGTTGCATGCCATGGACTGCTCACCCACCATTTTGATTTTGAATTGGTACGCCACACACTCCATAGCCTGCAAGACTGTAGTCTCACCATTTAAGGTCATACCATAGATATTCATTTTAAAGGGGAGGGTTATCTCTCGGCAGTAATGCTAGCATCGATCCTTCAAGTTATATAAATAGTGAAAGAAGCGGAGCATTAAAGTGAAAGCGAAAAATGCAAGCTTTTTGCTTTGGAATATTTTGTGGATTATTATTTGATTTTGAGAAATAAACTGAGCCTATCATCTTGCCCCGAGCGTTCACCAGAAGATCTTTGAGCGATTCATTCGCAATTGGCGCATTTAAGTGCATGTACAATGCATGCGACCTAGACGATATCAATAGTATTCCACTTTAAGTGAGACTCCTTAATCCGTTTACATATTCACAGCTCACTCACCAGCAGACACACATCGGTTGCGTTCAAAAAGCTGTTTTGTTGTTATCGTGGAAGATTCGATATGCATGAATTGTAAGAATAGGGTTGCATTTGATTGGAGTGAATGAAGTTATTTTCCTAAATATGCGGATTTTATTTGGTGAGGCTATAAAGATAAATCAAACAACCCCAAATGAAAATACACAGATATATATATACTAGCTAAAGTACCCGGTCCATGACCGGACTAAAATGAAATTTGGATCACCAGGGAGTGAGAGAGAAAGTGGAAGACAGTAGTTAGAGAGGGAGTAAGAGGAAAATAATTCTTGAAACTAAAATCATTGAGAATTTGTATATTTCAGGATTTGTATTTTCTGTTATATAGTTTAAAATTATTTCATATTATTATACAACAAATTGAAAGTATTCGTTTGTATATTTGTTTGTTATTGTTTTAAATTTTTTGTACATGACAACAATTCACATTTAGTTCTTAATTGCATGTTGAGTTTAAAAAAGAAGCTGAGAATCGAAAATTTAAATTCTTCGTATTGCAATATCTATTTTTGCTAAAACCTAAGATAGTATTATAGGGACCACCAATTGATCAGTTTAGGCCATCTTGAATAAAACGGAAATATTTTGTTATTATTTATAATTAATTGATTTTTCATAGAATTTAAAAAAACTCTTATCGTAACTTGTTTTTAGCTACGTTAATTTTCAGTTGATTTAACAGTGCAAAAATTAAAACATTGTTTTTCAATTATAATTTTCATTATTTCCGTAAGCTGAAAAAAAGTTAAAGAATCATCAGGAGTTTATTTAATGTTTTTTCTTTCAAATATTAATTTTTTCTGCAAGTTTCATAGTGTTAAATATAGGGGGGGGGGGTAAATTTCACAGGGTAAAATTGGTGGTACCTAGTATTTTTAAAAACATTGTTTAAAAACGTTTTGGTGGACCTGATTATCTGGACTCCCCACCCCATCTGTTTTTTCCCTTCAGTTGATTATTATCGATTACACACCAATCTATCAGATTGAAAAAAAAAATTCTTAAAAGTTCTTTATTATTTGAGTATTCACGGGTGCTCATTTCCTCGTATAAGTTTATAGTAAATTGATCCCCATATCGGAACCGCTTGAACGGAACCAAATTATTTATTTATTTTCCCATTAAACTACCCCCCCTCCAACCCTAACCCTACCCCACCCCCACCCCTAGTTAAAATTAAGTTTTATTACAAAATTTATATTAATTACAAAACATCAATTTTCATAAAAGTTCAAATGTCACCTATGAAATCTCTATTTAAACATGCCAATTTTTCAGAACTGAAAAGTTGCACTATAAACTCAGCAATGTTTATTGACTTCACAATAAAGAGTAAAATCATAAAACTTAAAATTTAATTTGTAAGGCAAATTCTGAGGAATATTTTAAATTGTATTTTGAATAATAATTTAAATGTTGGTTGTTAGTTGTTTTGTTTTATCAACTTTTCGGGTAATTTACTAACGAATCATGCCATTTTGATAAACAAAGCGCTTACAATTTTTCGTACTTACATATAATTTTTTTTTAAAATGTTCCAATAACTGGATATTGTCAGATAAACTTGAAATAAATTTCGTCTTACAAATAATTGACTACTTATTTCCAGTCGGGCCTTCGACTAAAGATAAAACACCGGATTTTGTCCATATTAGTAACCTTTGTTTTTTTTTTTTATCGTGGTTTGAGAAAATAATTAGTTAACGAACCAAAAGAAAAACAGTTTCTAAGGAAATTCGTCAATCTTATTGTTATTTTTAACCCTTTAAAACTCTAACAATAAAAATTAAATAAATAAATTAAAGAATTAAAAGTCATTTTATTCGAATTAAAATCTTAGTTTAATTTATACAAATATGTAACCGTACTTACGACGTAAACTGATTTTCATGATACTGTTATTTACGGATTAAAATATTTTTTTTAATAATGTAACCGTAAAGCGTGCATTTTGATTTTCTACAATTTTTATGCATTACAAAAATTAAAATTAAAATGAGTGTACTGTACAATTTAAGAATATGTCACAAACTCGCTGTAAAAAATAATTTAATCTATAAAAACACATACAAATTACATATTCAGAAAGACTAAGAGATTCCGAACTGCCGTATTCGTATTATCGCCTATACGTAGTATTTTTTTTTCTAACTCGCTGTAAAAAATAAATAAATCTATAAAAACACATACAAATTACATATTCAGAAAGACTATTTCATCTTATTACTAAAGATATAAATATTTTAAAGATTAAAATCCTAAATAGGTAAGAGATTCCGATCTGACTGTTATAGACTGCACTGCTTGTATCGCAATAATCATAGGCAGCGTGGCTATCCGAAGCCATTTTTTATTTTTTTAACTCGCTGTAAAAAATGATTCAATTAATAAAAACTCACACAAATTACATATTTTGAAAGAGTATTTTCTTATCTTTCTAACGATATAAACATTATTAAAGACTGGACCATAAATAGGCCAGAAATTCGGAACTGAACGGCTTAGACTGCAAAATTAATTCATTAAAATCAAAACTTCGCTGCTGTTATCGCTTTAACAATAAGCAGGCAGAGACAATATTTTATTATCAGGAGGGGCTGATATACGGACAGTTCCAAAAATTGGGTGATTTTGGATTAATTAATCGATTAAATCCCTTAATCAATAAAAATCAATAACCAAATTTGGAATTTTTCTTAGTTAGAACGATATC
>CM042137.1:98400866-98403366 GCA_023376005.1 Doryteuthis pealeii | reverse complement strand
TCCTTTTTTCTCTTTCTTTTTTTACTAAAAACCGTCAAAAATGGTCTTTCGAACTTATCTCGGCTGAACTTGAAAAACGGTCGGAACATTAGGGTGATCCAGAAAATACAAGACCCTAAAATTTTGTAATAAAACTGTTAATTATAGGGGGATTAGGATGTATCCTGGTCACGGCACCAATTAGGGATATGTAATGTACTGCACCAGTTCGTATATATGTTACGTAGTGCCTTTTCTTTCTCAGCACTACAATTCGTATCTTCGTACGTACGGTCGTTATTCCTTTCACAGTATCAAATCGTATCTTGTATATTCGTACGGTAGTTTGTTTACAACTGACACATAGCAGTAAACGTCTGTGGCCCCAAAATTCTTCCACACTCCTTTCGTTTATGGTCTAGCGAAAGGTATCACGTTTCACGGCCGCGTTCTTCTTCGTTACGGCCAATTGACTTTATCCACGGGTCGTCCCCTTTACGATAGTTACTTTACTATCTTGTTTGCGTCGTGAGTCCATTCATAAAACGGTTTCTTTCGTCGTAAATAGAGAAAATTAATAACACCGGGTTTACTTCTCAGAAGTTTATTATATTCCAAACTTCCTATAACTTTTGAGAGAGAGCGAGAGAGTCTCTAATAATATCTGCGCTTAATAATTAATGAATTGTATTCTAACTGGATTCAACTTCGAGTTTTTAGTCCTTAGTAAACTTCTCAATCACAGGCCATTCCTTTTTTTGTCTTCAGCGACACCAGGTTGCCAAACTCCGTACGCTCCGGCCGACTTCTTTGACTGCTCTGCCCTCTCCGGTCGCAGACTCTAACTGGCTCTGATCCCTCACTGACTCGTTAATATAGTGTGTCTGAATAATCTTCCAGAAGTTTCTTTCTCTAGAAAGTTTGAGCTAGCCTCCGACCGAATCGAATGTTCGATTCGTTCCAACGCTTTTCGGTTACACAGAGTTCACGAGCCTAAGATCAAAAACTCATTGGTCGTCTCTAATCCTATTTTTTTGTAAAACATAGACTTATCGTCTCATTTCTCTCGTTAAAAGATGTTATCTTTCCTAACTACTTTTTCGGTGATTCTACAAAGACCACCCAGTAATATAAGATAATTTTTAAAGGTTTTTTCCTAAGTCTGGCACAAGGCCACAAATATAGGTGCTAGGTGGCGATTACGTAACAAGGGTTAGGGTTTTGGTTAGGATTGGGGTTTAGGGTTAGTTTAATGGGAAAATAAATAAATAATTTGGGTTCTGTTTTTGTCTGGGTCCCCTCTATACAGGGTGACCCAGAAAAAACAGAACCCACAAATTTTTGTTATATAACTGTTAATTTTAACTAGGGGGGGGTTAGGGTTAGGATTAGAGTTAGGGTTAGGGTTTGGGTTAGGGTTGGGGTTTAGGGTTCGTTTAATGGGGAAATAAATAAATAATTTGGGTTCTGTTTTTTGGGGGGTCAGCCCTTATCTCGAGATTTATTTTAATCATTTATTAATATTTTTTAAACTTTAGAAGTTACTTTAATTCATTCATATTAGTGTCGTCCCGAATATAACATTTATTTCGACCGTTTATTTATTAGACAATTCTCGGCGATTTTTTGAAAAATTTGATAGATAATTATCTCTTATTAGTTACCACCAATTTTCCCTGTGAAATTTACCCACACCCCTATTTAACACAATGAAACTTGCATAAAAATTAATATTATCTTGAAAAAATGTATCCATTCAAATGAGGAAACATTAAACAAACTCCTGATGAGTTTTTTCAAAATGTTCAGCTTACGGAATTAATGAAAATTATGATTGAAAAACACGTTTTCATTTTTGCACCGTTAAATCAACTGAAATTTAACGTAGCCAAAACAAATCACGACAAGGCGATTTTTAAAATATACTATGAAAAATCAATTAATTGTCCGATTTTCACGAAAATATATTAGAGGAAATATTTTTTTTTACAAGGTCTACCCCTATTTTATTTTAGGAGATATTTTCTCCCCACTCGCTCTTTGATGTTCCTTTTTTTTTGTACGGTCATGGACCGGGTATTTTAGCTAGTATATATATATATATATATATATATATATATATATATATATATATATATATATATATAGTGAATAAATGAAAGAAAAACTCTAAATTTATTTCATGTAATTATTTAGTCCACTACAAATCCCCTTCAGTCAGAGTAGAAACATGTTCGTAACATATTTATTCTGGGAGTTTTTGAGCATATATATCTGTGCTTATTATCCAGTGCGTGTTTTGAATTGGGAGGGTAGACCTGGGCATTGCTAGGGATTAGGAGATGGTGAAATGAAGTGAGTGTGAGGAAGAATAGATGGCGGAGTTTTTTTGCCTATCTTTTGTGTCGAAGTATCATTCATATCATTGTAAAACTTTGCAAATGTAAACGCCCATATGATTTGCTATAAGGATGCACATTATATCAATATGACGTTTGAGAAATGTTAATGCACCAATTAT